>CM043119.1:61302986-61530717 GCA_023701765.1 Hylyphantes graminicola
GACCACTTTTTCCTCTAATGTAGGTTTACATTCCCATGGATTCGATGGCTCATATAACGCCCTATATGACAGAAAATAGGTGTGTCAATCACGAGCAAAGCAAATATTTTTATCGGTGAATAGCTTATTTTGATTTTCAAAAATAGGGTCTGGTCATTCTTTGTGACTTTTATAATGGTAAATTCAATTCTAAGAAGTCACCAATGAAAGCCAGAACCCACTGAGGTATAAGCTCTGAAAGGAGCATCCCATAGAACTGCGAAGAAATGTTTGGGTCCCGGTTTGGCGACAGCTTTAGGGGAGTATGTGCCAACCTTTGACGTGAATTCGCTATTACAAATTGACACTTGACTTGACAGTTTGCATTGGATGTGCCAGACAAAGCTCGACAAGAATTAGTAACTCCAGGAATTTAAGATCTTAAAGATTGTTTCCTAGGCTATTTTTTTTAAGTACATGTTTCCGAAACTTCATACAGAACCACCTAAAGCAAAAACATATCAATTTTCTGTTAAAAATAATTAGTGGATAAAGTGGTTTGAAATGAATATTTTAGCAGTAAAGATAGGATTAGGCGGCAAAAAATTGGGTTGCTTCTCTTGCTGGATTGCCGATTTTCGATCTGCTTCCAGAGTTCCAGTCAGTTCAGTGGCCTTAGCTGTACTTAGAATAAAAAAAAAAATAAAAAGAATTCGAGTTTTGCAACTACACTGGCGTATGTATAATAAATTCACAGAAAGGGGATGGCAACTTAAATCACCAACATATTTCCTTCGCTAACAGAGTTTGGATGGCCCATATCTTCAAAACGTCATGAATACATCAATTAGCTGTTAACTAACCCTATAACACTCTGTGCTGTTTAAAAACTGCAAAAGTGATGTAATGTTAGAATTTTTTTTTTACAGCGCATGTTATATGATTTTCAGTATTTTTCTACATTTTGGAGTGTTACACTATCCTAATAACAATCCCACTTTTATAAGAAAAATAATTACTATAAACATTAGAAAAATAATGCGATAAAAGTACATTTTTACATAAGTTAGTTTAAATAAAATTCATTCACATGAAATAATAATAGTATTTCATTATGTTTTATGGCATAAAATTTTTTAAAAGAAAAATTTCAACCATTTAGATAATAAAAAATGGATGGCAAATTTTGGCACTTGCATTGCAAACTACAAGAGAGGTAGAACTGAACTTCCACAAATAGCAGAGGTAAGGGGTTAAACACATATTTGGTATAGGTTCTTTTGGAAGACTTAATACTAACAACCTTAAATAATAACAACCTTATTAATACCACCTTAGTAATAACAGCATCAATAGCTTAACAAGCCCCTTAATAATAACTGAATTAGAATAATAACTTTTGATTAGAATAATAACTGAATTAATAATAACAGCGCATAATAATAAACAACCTTCTTAACAACCCTTAATATAGCAACGTTAATAAAAACAAGCTTATTAAAACAGACGTAATAATAACCGCCTTAAATAATAACTGCCTTAATTATAACAACTTTCCATAGTAACAACCTTAAAATAATATAACTAACTTTAATAATAACACTTTTACTAATAACAGCTTTGAATAATAACTGCCCTTAATAATAACAACCTTCATAAGCAACCTAAATGATAGCAACCTCTTAATAAAGAACAAGATTAATAATAACAGCGCTTGTACGTTAAGTAATAAACTGCCTTAATTTATGACAATTTTAATAATAACAGCCTTATAAACAATAACTGCCTCAATAATAACAACCTTAATACATAACCACCTTAATAATAACAACCTTAATATAACAAGTGTTAAATAATAACAGCCTTAAACAATAGCTGCCTTAATAAATTAACAACCTTCATAATAACCGTTGAGAGACATGAATTTCAGGAAAACGAAAATAATGTTCCCCAGGATGTTTAACCAATTGCAGAAATTGGAGGTTTGGAGATTGTTTCATTGTTCCACAATTACGTTTTGCGTATACCCTATTGTTTTCCGAATTTCTTGGTAAATGTTCTGCTATTTGATATTGTGTGCATCAGATTAATTTGATTTATTTTTTTTTGAAAATTATTTTTATCCGCAATCCTGAAGGCATTTTTTTTTTTTGATTGGACAGCTTATAGAGAGTATGTTAATAATATTTTAATCCCCAGGTTTAGAGACAATTTAAAAATGTCACTAAACTTGGGGATTAACCAATACCTGAGCATAACAAAATGTTCGGAAACAATAGGGAAAAAAATGTGGAAGCTAGTGTATGAAACAATCACTCACAATTTCTCAAAAGGTTAATATAGGGGAGTTATTATTTCATTTTTGGAGATTCCATGTTCCCCTAAACCCTTAATGCATGAATTGTTTTTTCCATCCCAAAAATAGATTTGTATCTTTATATACTCATACATTATGGGAAAGATACTTTTTTTTGTTTTTAATTTTTAAAATTTTTGCCATATGTGCGAAAACCACAAAACTTCCAATTTTTGATAAGAATGACTAGATAACTACTAAAATATATTTTAAAAATAACCCTCTTGAACTACTAATTTATTTTTTCCAAAACAATTTATCTGTAAATTATGGTACTAATTATTGTCGCGTACTCTTGAATACTGCCAAAGACGTAATTTCACAACAGTTAATAACTTCACTCTTTAATTTTGAATTAACACTTTTACGACTGTCATCTACGAGGGTTATAAGCAACTAAAACTTCAAAATGGAATGTAATAAGATAAGAAAAAACATAAATTTGTCGAGAGGGGAGCTCTACTTTAAATAGAATATAAGTGGATTTAAGTTACTTGGCTGGCCATATGGCAAACGATTATGCTTTTAGGAGGGTTAGCAATAAATTAACTTCATATGATTTGAAGGATGCTCTTTCAAAGCTACCAATAGCCACGAAAGTTTTAACTTAACTTTAGTATGAAAAATAATTTTGAATTCATTGCGTTTTCGGCTGTAACAATTTTACGGTTTTTTTTTTGTTATTACATTATAGTATACGTTTACAATACAATCAGCTTTCCATTTGCAGTAAGTTTAATATAATATTAATTGGGTCAAGTTTAGCCCAAAATATACATCATGCCCTAGTTATACTTAAAAGAGTTCGCGCATAATGTTAATAAACATTCATAAACCTTTTCCTGAAATTTTAAAGGCGCATAAATGAAATTATTGTGAAATAAAATTATTATTCAAGATAAAATTTACTATTGTAAAAATTCTCATTGAACCACTATTTTATTTTCAGAAATTGTTGAGATATGGTCTGGCTGATATATTTGGTAAAATACGTTGATCTAATTGACAACAGTGAGTAATATATTTCATAAATAAAAAATTAAAATGAATTGAACACATATAACACCAGTTAGCACCTATTTAATGCAGATAATCAATCATAAAATTATGGAATGTATCAGTTTTTACTAAATTTATATAACAATTTCCATGTGAAACAATTGGTAACCGAAATAAACACCATATCGTGAATACCTGACTATTTGTCGCATAGATTTATATCAGAGTTTAATTCAGTACTATACTTTCTCAAACATTTCAGTACTCAGTCAAGGTGTTTCCCCAAAGAATGAGGTTTAGGATCCTCAGTATTGTTTGTTCATGTTTAGTTGGAAGCTTAAAAAATGGTTTCATGCAAGTAGTTGTTGTTGGACCGGTGTGTCTCCAGAGCACATAGCCTAGAAGGCATAAGGTGTGCAGTAACTTCCATTGGCACAAGGCTTTAAGCACCCATTAGGGTTGGAAGTCTGACTTCTGCGTCGAGATGGTGACACCTCCTTAAATTTTTTTGTGCTATGACCGGCCACGGAACTTGGGAAACCACAATTTCACGAGCACGTTCTCCGCAAGTACAGAGGACAGCACAAAAATCCATGCCTCATCCGGGATTCCAAACCGGGCCCAATCGTAATGACAAAATAGGATCAAAACCACCATACCAGTTGGGCGAATTTTCTCGCAAGTATAGTAACTTTAAACGAAAGTGTTACAAACGCACTAAAAAAAAATGTTCCGAAAACGATGTATGGCGATTTATAGTATTTGCCCCAGAGTTACGCGTGCGTGAAACTTAGTAGGATACACTTTACAATTCAATTTTACAATTTTCTTAAAATTGAATTTCCTTCTATGAACTAGAATGTTCAAACTTTCTAACAATATCAATATCGAAACAGCTAATTTATGAATTGCATTTAAAAAAAAATTATATGGCATGAAGACCAAGGAGAGTTCGCAGGTTTTGCAAAAGTTTTCAGCGGTAAATGTATAAAACATTTTGCATTAAAACAAATGCTAGAATAGACTTTAAAATTAATCTTTAAAAAATGACAAAGATTGCTTGTTCTTAACAAAACAAATACTTCATTTTTACTTCTCAAAACTCAAAGTTCCCTAAATTGGCGTTACTTCAGCAAATTTTAAACGTTATTTTTCAAATTTACCTTTTCAAAACCTACTTTTATATAAATAATTGTTTTAAAATTATGTTTGCATAAATAGTTCCTCTCTACTGTTTCAGTGTATGTTTGTTCTGCGAAAGAGAGATAGACAGGTGTCTTTTCTGCATGTCTTTCACCACTGCATCATGTGTGTGTTTTGCTGCTGGTTCATAGTTCAAATTAAATCAGTGGGTGAGATCGCACTCCATTTTTTACACCAGTTTTAGCCCATTAGGGGGGAATGTGAGTGCTGGATGGCGGGTCTCCAAAGCAAAGTCTGTGCTAATCCAAGTGAGAGAAAAAATATTTTTTCTGCCACATTTATCGGCTGTATTGAATATTTTTACAAACGGATTTTTAATGTGATAGATGTAGCAGACTTATAGGCCTCGAAAATCCCACTTTTTAAAATAGGTTCGAATACATATTTTTTTCAAATTTCCAATAAATAATTTTTTTTTTAAAATATTCGAAGCAATTTTAAAAAGTGAGATTATAGAGACCTGTAAGTTACCTAAATTTAGTATTTAAAAGAAACCGTTTGTAAAAATATTCACTACAGCCTTAGATATGTAGCAGAGAAAATATTTTTACCATTGAATTAACAATGAGGCACTTGTGTGTGAAGACCCGCGGTCAAGCGTGCCTATTCCCCTTGTGTACATTATTGACCATTGCTTGTAAGGGTGAGAGTGTTATGTTATGGTGAAGCGGATTTTCCTATTCCGAGAGTCGTATCCGTTCTGAAATATGAATAACCGAACGTTTTTACAAAGTGTGCATACGATCCGAATTGACGTCTGTCGTCACTATGTATGGGCATTTCTGCCATAATTTGTACTTTCATGTCCTTTGGGCATTATGAAAAAAAATCGTTTAAATTTTTTCTTCTCATTACACAAATAGACTGGTCCTTATACATTTATAAAACGATATTTTAAAACAAAGAAACTAAAAAAAAAGTTAGCGCGAAACACATTGCCGAAAATTCCTAACCGGCCCCTGTCCCGTATAACAAATTTTTAATTTAGTGTTCAAATTATTAAATTATTACGCTAAAAATTACATTCATTTGAGTTTTAAATTGAACTAATCCCATATCTTAACAAATTCCCTCCATGAAATTTTGGCTTTTGATATTTATACTAATCTTTTCTCTTCCTAAAACTTTGCCCCTGCGTTTTGGTTCATTGGCCTCATTGCTAAGCTGGAAAAAAGATATACTTAATGTAGCTTCAGTAATTTTCTCATCATGAAAATTGGATAGCAGAAAACTCACATTTCAGTTAGAAGCAAAATTTTTTCGCAAGACTTTACTAACAAAACTAAAAAATTAAAAAAAAAATTATTAAAATGAGTTGCGTGGTTTTATTGCTTAGCTCCCCTTCCTTCATGTTTAAGGGTGATTTTTGCTACTTAATTAGAATTTTTTTATAAATATTTTTAAATGAGTAATACGAGTAAAATAATTCATTTCCGTTAACCTGAAGTTAGTTCCAATTAAAAAAAGACAGGAAAACATAATGAATTTCCTTACCGTCTCTTATCTATACCTGCCCTTCCATGCCGTCCCCATGATCTAGGGAGGGAAAACCGAAACCAATCTGAATACGAACCGTTTTTTTTACTTCGGTTTTATTGAAAATCAGGTATTTTCGTAAGGCAAGGTTGAGTTTAAAGCGGCTTTTTTATATCGTTTTTTTTAAACAACGATTAAAAAATTAAAAAAAAGCACCATCCCTCATGATTTTTTTTTATTTTTTCACAAATGAGCCTTGTTGAACTTTTTTTGTAGTTCTAGAACCCACATGAGCAAAAAACAGTAGATTTAACTTAGGAAATTATCCCAGAAAGAACTCTTTAGCGCGTTTACATGAGCCATCGAATCCATAGATTGAAGAGCAAACTCAGCAGTTTTTCCCTCTTGGGGATTTTCTCCCAGACTGAAACGGAGTTGCAGAGTTCATTGGAGGGTTTCGCAAACCCTCCAATGAAGGATGGTTTGATGTTTCATACCATGGATTCTGCCACAGACTATCATTTGGGTTAGAAATCCTGCTCCAACTCTTTTTCCTCTAATGGGGATTTTTGGCATTTCATGGATTCGATAGCTCATGTAAACGCGCCTATAGAGTTACAAAAATGTCTCAAAGCTTTAATCAGTATAGAATCATGATCCACAAATTTATAAGACTTTTCGTTAGTCAAATCATCACAAATGTTTGGTCTTCTATTTTAAGCTCTGAATTTGCACCCAAAAGGATTTAGGGATAATATAAAATATGTTCCTCAATTCCTGAATTATAATCGTTATAAATTGATTTTATCGCTCATTTCAACTCAGCCCTACACTCAGTTTAAAGGAAGAAGAAAATGAATCATTCCCACTTAGTACGAAGCATGTTTTTACCTGTAACAGCTTAATAAATCTTTTGTGGAATTAACTAGGATAACCTTTTCTGAAAGGAAAGAAATGCAATATTAATTCCTATCGTCCTCTTTTCCTTTACATGACAAGTGTATAGAACGGTTCCAAGTACACTATCCTTCAAATTTGAATTTATCAATTGGCTTTTTTCGCATGACGTTATCATTCGTACATTCATGTCTGGACTTCAATAGTGGTTTTTGAAATTGGTCGTTTAACACGGTGAGCTCCATTATTGAGACATTATTTTCATTCCTGTAGAACTGCTGCCACCAAGGTCATCAATTATGCCTTTTTTGTCTGTTTTTTTTCTTTTTGCCTTTGGGAGTCTAGCGAGTTTTACCTAGGATCCTATTCAAAAAGTGTTTTTTTTTCTAGGTTGCACTTTTCAGACTTCTTAGAGCAAAAAAATAAATAAATCGCTTGTTGTTGAATTGAGACATCACATTACACCAAATTTATGGAGTAACATTTCACCATAAAATAGTATAAACCTTATTATTTGTGTAACTGCTTTTCTAGCTTTACGGTGTAACGTTTCACAAGTACAGAAGTTTACACAGCATAAAACTTGTTATCGGGAGTACTGCCAATTTGTAAGGAGTAACGTATTCCAAAATTTATGGAGTAACGTTGCACTTCCAAATAGGATTAACCTTTATTAATTTTATTATTTGTGCAAATGCTAGATGTCCAGCTTTATGGGGTAACGTTTCACAAATACAGAAGTTAGCTCCAAAAAACTTGTGATAGGAAGTACTACCTCCAGAATTTAAAAAGTAACGTTGCACCTCAAAATAAGAGGAACCTTCACATTGGTGTAAAGCTCCAAAAAAATTCCTTTATGGAGTACCTTCACATTGGTAGGTACTCCATAAATTTGTTGAAACCAAACAAATTAATAGGTTTTTGTTACCCCGGAACAAATGAATTTCTTTTTTTTTTAAATGTATGTGTTCTCTCTAAATTATTTTCTAATGTATTCAAAGATGAACATATCCTAAATCGTTTTTACTTTTTAATTTAGGTTATTACGTCGTATTTGGGTTAGGAATCAATACATCAGTGCATGTAGTTGTGTATTTCTACTATGGAGTAGCAGCCCTCGGACCAAACATGGTTAAATACCTTTGGTGGAAGAGGTATCTCACGCAATTTCAAATAGTAAGTTCATATTTCAATACAAATCACGCAAAAAAAGCCCATTGGAAAAATTCTTCATGGACCAGGGAATCTGTCGGTATCAGGTGTGCTTGGCAAAGATAGCGAGTCATCACCTAACCTTGAGAAGAAGTAAACAGTTTTCTCACTTTGTTCTTGTCTCGCGGCAACCCTGATTCACGCGAGACACGTGTTTCACGTTTATATCGCGGCAGAAGAAGCAAGGGCGAAACCGGTTTCCTGTCACCAATGTCAACCAAACACACGGGAAGATTACGAGTCAATCTAGGGTTTTTCCCCTGGATCCTTCATATGTTATAAAACTGGAGTTGTATGCTTTTAATTTTTAAAGTTTGTATGAAAGTGATTACCTCAATATATTGACTTCTATACACAGATGAATATCCTCCATGAAAATTTAATTAACATCTCACAAACGAAAAAGTGACAATAACGTATAAAAGATTGTAAATGGTTAATAAGTAACTTCCATTGAATAAGAGAAACACCTATTTTTGCAGTACAATATAATATTGCTGCTGAATATGCTCTTTTTGCTCTGGTGAAGATTTATGCCTATCTGAAATCCAGTATGTAATTTTATTAATTGTAATTTCTTATCCTCTCTGATTACCTCAAAGGGAATTATAAAATATTTTTTTCTGTTTTGTATAAGTTGCAAATAAATATCGTGGGGATCTACGATATTTATTTGCAACAATATTTATTTGCATTACACGTGGGGTTCTTAGGCTTGAGTTTTTACTGCCATAAATTTGTGTAAATATAATAATATTAACTATTGAATTACATTTTTGTTGTTGTTTTATTTTACAGGCTCAATTCTTTTTGATCCTTGCTTACTTATCGTATGGATTTTACACAGGATGCGAGAGAATGGGTGCTAAAGAAGTGACTTTTTTCGTGTACACTTTTATCGTCTTACTTTTATTTATGGATTTTTTCAAAAAAATAAACATAAAGAGAAAATCATAAAAAAGAAATGATGAAAACTTGTTATTTTATTAAAGGCAATGTTTACAGAACTAATTACGAGGCTCATCCTAATTTCTTAAAATTTCTTTAATCAATTGTTTAAACTAGCAATAATGACTTTTGACTTTCTTGGTGGGGGGCAAGATCGCCAAGCACTGCGACTTTAAGTCTATTGTACTAAGCCCAGAAATGACACAAGCACAAGAGGCACACAAAGAAAGAGACGACACAAACACATAGACAAATAACAACATTTATTGACAGTCACAAACATCCATGCCTGACCTTGATTCGAACCCGACAACAGCAGCTCCAAAGGCTAGAATCCTAACGATTGTGCCACAGGGGCGGCAACTAGCAATAATTCTTTACCATTAGGACATCAATTGGATTTCGTTTTACAGAAATTTTGTAATTCATACTAACCCTTTCACTCCCAGTGACGCCATTTGGCATCATCATGTTTCTTATTATAAATTTTAAAAAAATAATAGGGCTGAGATATATCGGGATTAATAGAAAATATTTTCTAAACGAAAAAAAGTTTGAAGAATCGAATGACGTGCTTTTTGATACCATAAATGGCTAGAAGGCTATCAGAATTTTTTTTTTCTAAAATGATGATGCCAAATTGTCATTAGGACTGAAAGGGTTAACACTGTAAATATTTTATTTGCTTATATGTAATTTCTGTTAGGGGTAAATTTACCAAAACTATACCACCTACCCTTGATAAAGTGTACCAGATTAAACTTATTTTTTGGCTTCAGGTCAACAATTTGTCAAGCTTGGTCGCCATTCTGTAAATATTATAAGTGTCAACTTATTCTCCAACTATTGTCAGGTATGGAAGATAAGTTGATCGAGTCGAGGAAAGTCAGTTGTACAATAGATGCTCGAAGGTTGAGGTTGAGTTTATCTTATACTGTTTTTTGAGTGCATTTCGTGTATCGTATTGTAATAAAATTATGTTCTTTTATGCATAACTTGTGTTGTGATTCATTTGTTTGTTTCATTTTACATAATAAAGTTCGTTTTCACAATTTTCAATTTCTTTTTGTAACAACGTGCAAAAAGTTCACTTTTTTATATCATATTCATTCATAAATCGTTGCGAAAATGACACTTTACGTGCTTACGTCACAGACAGTGTCGAAAATGGGACTTTCGGCACTAGTGCGGTAAAGTAAATAAGAGTATCTGATTGGTAGAAAACAAAATTATATCATGAATATCTCCATGGAAACTAAATGATGCCATGAAACTCACTTATTTCTATTGGTTCATTACTTTTGCATTTTCTAATATCTCCATGGAAACAACAAATACTTCAAAAATTATTAAAGGAAATTAAATAAGACAAAAGTAAAAACACAAATTTCACCCTTTTGCATGTATTTATAAAAAATATTGTAAGCAAGCACGTGCCAAATAATACTTTATTAAGCTCTTTTTATTATTTCACTCGACCTGTGGTCTCGTGAAATAAACGCAACTCGCTTAAAAAAGTATCTACGATATCTTGCGGCGAACCAGTAAGCTAAATTCAATTAAAATTATTTATAAATTATATATTTTATAATTATTGTATTAAGAAGTTTTTTAATAATAGTAGAATAATTAAACACATGTTTTTGTTATTTGGCTATTTTTGCTAGCTTCTCGACATATTTAGAGAGAAATGAATCGCCTTAAGAACGTTAAAAATATGAATCCTGAATCAAAGATAAATATCTTCATGCTGAAACTCATTAGATTTAGCATTGATTATAATGCATTGCAATTGTAAAAATTGTGTCCTTTAAATTGTAGGTATGCAACATAAAATCCTTGTTTTCCTTTAAATAGTTCTCTTCTTCATTGTAAAACATCAATATCTATCGCAATAGATGACAAATTGATAAAATTGCAAAACGTCACCAATATTAGAAGTCGTTTAAAGAGGATTAAAGTAATGTTGCCCAAATGGGACTACATTATGCACTAAGGTGCATAACATATCAAAGGTTAATAGTGTTGTTCTTCCTCTAAACAGGATGTCAATGAACTTGGTTTAAAAGCATGATTGTAGGATTTTAAGTTCTGTGTTTTTTTCTGTTACTTCATGGTTGTAATCGATAATTACGATCAGAAACCCAGTTAAACTAAACGCTTCTCTTTAGCTTGCAGACTACGTAGGGTAGGGTAGGGTATTTTACATATATATTCCGACTTGTGTGCTTGCTCAGTGAGCCGCTTATAAGTCTTCGTCAAGTAAGACAGACACAGAAAGAGTTTTTAATGTCACAAAGAGAGGAAATACACCCAGGGCGAAGGCGGGAATCGCGCCCGTTACAGCACGCAGACTGCTGGCCTGCGATGCTTACCACTCGGCCATCCGGGCCCCCAGACTACGTTTATAATGTAAAAAGTGGAAAGTATTAAAATCGTGCTGTCCGTCCGTCTATCTTACACCCACTTCACAGAACGAACCGTAGGTCTCACAAAAAAGTGGGATACGTCATTTTGAAGCAAAAAAATCAAGCTATGCTCATAATAAATTTCATTAAAAAAATTTTAATTATATTTTCGATGTGCTAAATTTTTTGACGTATCATACTTTCCTGTAGCACTTGTGGTTTGGGCTATGGAAGTGGGTGACAGACTACGGACTGTCGTTAGAATACCTTCCACTTTTTACGTTATAAACGTAGTGTGGGAACTAAAAGTGGAAGGTATTACAATCGTTCAGTCCATCCCTCCGTCTGTCTGTCACCCACTTTCACAGAACGAACCGTAAATCTCACAAAGAAGTGGGATACGTTATTTTGAAGCAAAAAATCAAGCTTAGCTACATCCCAAATTTTATTAAAAATGTAAGTAAGTTTATTTAAAATTTCAATAACTAAAAATTTAACCTACATTGAAAAAAGCATGCGAATTCCATTTTTATTCAATATTTTCACTGTTGCCATTTTGTCAAACGAACGATAAACTTTATTTAAAATAAAACTCTTGAAAGAATATTTATTTACGTGATACTATCTTTATAAACCCGGCGTTGCATTTGTGTATACCCTTACCCTTATACAAGCAGTGGTTTTTCTTATGTAAACTTTTATTTTAAACCAATTGATCCCTTCTCCACTGGTCAGCACTCCCTCAGTATATTATAAATTCCTCCCATTCTAATTTCAGCAATTTTTTTTTAAAAAAAGAAGTCCGATTGTATCCAATCGTTTCAAAGAGATTTGAGGGTTTTCCCATAGGCCGTGGTAAGATTTCAGATTAGCTCTAATATAATTTCCAGTTTATATTTGCTCACCTACGAAAATGCCCAAAATGGGGTAAACCAGATTCGACCCGGGCATCGTCCAATTACCGGTCGACCTAAAAACGGCAGGCCCATGCAGCCAAAAATGTTCCGTGTCCCGCATAATATTCCGTGTCGTGGGAGTGCAGGTTAAATATTTTTTTTTAAGTCCCGACGTTGCTTACGATGTCGCCTTTAAAAGTTGCATTGAGTACCTACTCAGGTGTTAGCTCGTCACTTGACTGTGGTTCTAAATTAAGAAGCCCGTGGCAAATAGCCCTAGTGCATAGCTCTAGTGCGAAAATAATTAAAACCCATCAACTGGATGTGAATAGCTACCCTAGATTTGCCGCCAATGCCAAATTCAATCAGCCATTATATGATAGCAGTACCAAATTGGCTGTTTCATTAACAAAAAGTACATACGCTATGCGTAGATAAAATTGTCTCTTCTTAGATGTATTCATCAAATATCTCAATTTATCACACATCTTTTATCACACATTATTATCACACATATCATTTTATGAACTCAACCCAACCTTGAGTTTAGCCAAGTTTATTTCCGTTATAGCTTTTATATGTTACGACTCTCCTTTACAAAAAAAAAAAAAAATAATAATAATAATAATAAAAATAATAAAAAAAATTCCGAAGGACTCTTGTGTTTGGTGCAGTATGGCCAGAGGGTTGGTATCAATTATTTTACGAATTTTCGAAATCAAAAAGATATACCCTCTCATTTTTTAAATTTTAAGTCAAAACACTCAGAAACGAAGTTTTATCCCATTCTGATATCAGTTACACGTGGCGCTTTTCATTTGAATTTTTCCCTTGCACGTTATTTAGCACGCAAAGGCATGCTTTTTGCAAAAGTAGATACTTTTCTTGAATCTGACTCTTCATTTTGAGAACTGTTCTCTATGATTTCTGGCACAACGTCACGTTTATCAAAAGTTGATATAGAATGATATCTTATTCGATTTTCCTCATTGGCAGCTCTTTGTCTTGCACACTCTTTTTTGCCGTAAGTTTCCAGCTAAGTGACCAAGCCTTTTTGGTTATCTTTGTCGCATCAAAAACGCCTTTTCTTCAATCTTTAACATAAAATGTCCTATATCAAATAAGTTATCCTAATTACTTTAAAACTCTACCCTTCGACTCACGTAAGTATTCCGAGTTTTATTGTCATCCTTTTGCAAATACTATTTCCAAAGTTTATATAATTTCAAAAGTTTTTCGAACAATTTAGCCACCCATTTGGTAGATATTCTTGCTTTATTCCAAATGATAATGCATTCCCATATCGTGAGAATAAAACTAAACTGTTTTATATAAAGAGGGACAACTTAACTTCTTGAATATTATGTATTGGAATTGGAATTTTACTTGCTTTTAGATGTTCCGTAACTCCTTTTCAAATGATTAGAACTTTTCAATAAGAAGAACCTTCGGTTAGGAGCAGCTAGTTACAGTCCAACATGACTTTGCGCATTACATTCAAACTTTTATCCATTCACCCATCTCCTTTCATGAACTCGACCCAACCTTGAACGGAGTCAACTTTTTTACTTGCTCTTAGATGTTCCGTACCTTCTTTTCAAATGATTAGAACTCTTTAATAAGAAGAACTTTCTATTTTCAGCAGTATAGTCTTAGTGCCTTTGCGCCATTACACCCATACTTTCATCTATTCACCCATCTCTTTTCATGAACTCGACCCAACCTTAAAATATCAACTTTTTTAACTTGCTCTTGGATGTTCTGTCACTCGTTTTCAAATGATAAGAGCTTTTTTATTAAGAAGAACTTTCTGTTTTAAGCAGTGTAGTCCTAGTGCCTTTGCGCCATTACACCCATGCTTTCATCCATTCATCTATCTCTTTTCATGAACTCGACCCAACCTTAAAATATCAACTTTTTTAACTTGCTCTTGGATGTTCTGTCACTCGTTTTCAAATGATAAGAGCTTTTTATTAAGAAGAACTTTCTGTTTTAAGCAGTGTAGTCCTAGTGCCTTTGCGCCATTACACCCATACTTTCATCTATTCACCCATCTCTTTTCATGAACTCGACCCAACCTTAAAATATCAACTTTTTTAACTTGCTCTTGGATGTTCTGTCACTCGTTTTCAAATGATAAGAGCTTTTTTATTAAGAAGAACTTTCTGTTTTAAGCAGTTTAGTCCTAGTGCCTTTGCGCCATTACACCCATGCTTTCATCCATTCACCTATCTCTTTTCATGAACTCGACCCAACCTTGAACGTTAACTTTTTTACTTGCTCTTAGATGTATACTCGTTTTCAAACGATTAGAACTTTTTAATAAGAAGAACCTTCTGTTTTCAGCAGTATAGTCCTTTGCGCCATTACACCCATACTTTCATCCATTCACCTATCTCCTTTCATGAACTCGACCCAACCTTGAGAGGAGTTAACTTTTTTGCTAGCTTTTAGATGTTCTGTCACTCGTTTTCCCCCCCAAAAATGATTAGAAGAAAAACCTTATGTTTGGAGCAGTGCAGTCCTTGTTGACCTTTGCGCAATTACACCCAAACTTTCATCCATTCACCCATATCCTTTCAGGAACTCGACCAAATCTTGAACGGAGTCAACTTTTTTGCCAGCTTTTAGATGTTCCGTCACTCGTTTTCAAATGATTAGAACTTAATATAATAGCAAAACAGTCGCCATTTAACCAAACTTTCTTCCATTTACCCATCTCCTTTCATGAACTCGACAAAACCTTGAATGGAGTCAAGTTTAACCGACGAACTAAAATTGAAGAGCTTAGTGGAAGAACGTGCTAAATGACATTTTAGAAAAAAAAAATGAAATTTTTGTGTCATCCTACTATTTCATAATTTAAAGATAACAAGTTTCCCTTTATTCATGAACTTGAAGTTAAGCACAATTTTTACCATTTACAAGTTTCGTTTTAACGGATTTAAGTGCAAACGAAAAGCTTTTAACTCATTTTCACGTTTTCAAATTTTTTGTTACTTAGCACGTTCTTCCACTAAGCTCTCCAATTTTCGCGAGAGTTTTCCTAAAACATCTACACATAGCTATGTAATGGGATGTTTTGACAGTGCATTGACGTGTTTGCTAGATTATTCTGGGGGTATTCGCCTACTCAGAGCTATTATGCGTTTACACTGATGGCTATGCGTTTACACTCAAATGGTTGTGAACCGGAGGAAAACATTGGCTAGGCTAACCGTAAACAACGTATTATTTTACGATCAAACCATGAACTTTAGTTACGCAATGTGTTGATATCTGTATGAACCAATAACAATTGATGGATATTTTGAAGAAAAATTCTTTGTTTACGATTTTTGAAATTGAAATAGATTTTTTTAAGCCAAATATAGCAAGAAATTTAAACGAGAAAATAAATTTCTTAAGAAACTAATTCTAGTTACAGAAAATGTAAAAAATAGTTGGGGCATAAAATGCACTTCATATAGGGGAGAGTGTTGTACCTTGGGACAATTTTTACATTTTAATTTTTTCGCCGATAATTATTGTCAAAATAAAAATTTCAAAGCAGCATTTCAACACACCAATATATTCCTCTATAATATATTTTTTTAAATTCTGGCAGCTTGAAATTAAAAAATTGCCACTCATTTAAAGTAGAGAGGATAAACTGTCCCAAGGTACAACATGATGTTGTACCTTGGGACATGCTATATAATTCAGTCAATAGTCATACACTTGAACTAATTTGTGTCAGGAAACAAACTTTATTTCAAAATACATCAGAAAATTTGCTCTTTAGAACATTTCACCACACGGAAGGGAAAAGATTTATCAGGTGTTGCCAGAATTATATTTTCAAACTTCAATCATTATAAAATATATCCAAAGCAAAGCTGAGTTGTATTTTACATGTTTTGTGGAATTGCTCTTAAAATAAATAATAAAGATATTTTTATTTATCCAAATTATTAAGAATTTAATCAAAATATTAATACTGTCCCAAGGTACAACATACTACATGTTTTAAATAAAAGCAAGATAGTGGCCAATCCAAATGCATTATCATTATTTTCCCATAACCAAAATATTTTAAAATCTTCTCTTTTATGAAGAAAATAAAATGCAGTTGACTTTTTGTAAGAGTACTAGGGTAAAAAATTATATTAGAATGAGAAAAATATTTACTTTGGGGTAATGAAATATTATTTTTTGTCACCATTTCATCAATTCAATAATGCTAGTGTTAAATTTTATTATGATGATGTCTGTTGGTTAAGGCTACTATTAGAAATAAACAATGTATGAATATTGCCAATAGATTCTTAGAAATTGTCAGTGTCCCAAGGTACAAACGTCCCAAGGTACAACACTCTCCCCTAACTATTTGTTTTCTTTTTACTCTCATCTACTTATAATTACTAAATTACACTCAATGACAGTTTGTTAAATGAATTTTTTTAACCTTTTACCCTCTAATGATGAGTTTTTATTTTCTTCCAAAAAATACATATCTTTAATACTCATACATTATGGGAAAAATACTGAAAAAATTTAACTGCTTTAGATTTTAAATAATCCTAATTTTTTTAAAAATTTCCATAAGGCAAAAATCAACTACAAAATTCCAATTTTGATAATAATGACTAGAAAACTACTAAATACATTTCAAAATAACACTTTTTAACTATAACTATTTATTCAAAATAATTTATTTGCATTTAGTGTACTAATATTATTATACTTTGAATACTGCCAAAACCGTAATTTTACAACAGTTAATAACATCACTCTTTAGAATAAAGTAGATTATGTTACTTGTTGCCCAACGGCAACAGTAATGTGTGGCAACGGCATACTGCACTAATAGAAGCCCACTGCCTTCTATTTTCCTTCAAATGAACTATCGAAAGTAATACAACGACCACTTAAATGGTACTTATAAATACCGTCAGTCCACCACGAATTGGCCCAGGAAACTAAAGTTATAGCTTAAAGAAAAATTTTAACTTTACAGACTTAAATGTGTTTGAGCTGAGTTTGTCAATCAAAAGTTATATTTATCCCCATTATCTCCAAATTGAACAATGAAAAACTAAACAGTGCTTTTAAAGTGGTACACTGGCTCGCAACAATTAAGGAGAGCATGGTTTAAACCATTTGGAAACATCACCTTGCATTTTTTCTGACTAAGTTAAGCTTTCACATATGTATCGTTAGATGGAATAATCATCTCTTTGGAACAATTAAAAATTGTTTTAATTAAAAAAAAAAATCTGAAAAACATGTTAAAATAAAATTCACTTTGAAATAATTATAATAAATAAATTTACCCTAAATTCTTCATGCATGCCTTTTTTAAATGTTTAAAAATTAATTTGAACTATTTTTAACAAGTAAAGGTTTGGAAAAAAGTATTGTTATATTTGATTCAAAAGTTATTAATCCAATTTTCCCCCTAAATTTAAATTACAAAAAATTAAGATCCCCCCCCCCCCCTCTGTTTTTTTACCATTTACTTCTAGATGCATAATGAATTTCTTTCACAAATTCGAGATTTTAAGAATAAAAAAAAATAAAAAAGTGATACTGAAAGGTAACAAAAGCACGCAAAGTGCACTCCTAATTGTGTTGAGCAGTGGGAAATCATAAACTGTAGTAATCGCACCTTTGAGTTGTACCATTTTCGATCTGAAAAAAATAATCCAATACGTTTTTTTAATTGTTAGAGCAATTGATTGCTCGCAACAATGGTCCAAGTCATTATTTAAGTAACTGCAGTTTACCTGCCAACGGCAGAGAGTACTTATAACTGCAGAGTCAATACATAAGGGCTAGGGCTGTGGGGCGCCCTGTGTTCAGACCATTGTCGATCTCCGGATCGGAAGGTCCCGCGAACGAGTCCTGGTCGCAGAAAACCCACCGAGTATATGCGAAGTACGTGCTCGTTAAATCTGTTGGGTCCGAAAGTTCTGTGGGAGGTCATTGCGCAGTTTCCCACGGGTACAGGTTCCTGGAGACTATTTCCCTCCCCTTCTGGTTCTAAGGCATGTCTAAATTGTGGAGGTGGCGCGATGGCAGCATCTGTCACGTATGTGTGTGTCTGCGTGTGTGTGTTGTGTCTGTCTTACTTTTCGAAGGTTTATAAGCGGGTCTCTGACCAAGCACAGAAGCCTGAAAATATATGTATACCAATCAACCAACCATAAAGGAATAACCTATAAGCTAAAATAAACTCACTCCATTTCAAACAGGAAACGGAAGAGTTTAAAGGAAAATCTAGTTGATTACTATCTAGTAAATGAGAAGAACTTAGCGCTTTGATTCAGTCAGGCGATTTTACAAGTTGAAATCGAGACGCAAATATTTTAATACTTAGTAAGCTGTCGTTTTAAATTTTAAAATCTAAAATGCTTTAACTAAATGCATTTTAATTTTATCTTCATTTAGTTCCAGATGTTGATTTTACAAAATACTGTATACCAGGATATGTTGTGCAAGCAAACAAGCAAAAAATCTGATATAAATTAAAGATATTTAGTTAAAATTAGCCAGAGTTTTAGTCCCCTCTATTCTTCAAAAATTATAAAAAATTAATAAACTTACATTTCCAAATTTGTTTCAAATTATTCTCCAAATTTTTCAATCCTTTCCGTACAATATTTCACCAAGATTGGAAGAAACAATCTTTTTTGCTTAGAAAAGCAAAAATATTTATCAATATTTTTAAATATTTTTCTGAAACGCAAAAAAAACACCCGAAACCTCAAATAAACAAAAAGTGTTATTTCCAGCATTCGGGAAGTAATTAAATACAAATTAGGTTCTCCACATCCTTAAAGGGAGTGTAGCAGCTAAATTTAATAAAGCAAAAATTATCAAAATATAGCCAACACATGAAGCTTACTACATGATTTACTCGGTGAGTTGAAACTTAAATTAAAAAATTTTGTTACTTGACATCACATTTTTTATAATGTTACTCTCTCTACAGTCAACTATTTTAACAAACTTGTAACTTTATTCTGAAGTTATGTGAGTTTATATATTTTTTAAGAAACTATAATCCTTTTTATAGTTTATTAATAATTTATTTCAGGCTGTATATATATTATAAAGACCTTTTGCAATACTTTTTTTTATAACATTGGCATTTTAGCAAAAGATAGATGCTTTGTACTAAATGCTGATTACTTCGTTTTTTGCGTAACATTATTTGTCTTACATAAATTTTTCAGTGCTATGGACTTCACTTATTATATTTTGTTTATTTAGAAAAACTTTTTTGTTTATTAGAGCAATTTTTTAAAGATCATAGCTAGTTAATTATACAAGTATAATATGTAAGATGTTATTGTTAAAACACTACACTTTTGTTACAAAAATATAACATAAGAAAGCCAAACAAAAAAACTATCGATACCAAAATCAATTAACAATTATTAACTAAAATATTCTTAAGCACTAAAAAAGAAATGCATTTTTTGGCCTGAATTTTTTTTTCACGAATATTTTATCTTTATATTGCAAATTTTTTACTGTCTTCGAGAAAGTAAAACATTTTTGCCTTCAATGAACTCTTAAAAAAGTATTATTAAATTTTTATTTTTATTTTAACCCGTTAAATTTTAAAACTTATGTAGCTTCACAGCTTTTTTTAGCTATAACTCTATATATAGCTTTTCCAACTTACATAGCTCTCCAATATCTTGGAAAATATTTATAACGTAAAGTTGCTTTTTTTGCAGGAATGTTATAAATAAAAAAAAGAAAATCATAATATCTTAGTTACCTGGATGTAGGTAAATAAATATTCATTAGATTATTTATATCATAACTATTATTACTCTTTCTTATTTCAAGTAATACTACTATTATTGTTGCTGAGGCTATTGTTGCTATTTCTTTGCTTTATTCCTTTTTTAAAATTGATTTAATTTTTTGCTCTGGCAGTAGTGCATAGTGAAAAATTGTGAACAAAGAAAAACAACACTTTTTATAAGTTAGGACTAAAAAAAAGTATTACGCCAATGGGAAAGACCACCCTTCTTAAAGGGAAATGGGCGCGCTGGACCACGGGTCTCCAAACTCGAGTGCCTCAATGTTAAACCAATAGCAAAAAAAAAAAAAAAATTAAGCCACATTTCTTCATCTGTATTGAATATTTTACAAACTTACTTTTTTAAAATTATAAATGTAGATAACTTACAGATATCTATAATCCCTATTTTTTTCCTCCATTGCATAAACACTAAAGCCCATTTCACGTAGTGCTCCTTCTGCACGGAACTTCCGTAGGACTAACATGGAGAACCGCTGTGAGGATTTTTTCATGGAACTTTTCCATGCAGGCACGAAAAAGTTTTGCGACGAGATATAGGTAACCAATCAGCATCAAGTATAGTTCTGACGTCTTGTTGGCGAAATCCATAGTTTGTCAAATGGAAAAAAAAAATCTCGAACCGTGTTTCCTTTATTTTGTTCGAGTTAAAATAGAATAATGGTAATCGGTCCAAAATAGAACATCGGTGCATGTGAAAACTGAAAGAAAGTGGTACACGTGATAAGGAATATGTAAAAAAAAATAATAAATAAAAAATGTGCATATAATTATATATAATTTATATACTATAAAATGTACTTATAATTATTAATAAATTAAGTTCCTTGTTTACTTTCCTCATTCTTATTAACCTTTTAGATCCTATACAAGGACCCATGGCACTTTTGGAAAGCGTTATCGGAATCTTCTTCGATAGAAGTAAGTGTTGATTGGTCAAATATAAAGAGTACAGGGGGAAAACTCCATCATCGACTGGAAATCTGCACGTTTTTGAGGTTTGCTTGGCAAGAAGTGGGATTGGAACCCCGGTTTCTCCCTTGGTTCTTCTTCCGAGGTTCATGTGTCCGACTATAGTGTCTGGAGTAAATCTGGATCTAAAGATAGTAAACCTGCGAGAGAGTTGATAGGAACCAAGGCAAAATTGGTGTCTTCACACCAGTTTAGACGATGACTCGCTATCTTCGAAAAGCAGACCGAATTCAAAGCTTTTCAGTCGTTGAAGGGGTTCTTCCCTTGTACTCTTCATATGCTGAGATTTGGATTTTTAAATGTGGATTAATAAATAAGTTTTCTATGAATGTTTCATAAAATATCTTATCTAGCTAATCTTTTTGAGCCTGAGAGTTTTTTTTTATAGTTTAGTAAGTTTTTTTTTTAATTTATAAAAATTCCAAATTAGTCACAGAAGCATGAAGTTCACAAGCCAATCAAATCATCGATAATTAAGAGCTTTATGACCCCTGCAGAAATTCTTAAAAGATCCTTACATCATTTTAGTTAGGTTGGTTGGTAGACATATACTTTCAGGTTTGTGTGCTGGGTAAGAGACCCGCTTATAAACTTTTGTCAAGTACGACAAGCACAACACACACATACGTGACATATGCTGCCATCTATCGCCACCTCCTCAATTTAGACGTGTCCCTGAAGAAGAGATAAATAGTGTACAGTGACCTGTACCCGTGGGAAACTGCGCAATGACAGCCCACATGAATTTCGGACCCACAGGTTTAACGAGCAAGTGGTACCGGGACTAGATCCCGGGACATTCCGAGGCCGAGATCTTAACCCTTAGGCTTCCCACAGCCCAAGCCAAACACAATTACGTCTCATAATTTAGAGACCGCGGTCAATTGACGAGGTCGACACCTGGGCTGGCAATCAACTGGACTTCGAGCGACATCGTACCCTAACGCGATCGGAACTTTGGTCCCCGCACGTTAAACGAACACTTATGTCCTATTGTACTCGGGGAAGTCGATTTTATTATTATTATTTATATTTTTTAATATTCGCCTATAGAGTTGGGCCGGTTTAGAACACGGGACGCTGTGTGGATGAGAGGCCGATGTTTTGACGACTGGGCTAAAGACTACGGAGTCCCCCACCCCTTACATCAGGAAAAAAACAAGTTGGTTTGTTACAGAATCTGTCACTTACACCGCTTCCATACAACATTTACATACTAACAACACCTCAGAAAGAAATCCGCCAAACAGGGCCTTTAGGTAATCCCAATTCTAACATTTACAGGCCAAAATTAATAATTTTCTTTAATATTCTTTTGCAGATTTGATAATTAACCATTATCGTTTGCTAATTTTTTGGAAGAAAAATGATTATTTTTTAATAAATATATTTTTGTAGCCAAAAGTTAACGTTTCGAAAAATAAATTAGTAAAATTGTTGCCTTGAAAATAAAAGCGAAATTTTTCATATTTTTTTGCAAATTTAGAATGTTTTATGCATCTTTTATCATACATATATAACGAACCATCAAAATAACTTTATTGTGCTATTACAACAATCCAAATTGAATTATATCACAAAAATAAATATTTTTTCAAGAGTTTTATTTTTATTTCAAATAAAGTTTCCGAACGTTTGATGTAATTGCAACAGTGAAAATATTCAATAAAAATGGAATTTGCATATTATTTCAATGTAGATTAAATTTTTAATTATTTAAATTTTAAATAAACTTCCAATTAAATTTTTAAGGAAATTTGGAATGCAGCCTAAACTGTATTTTTGCTTCAAAATGACTTAGCCCACTTGTTTCTGAGACTTGTGGTTCGTTCTGTGAAAGTGGGTGACTGACAGACGGACGGACTGAGCGATAATAAACCCTTCCACTTTTTACGTTATAAACGTAGTGTGGAAGCTAAAAATCAATTGGTACTGTTAATTTAAATCACATCAACCTTACATAATGGGGTTTTTTTCGCCGTTGGGATTGACTACAGTTCCAGCGGTATTGTTTTATTTGTTTGTCTGAATTTACTTTTGTTTTGGCATTCGAAAATGAGTTTTCTAAGAATACTTTACTTAATATTTTTTTATACCAACTTCTTGCTGTGCTGTTGGTTTTTCAAATCTTAGAAGCCTCATTTTCGATTACCAAATCAAAAGTAATTCTTGACAACAACTGAAAACAAACCGTTAGAGCTGTTGCCATTAACAAAGTGAAACAATACCATTAAATTTTAATTTTTTATTGAAATCTGAATTTATTTGCAGTTCAATCTTCAATAAATAATTCGGTAAAATACAATGTGTCGAATTCTAATATCCATTCTGGTGACTTTGATGAATAGAAAATGTTTCTAACGCCTTTTAAAAAATGTCGCCAACGCCTTAAATGACGTGTGTTTCTAATTATTAAGTAAGTATCCACGTATGAATTTGTAAAAATACAATATTTCAAAATAATTAGTTACAAAAACAACAACATGAAAACAACTTCAAATTGCATTAACTCACGAAGAAAGGTAAAATGAGTAGCTTTTTATGCAAAAATGGAACGCCTTGCCGCTTTCTAAGTAAACAAATAATGAGCAATTTAAGATTTACAATGTGCTACTGCTACATTTTTTAACATCTTTCCTCTCTGGATTTATACAGAAAATATAATTGCTCCTTTCAAATATTAGTTTTAAACAAATAATGTTTATCTTGTTATTGTCGATGCGGCAACAGCGATTTAAATGCATAAAAATGAAATTTTGGTTTATCTGCTAAAGAATGTTCTGATTTAGCGCCAAGTCGAAAAATGCCGCCAAGTCCAAATTACAAAAAATATGTCAAAATCGCAACAACATTACGGGCGCTTGCAAAGCAAAATTTAATTTGAATGCATTTAAATTTGAATTTTCTTAAAAAAGTACACAACTTTCGCTCAAATTCGACAATTTTTTTCCTTTCATGCTGCCATTGGCTGAAAAAATTAAACTTTTGCGAAAATATTTAAAAATGATTTTTTTTAAATTTTATGTTGCTGCTATAACCTTCAGAAACTAAATTCACAATTTGGAGAAGAATTGACACATTTCATGTGACGTATTTTCGACCAGTTTTCATTCAAGGATTTTATTATTTGTTTATTTGATAACTTCTTCATCGATTGTTCTATTGACTGCATGTATGAGTTTGAGTATTTAAGCAATAAATGCATAGTTAAGCTGTTACTAAACTATGACTGTTGTTCAAGGTTATCACACTAGAGCTGCATTTTAGGGTTTTATGTCTTCATTTTTTGCCAAATACTTGCCAAACTCGTCAAGATTACAAAAAAAAGAGCCAAATGAGAACAATTTCTTAAAAAGTAATTTATAATTACTTAATTTTGAATTTTTTTGGTAATATAAGTAACAGGATTCTACACTCGAGCGGAAACAATAAACATAAGCTTATTGTCCTATAACGGATAAAATGATACATATACTATTATCGATTTGAATTTTTTTAGTCCGTGCGAAGAACTGGTATTTATTTGCTGGTCTCAAATATTTGGATTGTGGAAGAGTTCACTTTAAAAACAGGTAGAGAACTTAAAGGAGGCAGGGTTTCAATGGTGTTTGGAGAACGCATGGGATTATTGGATTAGTTCGGGCAGAAATAATATGTTACACTCACAGAGATCATAGTTAAAGTATTAGAGTGGAGGATCACGTGACCTCCAATGCTAACGACGGGACGAGCACGGGAACCGCCATATTGTCCGATTTAGAAAATTATGGGATCAGTGTTGCCAACACCTTAAAGATAAAAGTGCTGCGAAAAAATAAAATTTAATTTAAAAATTTAAAAAATATACCATAAAAATACTAGCTGCATTTTGGAATATTTTTAGTGACTTTAAAAAAACTTGAAACGCTTTTCTAGCATTTTTATAATATTTATTTTGTAATTTTAGAATTAAATTTTATTTTTTCGTTTCATTCTATTTTTCTTAATGTGATGGCAACAATAGTAACTTGCTGGCAGCCACATTAAATGAAAGAATGAATACTCGGAAAAATAACAATAATAATTCTAAAAAAATACAAAATAAACAGTGTAAAAATACTAGAAAAGCGTTTCAAGTCCCTTTAAAGTCACTAAAAATATTCCAAAATACAGTTAGTACTTTTATGGTTCTTTTTTTTTTAATTTTACAATTGAATTTTATTTTTTCTCAGCACTTTTATCTTATCACTGATCTCATAACCTTCCAAATTGACACTATGGCGGCCCCCCATGCTCGTCCCGTCGTTAGAATTGGAGGTCACGTGAACCTCCACTCTAATACTTTAACTATGATCTCTATGGTTACACTAAAACTTCACATACATGGTTCATACACTTGTTAGGAAAAAAAATTAAGCACTTTTCAAGGACTTTTCCAGAAAAATTCAAGGACTAGATATTGTTGCCATATTTCAACAATAATTTTTATATAGTTAAAAATGTTAAAAACCAATTAAGGTTTCAGGTTATCAATATCACCATCTAGACAACTCCAATAATGCTTACCAGTCATGATAATCAGGATTTTTCAACGAAAAATCGTTGAAAATACATTGTCCACTCATTTTGTGAAGTATTCAGTCAAGACATAATACTAGAAAAGTTTCAAAACGGAATTTATAAAATGCGGCTCCACTAGGCACGCGCTATGAAGAAAATTCTTTTTTTTTTTTTTGCATTTCAAACTCTACTACAGATACTTTGATTAGCAAAATATTTTATTAACATTCTAGAAATTATTTATGCTAATTTGTCGCAAAAAGAACAATAAAAATGTTCAAACACAATAAAAACAAAAACTTATGGCCTAGAAATATGATTACAGTTATTGAAAGATACAGGTCGCTGGCTAACTGGGAAAAGATTTCAGTGACGTCTTAGAACAAGCGTAATCGGGTGAGAGGTCAAGTGTTTCACCCATCACATGTTTCGGCAATCTCAAAGAGAAAAATTTTGATATCCGATTTTGCAATAAATAGTACTGATTTTTTTCAAGCACTCTAAATTCATTTTTAAGCACTTTTAAGGACTTGAAAATGAACTATTTTGTTCAAGCATTTTTGATTCACTTTCAAGCACTTTTAAGGACTTGAAAATGAACTTTTTTTATTCAAGCACTTTTCAAGGTTTTCAAAGAGTGTACGAACCATGATTTAAAAGGAGGATTTCAGTTAATTGCATCTGTACTATGTATCATTCAACACATTAAAAAATAGAAAACGTCAAGACATAACCCGTGTACGAACTCGCGTCGACGGCACTGGATGCAAACACACTGACCACCACTCCAACGTGGCAAAAAAAGTAGTTTTTCATACATCAAATTTAATTTTCATAATTGTAAAAATTGTTTTCAACTGATGTATTCTTGCATATTAATGGCTTCAGATTTTATCTGTTTGCAGAAGAAATGTGTCTTTTGATAAATTGGGAAGTAATTTTACAGTAAATTTCTGTAGTGTTACAAGACAGAAATTTCCTGTAGGAAAATAAAACAAATATTTTTTTTAACAGATTGTTTTACTGTATCGAAACTCCTCTCCTTTTTAAAAAAAATATATTTCAAACTTTAATTGGAAGTTTATATTTCAGATATAGAAGATAAATATTTAATAAAAGAATACAAAGTCACCTATTCCATACTGGTCATCTACATCCTATTTGTCAAATGGATAGGCCCAGCAGTCATGAAAAATTTCAAGCCTATGGACTTGAGGTACACTATTCGAGTGTACAACTTTGGTCAAGTGCTATTTAATGCTATGATTCTCACTCAGGTAAGTAATTGAACCTCTTAATTAACTCTAATTTAACTATCTTAACCTCGTAATTTAACTCTAGGATTTTTAACCTCTTAACCGAGCAAAATCCTACACGTATATTCTTATATATAATATAAACATACTTTTCATACAAATGTATGCTTAAAAGTATGTTTTCCAAAGATTTTTTTTAAAATAATAATGTTGATAGTTACTTAGAGACACGTCTTAAAACTCTAAAAATACACATATTTTTTCAAAAAGGCCGTATCACTTATTTGTTGTTAACAGATTATTTTAACATTGTTTTTAATGCAAAATGCCTTTAAAATTAACAACTAAAATAACTTTTTTAAAAGTTAAAAAATTTAAAATATTTTTTTTAAAGAACTCTAATATCGTATTGACCCTAGTTCAACTTCATTTTTTTATAGAAATAAATTACTGATACCTGTAACCAAAAGCTAAAAACCGATATTTGGATTTTTTTCTATTGGACAAGGCCATTTTCTGAACTAATTAACGTGTGAATTGTATAAGATTAGGTTTTAAAAAATTTCCCCAAATGGGGACGCCAGGTCGCAAGTGGTTAAATCTACATTTTTCAAATTGCACACCAACAAAAACATGATAAATTTTATTTTATAATAATAAAGAAAAAATCAATTTGAGATAACTTCGTAAAACGTAGCATAATGTGATTCTTAGATTGTTCATTATTTGTTTACTAAAAAAGCGGCAAGGCATATTTTTTTGCGTGAAAGTCTGGTTAGTTTTCATTAACATTTCTTTTTTTAGTGCAGTTAGGAGTAGTTTCGTGTTTTCGTTATTAATAAATATTTAACCTTCTCAGTCCCAGTGATGCCATTTGACATCATCATGTTTCTGATCATAATTTTAAAAAAATAACAGATATGACATCTATTGGGATTATTAATTTTTTTAAAGAATCGAATGATGTGCTTTTTGATATCACAAATGGCTATAGACGATAAGAAAAAATATATATAATGATGATGCCAACTTGTCTGGAATTTACCATACCTACCATTTGATCAGCATACCCATCCTACCCATTTGACCAGAATTATTTGAAATTGTCTAAAAACAAATTTAAATGAAAACTAACCAGAATTTCATTAAAAAATGTATTATTATATTTAACTGGTAAGGGTATTTTATTAAAAATTGTCGCAGAGGGGGAGAGGATTAGTTAGAGAAAGTCCTGATTTGTGGGTTTGAAAATCTGGTCACATTAACTTTCATCACAGTAATAATTTTCTTTTCATTCTTTGCTTGAATTGATTTTATAACCATTGTTGCTTTACATTGCTGTAGAGACGTAATATTTTTGATATTTTTAAACAGCAGTGCATAATGAGCTATTGTTTACAAATAAGTAACATAAGTAAGAATACAATAAGTGAGGCTAGAATAACCGAGACATTACAAGAAAATGTATAAAACATTTTTCAGTATTGAAATATCTGCTGTTTTCTAACATACTTTTTAACTTGTTGTTTTGTTTACTTCTTCCAGTTAACCATGTTTGGCGCCAAAATATGGCCGCATAGATGCCGGATACGCTACAATACCGATTATCCAGTTTTTTTTAGAGTAAGTGCAAGCTTCTGTAAGCTTCTCAGCATAAAAAAAATGCATAAAAAAGTGATTTCATGACATACTACTTTTAATTAATATTTAAAGCAAATATTATTTTTATAATGTGGTGCAAAAAACCCCGCCTTGTTTAAATCATGTGTAAAGTAGAGCTTATGCGAATAACAGTGTACAAAAATTATATTTTATAATTATGTGAAAAAAAGTTGGCTTTCGCGTTATAATTTTAGTGTCAGTTTCGTACAAAAAATTAAGACCTTTTGAAACAATGAAATAAAAGTAGTTTTCATAAGATGACAACACTTCAAGTTAAACTTTCATTTCATTATATTCATGTAAATAGTGACATAGAAGCCACTGCTGCTATTAATGTTCGTCACTCTAGTTACAGTGAAACCACTGTTGTAGTATTTCTATACCTTTTGGAAGCTCATAACTTTTTTTGTGTGAGGAAAGTCAATCATGCTTGGGTCGGGGCTACACCGTAAATATAAAAATCATCTGTTTAGGTCTGTTTGGTTGTAATGCAAGAAATTACTGTACAAAAACTTTTTATTATTTATAAAGGTCGGAACTTAGAAACTGTGTTAATTCCCCAGAACTGAGAGCCATTTTTTGTTTAACAATCTAGGCGGCTTTCACCAGCAATTTTGACGCACAGATTACAATGAATCTGATCTCTCTGTAGATGTTAAAGTATGGCGAGATTTAATTTTTCCGAGAGAACTTAAGCCAAATGTTCCCTCCAGAGACCTTTTACATACCACATAGTCATATGACATGCGTGCCCAGGATTTTCAAATCCAAAAAATCCGAAGGAAATGGAACGAAACTGTTAACAATTATAAAATTAGAACAAATTACAATCCAAAAAAGGTGAACTTTCATAAAAAAATATGAAATATTTCATAAAAAACTTAAAAGTTGTGCTTTATTTGGGGACAAGGACAAAATTGTTAAGAAGAAATATAAAACTTTACCATTTTTGGTAGGCCTATTTTCCTCATAAGTTACAATCGATGTAGGTATATCTTGCCATAGTGAACCATTTGGAGCTAAACCGTACACTTCTGTACGTTTTAGCCCAAATGTGTAACCCGCGGCAACATATTAAAATAACCTTAAATTCTATCACATATAAACCAATCATCGCTGAAAACCAAAAGAGAGCTTAAGGGGTCACAAGAGTCTTAAAAATGTGCAAAGAAGATACAACATGGCATAGTTTGATCTCTCTTGTAATTTTTTAACTACTCAATAAATGAGTATAATTTTTTATATGTAATTCTTCAAAATTTATTTGTTATAAAACAAGTTTTAAAATTTATGAAACTTTAGCCAAAACTAAAATAAATGATATTAAACATGAAGGTACTTGAACAAACTTTGATTAGGCTTGCGCGGCAAATTGTGAGGTCAAAATTGAACAAATGACCAAGAAAATGACTTTATATTGTACAAATATGTACAAACTAGGACTTATACCTAAATTCTCAGCTCAATTTTAATTAGAAATTATTTAAAAAAAAAATTAAATCAAAATTTTTAAATTTTTATTAATTTTTTTAGAAAAAAAGTTCACAAAATAATTTCTAATTAAAATTGAGCTGAGAATTTAGGTATAAGTCCTAGTTTGTACATATTTGTACAATATAAAGTCATTTTCTTGGTCATTTTTTCAATTTTGACCTCACAATTTGCCGCGCAAGCAAGCCTGATCACAATGTATTCAAATAGCTTCATGTTTAATATCATTTAATTTAGTTTTGGCTAAAGTTTCATAAATTTTAAAACTTGTTTTATAATAAATAAATCTAGTAGAATTACATATAAAAAATTATACTTATACATTGAGTAGTTAAAAAATGACATGAAAGATCATACTATGCTTTGTAGTATCTTCTTTGCACATTTTTAAGACACCTGTGACCCCTTAAGAGAAGTAGTTAATAATGATCTACAGTTGCTAGCATATAAAAAAAGCTTATTTGCCTTTTATTTGGTACTGGACGAAAATTATAAGAAAAAAAGAGTAAAACTTTTTTTAAAAGTAAAATACTGATACTCATACCCATAGCAAAACGATATATATTCTGTAAACTTGCATGGTCTGCCTCTAGACTATAGCGCTTGACGGGATCGTCTACATTGAAATCTAGGCCAAATTAATGGGTATACGGTTTAGTCTCGCTGTATGGTTTATCCCCGAAATCCCCTATATTAAAAATATTAAAAGTTTTTTCTTAAACTGTAAAAAATATGCTTAACTTTAAGTTTGATAAAAAGATGAAACTTGTTATCTTCAAAAGGATGAAATAATATGTTCATCGGCAGAAAAATAGCAATTTTTCAAAAATGTCACTTAGCACGTTTTTCCATTTCCTTCGGATTTTTTGGATTTGAAAATCCTGGGCACGTATGCCATATGATTATGTGGCATGTAAAAGATCCCCGGCCCATTTGGCTTACGTTCTCTCGGCAAAATTTTACTCGACATACTTAAACATCCACAGAGAGCTCAGATTCATTGTAATCTGTGCGTCGAAATTGGTAGTGAGAGCCGCCTAGATTGTGCCAGAAAAAATGGCTCTCAGTTCTGGGGAAGATGCCAAGGCTTGACCGCCAATTTTACAGCCCTATTAGAGGGGGGGGGAAACGTTCTTCCACTAAGCTCTTCAATCGTTAGATCCGTTTTTAGTTATGCCCATATATATTAATATCTTCACTCTTAAAACAAAAGAGTGAAATTCACTCCTATAGGATAAGTGACTTTGGACACTGGAAAAGGAGTGTAAATTACTCCTAAGTCGCTCGTAATCGTCCTAAATCGCTCCTTATAGCCATGAAATTGCTCGTTTGTTGTTAAGATTGTTGGAGGTTCAACAAAACAAAAGAGTGAAATCCATTCCTATAGGGGAAGAGCATTTTCGACACCGAAATTAGTAAAATTAACTCATTAAATTAACTCAGACTGAGTTAAAACCACTAATTTGTTTTAAGAGTGTTATTTGTTATCTATAATGCATTTCTTCATTTTATTAAGGGGGTTCGGTATGTTGTATATCGGTAATGTTAAATTGGCCAATTGCAATGTACCTTTTCACAATAACTACTGATCAGATCATCTTAAAATTATCAGTGTGTGTTATACCAACCTTATATATTAATCTGAGGTTAAAAGTTTTTTTTAAAAAATAACTTAGATATTTTAAATAAGTTTTAAAGTACCCAACAATCATGAAATTTTTCACTTTTTTGCCCAATGAATTTTTTTTCACTTTAGTTTTATTAAAATTTATAACCTCAGATTAATCTATACTATGTATTACATCATATAAAAAAAAGTTTACGAGAAAACATAGCATAGTTTTTGAGAAAAGGTACATCGAAGTTCAAAAAATCAAGTTTTGAGAAAAACGCGTTTAAAGTTTTTATTGTTAACCCGTTTCAGTAAGAAAAGGGTTAAATAAAATGGCTTTTAATGTCAAAAATATTTTTCCAATCGTCTTGATACTTTGTGACATTATTAATAAAGGTTGTAATAGTATTTTAAGCCAATATTTTTTTTTCACCGATTTTGGGGGACTGAACCCCCTTAAGAGTGTTATTTGTTATCTATAATGCATTTCTTCATTTTATTAATGACAATTTTGAATCGTTTCAGGAAGCTTCAATAATCATCTGGAATATATTTTTACTCAAACTCAGCGATCTCCTGGACACAGTATGATATTTTTTCCCTAGTTTTAGCGTTCTTGTTTTGTTTTAGTTCTAAATTTTCATCGATGCATTGTACAGACAATCATTTATATGCTACACTCTTAAAACAAAAGAGTGAATTCCACTCCAGTTGGAGAAGTGCATTTTCGACACTGGAAAGGAGTGAATATTATCTCAGATTGAGTTAAAATCCCTCGTTTGGAGTGATCCTGTCGGAGGTTTAACACACAAAGGATCCACTCCAAAAGGAGAAGTGCATTTTCCAGACTGGAGGAGTGAAAATCAATCAGACTGAGTTAAAATCGCTCGTTCGTTTTAAGAGTGTAGTACATTATTTTGCTTATATTTTGTTGTTAATACAACGTTTTTTTTAAGCTGATCAGTTTTTTTTTTAGTTTGTCTTTATGCATAAAAATGTGTGTATAAATTGAAAAATAAGGATTAGTTGTTAGCTTATGTTTTGTTACATGAAACTGATGAAATCAATTCATCTCAATTTTATTGTACGAAAGTAATCTCTTGGCTCATAATTGGATGTATTTTTCAAGTATTTTTATATTTAAGAGGCTGACTTATTACACAATGAAAACATGATATTTATAGACATACGAGTAAAAAATTCATTAAATAGGTACTTTCCGTCAATATTAAACTAGTTATGTTAACTATTTGTAAAAAATGACACAGCTCGTATATCTGTAAATAAAGTAAAATTTTTTTTAAAACTAAACTTTGAATTTTTTGTTTGCAAAGTGTATTATGGTTGTTTGATACACCGAAAGTTTGATCTTAAAAATGAGTATAAGTTATTCAAATTTTACTAATTATTGAAATTATCTACTTTTAGTAAGATATGAGTCACTAAAAAAACTTGTTCGTAGGAGAGAATATCAGATGAGAGCCATTCTTTAAACTATATATGAATGCCTTATAAGACAGCCAAACTAACTTTTTAATAGACTGTAGCCACATTTTTGAATGACCGGCAATGAGTGCCAATTTGAGAGACATTGTAGTTCTGCCATCCGTAATAGATATTTATGACATTATATCCGAAAAATTTCAGGCGCGGTTATCAAAACACATGGTCTCATTTCACTTAACATTCCCATTTCGGCAACGAATCGGGAAACAAACAAAAACAGAATCGTGGGGTCATACCGCAATTAGAATTGCTCTTAAAAGATGTTAACGTTTTCTTTGATTGTTTATTCGAGAATGCAGGTGACGATGAAGTTTACAAATATTTCATTTCGACTTAAGGGTAAAATATGGTACACATAGATTCATTAAAATGAGCTTTTATTGCTGATTAAAATAACTTATTGAAGAAAAATGTTTAAAGGGACACATGACCCAAAATTCAAGGCTGCCCAGATAATATTTAAACATGCTCGAATGCTGTGAGCTAAATATATTGCACAAAATGAAGGAATCCTTTATAGGAGGAGGATTATTAAAAATGATACAGTTGTTTGATAAAATGGTTTTTGAAATTTTATGATGATTTTTAAAAATTTTAATTTTTTCAGTATGTGAGAAGTTAAAACCCTAAGACTTTTAAGTAAATAAATGTAGAGCTCTAATTTTTTTTTTCCTGCGTTGAAACATATGCCTTTAACAAAAGTTGGTATGGGATAAGGTCTAGGTAGAAAACATTTTAAAATTAATTTAGGAAGTTGAAAACTTAGAAAAATCTTATTTTTTGGCCGTTTTTATACATAAAGCTACATAACTATTTTTGTTTAACTGACAGATCAATTTCCATGCCAACTTTTATTAATAGATGTTGTGGGAACATTTAGAAAAAAAAAATCAATTTTAAAATGCCTTCAATTGTAGGAGGTGTAGCATTTTGAAAAAAAAAAAAAACGTTAAAACGTTTAACTTTTAATTTTAAATTTTTTGAAAAAACTTAAGTTTCGATATTAATAGATTTTTCGCATATGGTTATTGAATGTTATTTCTTTGTAAAAAATAGTTTAATTTGAATGCTCGCGATAAACAAAAACACTGGGTTTAATTTTTTGGTTTCCGCGTCCCAAAATGACGACCCAATATAGTATATAGTAATGTCTACACTCTTAAAACAAAAGAGTGAAATTCACTCAAGTAGGAGAAGTGCATTTTCGACACTGGAAAGGAGTGAATATTAACTCAGACTGAGTTAAAATCACTCGTTTGGAGTGATCCTGTCGGAGGTTTAACACACAAAGGATCCACTCCAAGAGGAGAAGTGCATTTTCCAGACTGGAGGAGTGAAAATCAATCAGACTGAGTTAAAATCACTCGTTCGTTTTAAGAGTGTAAACAATGACCAAATAGTTAAATTTGTGCTTTATTTACAAAGTTTGTGGAAAATGTTCGAATCCTGCTTTTGACATACATGCTCGCCCCCCCCCCTTGTTTAAGTAGAAGTAGTACTCTTTTTAATAGTTCCTGCTTATAAACAGAATATATATTAGCGCTCTAAAAATAACTATTTTCCTTTCATCTGACGTCAATAGCCCATCATAGCTTGACGATGCTAATATATTCCAAGAAATTAGTTAAATGGATATAACTTAGAGTAATAGCTTAAAGATTATTATCAAATTAACGATTAGAGGATCGTTTGTTTGGTTTCCCTTTGTGAATGTTAACTTTTTGAACGTAAAAATTCTAAAACTACAAAATAAATTCTTAGTATAAAAACTTTTATCATTGTAAAGGAAGTACACTGCAATCCAAAAATTTAGACAATGTCGTTTTTTAGTTGTAAAATTTAGGTGTGATAGTTGTAAAAAATGGAGAAACAAAAACTATTTTCAACAATCATCGCCAGATGGCGACACTAATTATCTTCTGTATGTATTCTTACTCTGTAACCTCATCACTTAAATCTCAGAAATAAAAATGTCTTGAAACAAGATGGATGTCAGTTCTTAGGCGCATCCAAACTTAATTAATAATTGGTTATTTACAATCTTTGAAAAAGTATATTTGGTGCCGAACCATGGGATCCTGATCCTTCGGGATCTTTAGATCGATGAATAAACTCTTTACTAAAATCTATAAAAATTGAAGAAAAATAAAAAACTAAAAAATTTGAAAAAGTGAAAAATGGACTTGATCTGTGAAAAATGAACTTGATCTTGATTTGTCAAGAACCGTTCCAAAAATAAAATTGAACGGTGAAAGAACTTTGAACTTTCCTACAAATTTGCAAAAGTGATCTTCTAAAAATTAAAAAATGGAATTAGAAAGCTGTAAAAAGAAGAGAACAACTGTTAGAACTTCCGTAACAAAGCTTATAACAAAAATCGATGAAACTCTACTGCAAGAAAATATCGAAACGAACGAAAAAGCTGAAATATTGGAAGATCTCTTAGAACAGTTGATGATGAAATATGAAGATTTGACAAAATTGGATTCTGAAATAGAAATAAAACTTAAAACTGAAGAAATCGAAAATGAAGTGATCCATGCTGAAGAATATAAAGACAAAATAATGGCAAGAAAAAGAAAAATAACTCGGACATTGAAAAATCTCGCAGGACAATCCGCTGTGCCTACGAACATAACACAACAAGCTTCCAACAATGCAGCAACATGTGAACCGGATACAAAAATGATAAAATTGCCAAGTCTGCAACTTGCAAAATTTAATGGAGAACTACATAAGTGGTGCGACTTTTGGTGTCAATATGAAAACAACATTCATGAAAACAGTGGATTAACAAAAACCGAAAAATTCGCTTATCTGCGCACGCTATTGGAATCCAGTGCTTTAAACACCATATCCGGATTTACGATGAGTGAAGCTAATTACGATAGTGCCATAGAAATTTTGAAGAACAGGTACGGTCGATCCGATTTAATTATAAGTGCACATGTGCAACAACTATTAACTTTGGAGCTTGTGAAAAACATAACAAATATAAGAGGATTACGACGACTTTTCGACCAATGTGAAATACAAATTCGAAGTCTAGAATCCCTAAAAGTTACAGCTGGATCTTACGGAAATTTATTATGTCCTATGATACTTCAAAAACTTCCTGAAGAGCTCAACTTCGAGTTTAATCGAATAAGAAAGTCTGAAAGTGAATTTGATATCAATGAACTACTCAATTTTTTACGAAAAGAAGTAATGTGTCGTGAGGCTGCCGGATTACTCATTAACTCTAACAATAACAATGATAGAAGAATTTCTTCACAAAATCAACAAAAGAATGAGTACTTCAACCATAAAAATAAAAACAATGTGAGACCAACATCTTATGCTCTAACAACAACAGAAAATAACAATAAATGTATTTTTTGCCAAAATCAAAATGATCCTCCGCATTCAAAATATAAGTGTCCTTTGAATGTTAAGAAAAAACGAGACATTTTAAAAAACTCTGGACGTTGTCTAATATGTTTCTGTAAGGGACATTTTTCAGCATCTTGTGAAAATAAGCGATTTGCGTGTAAAAAATGTGTCAACTCAAGAACACCCCCTCATGCTACTTCTGTTTGCATAAAAGAAATAAAAATCAATAACCCATCAAACGCGATCGAAGAAAATGATACAACCATTTCTAATTCAAATCAAGACGCCAGAGAAGTGTTAGTAAATCCTTCAGCAACCAGAACGGATAACATTCAGTTACAATGTTTGTATTCTATAGTAGAAGCATCAAATGATAAAAAATTTATTGTGAAAATTTTATTTGATCAAGGAAGCCAGCTGAATTTTATTAAGAAGGATCTCTCACAAAAGTTAAATTTATCTCCCATAAAAACATCATCATTAGCAATAAATGCCTTTGGTTCGAAAGAAAGTAGAGATTTAGAGAGTAATCTAGTTGCCTTCAGATTACGAAACATTCGTGAGCCAGAAAAATATATTGAAATAAGGGCGTGGACCACTCCACTCATAACAAACGGTTTAGTCTCATTACCAAGTGAAGATATTGCTAGGCAATTGAATCAACGAGGAATAGAACTGTACACAAATTCATTTTCTCACGAAATGTGTTATAAGAAAAAGGAGGCATCATTACTCATCGGTATGGCGGACTACTGGAATATTAATTACGACAGAAGTATATGTAGACTAAACAAACGTCTCATCGCAATAAATTCGCATTTGGGTTGGTCACTTCAAGGTCTTGTGGACGAAAAACCATCAGACAAAGGAAATGTTTACATTATTAACGCTGCTGTGTGCGATAATGAGGCAACAAGATTCAACCATTCGAACTGTTTACGAATAAGTAATGAAGATTCAGAAAAGGAAGATGCGTTAACGAAAAGTATAAAAAAGTTTTGGGAGCTCGAATCGTTTGGAATAAATAATGAATTAAAGAATGAAGAAATCTCTGATGAAGTCAAAGCAATGGAGCATTTCCAAAACACTATTACTGAAAAAGAAAACAGATACGTCGTGCAACTTCCTTGGAAAAATGATGAAATTGAGTTGCATAATAATTATGGAAATGCAAAAAAGAGATTCATGAATTTAATTCGAAGATTTAAATCCGACACTAAATTTTACGATGAATATAAAAAGGTTTTATACGAGCAAATGCAAAATAGAATAATTGAAAAAGTAGTAAATGAGAATGAAACACAGAAGAATAAAAAAAGAATATTATATGCCACACAGAGCTGTTATCAAAAAAGAACGTGAAACATCAAAATTGAGAATTGTTTTTGATGCTGGAGCAAAGGAAAATAATGAATTATCTCTAAATGATTGTCTATTACAAGGGCCAAATCTTGTTCCTGAATTATTGAATATTTTAATTGATTTTAGAATGCACAAAGTAGCTTTTACAGCAGACATAAAACAAAGTTATTTGCAAATATTAACAGATGAATCTGATAGGGATGCATTACGTTTTTTCTGGATAAAGGAAGGTTCAGATTTAAACAACCCACAGATAGAAATATTTCGAATGTGCAGTGTGATCTTTGGTTGTAAATCGTCCCCCTTTTTGCTGAGTGCAACAATAAAACATCATTTGAAGAAATATGAAGACATTTACCCGTCCACAACAGCTCTAATGAACAAATATTTTTACGTTGATGATTACGTGTGCTCACAAAAAACAATGGAAGAATCATTAAGTGCATGTAAAGAAGCCAAAGAAATTCTGAAATCCGCCTCAATGGAATTAGTAAAATGGAAATCTAATTCCTCAGAAATAATGAACGAAATGAATGACTCTTCATTGGAAAAAAGAGCGTCTACAACAACCAAAGTACTTGGTGTCATGTGGGACTATGAAAATGACAGTTTGCAGTTTGTCATAGAAGATATTCTTCAATTTATATTATCGAACAATGTCACCAAGCGTACCATCATTCAAGCAACATCGAGAATTTATGATCCACTTGGCATACTCTCAGCATACTTGATACAAGCGAAGATGTTATTCCAAGAACTATGGATATCTGGGATCAAATGGGATGAAATTGTACCACCGGACATTCAGAAAAAATGGGAAAAATGGTACTTGCAATTGAAGGAGGTACACACAATCCGCATTCCACGCTGGTACTTCAAAGAATTTGAAGGCTTTCAAGAAATGCAAATTCACTGCTTTTGCGATAGTAGTGAAAAATCTTATGGTGCCATAATCTACGCCAGATACACCAACGAAGATAAAATTGGAACTTCTTTTGTAATAGCAAAAGGAAGAGTTACCCCAATCGATAAAGCAAAGAAGCCAACTTTAACCCTTCCCAGAAAAGAACTCCTAGCTGCTCTTTTAGGTGCTAGACTGATTTCAACAGTTCGTGTACTTTTTTCAGAAGCTAAAACTTTCCTTTGGACTGACTCGCTCATAACTCTGCATTTTATTAGAAGCAAAGAAAATCGTTGGAAAACATTTGTTCAAAACCGTGTTGTAGAAATTCAACAGCTGATATCCCCTGAGTGTTGTTTTCACTGCCCCGGAATAAATAATCCAGCAGATAAAATCTCGCGAGGAATTTCCGTCAATGAACTTGCAAATGATAAAGTGTATTTCAATGGGCCAGAGTGGCTATCGAAACCTGAGGTAAATTGGCCCTCACAGGTAAGACTAGGAGATAATACATTCGAAAATATTGAGGAACGTGTCGTAAATATCATAAATGTAAGTGAAATTAATGTGAAACCTATAATGGAAATTGAGAAATTCAGTAAGTTGAGGAAACTTTTAAGAGTTACTTCTTATGTCTTAAGATTTATAAATAATTTAAGATCAAAAGAAAAAATACTGGGTCCCATAACTAAAGATGAAATGGAAAATTCTACGAATTATTGGATTAAAGTTTCTCAAATGCAGAGTTTCTCTAAAGAAATTAAACAATTACAGAAAAATGTAAATTTAGACAATAATTCTAAATTAGTAAATTTAAATCCTTTTATTGATGATAAGGGTATCTTAAGAGTTAAAAGTAGATTAATTAAATCATCATTGGATGTAGATGAGGTTAAACCAATCATATTACCAAATGATTATTTTACAAAATTGATTATTTGTAATTTTCATGAAAAATTATTGCACTGTGGTTTATTAGATTGTCTTATTGAAATAAGGAGTAAGTTTTGGATTTTAAAAGCTAGACGTTTCGTAAAATCTGTATTGTATGGTTGCAGAGTTTGTAAACGGTTTATTGCAAAAACTGGTCAGGAAATTCCAGCACCCTTACCAGCTGATAGAATTGAAAAATCTAAGCCGTTTGCAATTTCTGGAATCGATTTTTTTGGACCATTGTACTTAAAAGATGAATCAAAAGTTTATGTTGCGTTATTTACATGTGCTGTTACAAGAGCTGTACATTTAGAATTAGTTTCAAATTTAAGTACTGAATGTTTCATTTTAGCTTTAAAAAGGTTTTTTTCTAGGCGAGGAATTTGCAAAACAATATATTCAGATAATGCAAAAACTTTTAAAAGAGCTGATATTGAATTAAGATATTTGTATAAAATGTGTAAAGATGAAAAGTTTCTAAGTTTTACAGAAAAAATTGGTTTTGAATGGAAATTCAACATACCAAAAGCTCCATGGCATGGAGGATTTTTTGAGAGATTAATTCGAATTATAAAGTCTTGTTTAAAACGTGTTTTAGGAAGGAGTTCCTTAAATTATGAACAATTAAATACTGTGTTAACCGAAGTAGAAGCAGTTGTTAACTCCAGACCAATAACATATATATATGATGATCCTGATATAATTGACCCCTTAACACCGGCTCATTTTCTTGTAGGATCAAGATTAACTGTATTACCTGAATTAGAATGTAAAACTGAATCTTCGCGATCGACACTTTTGGTCAAATGGAAACACAGACAAACCATTGTCGAACATTTTTGGAAAAGATTTTACAAGGAATACACTTTGCAATTGAAAACTGCTATGTATTCAAAACCAAATAAAAATCCCATTGAATTCAAAATTAACGATATCGTACTTATTCATCAAGATAATCCTAAAAATCGAAATTATTGGAAATTGGGTAAAATAATTGAATTATTTCCAGGACGAGATCAAAAAATCAGATCAGCCAAGATTCAGTTATCCAACAAGGAAATAATTAAAAGGCCCATTCAAGGATTTTATAATTTGGAAGCTCTATAAACTTAGTTGTCATGCAATAAAAATTATTGCATGGGGCCGGAGTGTAAAAAATGGAGAAACAAAAACTATTTTCAACAATCATCGCCAGATGGCGACACTAATTATCTTCTGTATGTATTCTTACTCTGTAACCTCATCACTTAAATCTCAGAAATAAAAATGTCTTGAAACAAGATGGATGTCAGTTCTTAGGCGCATCCAAACTTAATTAATAATTGGTTATTTACAATCTTTGAAAAAGTAAAATAGTAGAATTACAAATCATCCCTTAATATATTAAATAAGTACTTTGAAATGCTATTATTGAGACATAATTGCTTGATTTGCTGTACAAATTTTTTTTCAATAAAATAAAATTTTTATGGACCCAAAAGTTTAGGCACAAATACGAGATTATGCTAATTTAAAGTACATAATGGCCTAATTTTTATTGTTGAATTATATATTTTTATATGATAAATTTAAAAAATGATAAACGGTGAAATAAACAAATTTAATAACGATATTGGTTCAATTTCACAGCAAACAGGCAATATAGCCATTTTAAATCTTTATTCAAATCATATTTGCTTCAAATGTACAATTTAACATTGCTAAATGTTAACCGAATGCCTACCAGTCCATAACCTTTTAGTCCATCAAAGTTTTTGGCCCGAATTCGTGGATTTAGAGACATGCATTGAACAATTTTCCTGATGAAAAGTGCAGTCTTTCCCATATAAAATCACAAAATAGCGACATATTATTTTATTTTGCACTTTAGTACAATGCAGAGATAGTCACCTCTTCAAAAACGAAAAAAAATTCGGTCATTTCAAAGACTCTACACCATTACGAAAGTTCCTTCTACATACTAAAATTTGAAGTTTCTTCAGAAAAACCGTTTTTTAACCGGTTATAATTTAACTGGTCTCTTTAGGGCTATTTAAACACGTTCAGTTTAACCGAATATTGAAAAATAAGCTTTTGAAAACACCGGTTTTTCCCTCAAAAACCCTAGCATCAAGGTGGAAGTTAGTAATGGTGTAGAGTGAATTAACTTTGAAATGACCGAATTTTGTTTGCCTTTTTTGAAGAGGTGACTATCTCTGCATTGTACTAAAGTGCAAAAAAGAATAATTTGGTGATATTTTGTGATTTTATATGGCTGCACTTTTCATCATAAAAATCGATTAATCCATATCAATAAATGTACGAATTCGTGGCAAAACTTTAAGGTGATGGGCTAGTAGGCATTCGGTTCGTATTTAGAGATGATTAATTGTACATTCGAAGCAAATATGATTTGAATAAAGATTTTAAGTGACTATACTGTCTGTTAGGTGTAAAATTGTACCAATATCGTTATTAAATCTGTTTAGCTCACCGTTTATCGTTTTTTTATTTATCATATAAAAATAAATAATTCATCAATAAAAATGCGAAATTAGGCCATAATGTACTTTAAATTAGCATAATCTCGTATTTGTGTCTAAACTTTTGGGACCATACAAAATTGTTTTATGAAAAAAAAAATTGTTATATCAAATCAAACAATTATATTTCAATTTAGCAATTCAAAATACTTATTTAATATATGGATGTTTTTAAATTCTACTATCACAATTCTAAATTTTACAGCTAAAAAACGTCATTGTCTAAACTTTTGGATCGTAGTGTATCTAGGCATAATACCGATGAAACTTTTCATGAAAAATTATTATAATTAGTATAACATTTATTGAGAGTCACAAATTTTTAAAAAAATTATTTATGCTGAAAGTTCAGATTTCTTAAGTTTTGCATAAAACGAAGCTTTAATTTTTTTATTAAAATTTAAATATTTTTAATTTTTAGGTGTTTTTCGTTCTAAGGAAGAAAAACAGACAAATTACAATTCTTCATGTTTTTCACCATGCTGGAATGGTACTTTTGTTTCATACTGGAATAAGCACTTTTAACATTGGTAATAATTTTTTCTTATTTATAAATTTTCATTTTTTTTTTATTTTAACTAGCTTTCTTTTATTAAATTTCAACCCAATGCCGGTTTTTTATAAATTTGGTAAAGTATCCATATGTAATCTTGCATTAACTTAATCGAACAGTATTTTCGAGTGTTATATCTCATTTGTGGGTAGTTCTTGCCTTTGTAACGGTTGACAGCACACACAATCTCAGATAAAATCTAACACTAGATGGCGCTGTTTTTCTGCTGCATTACCACCAGTTATCCATACTAAAAAAAAGAATGCTTTTAAATACTTCTTGATTTTTTGTGCGGAATTGACACAAACAGAACCGCCACATCGCTCCCCTCTTAGAAATAACAAGGTTAGGAACCGTGCGCAGGGTGCTTCACAGTGCGTTGTGTTGCGGTTGAGTTGTGTGATAGCGATGGCCATTGAGTTGTGCTGTGTGCAGTGTTGAGTGCATTAGCAGCGACTGAAGAAACCGAAGTTTAGCGCATCGAAGCAAGAATATCGTTGGAGTGGGTGACGACCAGTCTGGGTCAACAATGTAGCGGCCTCAGAAACCCATAATCTACCAAAAGGATCCTCAAGGTGGAGACGAGTTACTTTGGCTTATATACTACTCTTTACGTTGTAATCTAGAATAGTGGTTGGGAAGCGCCAACGCTTACAGTTAGAGCAGGCGATTTACGTTGTAGCGGGAAACCTTCGTTACAGCCTTATATTTCTACAGTTGAAATGTAGTTCTTTTTTACAGGCTACTACATTCTCGTCTGTATCTGCATCAACATGTTCATTCATTCTATCATGTACACGTACTATTTCCTCGCTGCGTTTGGACCAGAGATGCAGAAGTATTTGTGGTGGAAGCGGTATCTCACACAAATGCAGATAGTAAGTCGTTTTTATATATGTTAGGCGAAGGGAGGAGATATATTCAAGCTAAGATTTTCAAATAAAAATGTTTACACAAGAATCTCACCAGCCAACAATATATCAGTCTTTATTGGTAAAACCTCTTGGCGAAAATCAATATTTTACACCATTTTTGGCACTCTGTAGCTTTGTTACATTTCATTGCATGGAACACACAAAAGTATCATTTAACAGAAAAAATGATCTTCTACAAGTTTTGTATTCACAAAAATACTGAAAATTACACTTTGAAAGAGCTATAGGTTAAAAAATAAAACATTGTACCGTCGGGTTGAAAATAGCAATTTTTTGTGTTTCTGTAAATAAGACTTTTCTTGATGCAATCTATACGAAACTTATTTTTGATAAGTGTATTTTATAGGAAATTAAATTTCCTATGTTTTGTAAAATCCTATTTTATTGCTAAAATGAAGTCTTATCTGAGTTACGGTGATGGAAAGTCGTTGGAAACGCAATATTTTTCCGAAACACTCGATTTTACACACTCTTTGCTGCTTCTTAGCTCTTTAACTGTTTGTCGTAGAAAAACACTTTTTGATACTGATTTTGAATTTTTTTTAGTTTTCTTCAACTTTGCGTAGAAAAGTTCTATTAAAAATGCTTAGGAGAAAAGTTATAGGCCAAAAACTAAAAAATGGGTGAAATTTCGAACGTTTTTCCAAAATGGCGAAAAAAGCAAGAGAACGTGGATGACGAAAACTCACATTTATTACTAACGATGGGTCACACACAACGTATAAAAAATCAGCGATACCGGATAGTTTGTATGGTAAACCCCCTTTTTGAGTCTCTATTCACTGGACTACATAGTCTTTCCATTATCTGATGATAAGGATAACGACCATAATTTAGGTTCATCATCAAGACTTCATTTGCCTATCAAGTATCTCGCCTTGACTCAATTTTTTCTATGAAAAAATTCTTTGTGAAGAAGACAGTGTCTGTATGTGCTGTTTTTGAAGTAGTCGTAGGGTAGGGTAGGGGTAGGGTATTTTACATATATATTCCGACTTGTGTGCTTGCTCAGTGAGCCGCTTATAAGTCTTCGTCAAGTAAGACAGACACAGAAAGATTTTTTACTGTCACAAAGAGAGGAAATACACCCAGGGCGAAGGCGGGAATCGAACCCGCGCCCGTTACAGCACGCAGACTGCTGGCCTGCGATGCTTACCACTCGGCCATCCGGGCCCCAAAGTAGTCGTGTTTATATAGAGTCTTTGACCAATGACCGCCCACAGGACTTTCGGACCCAAGAGATTTAACGAGCCACAAGGCAAAACCACAAGACTCCTCACAGCCCTAAACTGAAGTATCTAGACGAGTGACTTGGGTCATTGTTGCAAGAACTCAATAAGTTTAACCTAAATCAAAGAATACTTACTCACAAATTCGCCCCTTGGTAATTTTAAGTTTGGGGAAATTTTAAATGTTTTTAGAATTTTTGTTTTTACTCTCCTTGTCAACCTAAGTTGGGTGAATGGAAATATGCTATGAAGAAGATCATTCCGCTGATGTTAAGAGTTCCATAAATTATTTGTAAATCCATCCAGAAAACACGTTTAAAGCGTTAATTTCGTTTTGAATATTATTTGAGAAAATTTGGCAATTTTATCAGAATGAAAAGTGTATTTTGGTTAAATTGTATTCAGATCATTTTGTATGTAAATATTACCTTGCAAGAGTTTCAACTTACCAACCGCGTTTTTTCCAGTGCCTTTTTACTCTTTGTTTTTAACCAAGTTAGGTTGGAACGGAGTGTAGGACTTACACTCTCAGAAATAACACTTTCATTTTTGACGATTCATGAATCCTCAAGCCTTATTTCGTTAATTTTGAGGATTGTTTCGTCAAACTATCACGTGACTTTTGAGTAAACGCGAATTCTCACTTTTACGATCGTGATTTGACGATTCTGTATCTTGATTTTGAGGAAACTGAATCTCAGTGTTGTACTCACATGCTCAAAAATGACGAAATATTTCTTTAGATTAGACGACATTCAAATCCTCATAAAAAATGACGATTCAAATTTCCTCACTTTGAGGAAACGAAAACTCGGAGCATTTGCCAGTAAACAGAATCGTCAAAATTAAGGAAAATTTCGTCGTTTTTGAGCATTCATTTTTGAGAGTGTATTGTTTCTTTTTCCCTCACAGATTCAGTTTATCATCGTTCTAGTCTACATGACCTGGGCTTTCATCACCGGATGCGAACAGTTGGCTTTTTTCGAGCTCTCCATCTACATATTTGTGTTGCTCATCCTGATGCTCTTCGTCAACTTCTACTTCAAGTCATTCCGAAAGTGAAGAAAATCAACTAAAATCACAACTCAACTAACTGTTATTTATTTGTATAATGTGTTTGATTTTTGTAAGGAACAACCTTAGCTGTAGGGTAGTTTAAAATTTGTATAAAATATTTTTGTTAAGGTCTAATAACTTATTTTTAATAAATAAAAACAATATACAAACTATTTTCTAAATTAATAGAAAAAAAATTATATATTAAAGAATTATTATAAATATATATTAAAGAATTATATTAGAGAGATTTGTTATATTTATATTAAGGAGTTCATATATTGGAAAATAGTTTATGTATTAGAAATATTTAATAAATAAACTACTTTTTAATAAACTTTTAATTAATAATGCGTTTGTTTGTTGTAACGAACAACCTTAGCTGTGAGGTAGTTTAAAATATGTATATACTATTTTTAATTAGGTCTAATAAACTGTTTTTTATGTATTATATAATATTTATTGTTAAAGTCTAATAAACTATTTTTTATGTATCGAAATCGTATTAGGTTGATTCCACGAAAATGCATGGACATCATTTTTTAAATTTCAAGTTTTTTATTTTAAACAAAATCTACTCAGCAAAAATTTTTGACACTTTATTTTCTTTTTTATACCTCAAAATAAACAGTTCGTAAAAAATTCGAACATTAAATTTAAAATTTGAGTTAAATACAGAACATTAAAACTTTGTCATGTCTGTCACATTTGTCATGTCAGTCAAGCTAATAAATATTTATAATATTTTACTACTTATAAATTTCTTAATTATTTTCTTTCTGGTTGGCACATCAGAATCTTATAATGATTCCAAAAAAATGTTAGACTTGAAATGCATACCGGTTAAGAGCAAATAGTAATAATATAAGGTAACTCAAAATCTGTGCCTCAATTTTATCATGTCAGTCACGGTATGTTTTAACCCATTAATTTTAAGTATTTCCTCTTGAATGAAAATTTCAGAGTTTTTTATAATCAATACTTTTATTTGCATCACCCCATGGTAATTTTTAACAGTCAATTAACCCTCTAATGCATGAATTTTTATTTTCATCCCCCCAAAAAAATATATGTATCTTTAATGCTCACACATTATGGGAAAAATACTAAAAACATTTAACTGCATTAGAATTTAAATAATTTCAATTTTTAAATTTTTTTCCATAAGACAAAAACAAACTGCAGAATTCCAATTTTGATAATAATGACTAGAAATCTACTAAAAATATTTCAAAATAACCCTTTTTAACTATGATTAATTTTTCAAAACAATTTATTTGTATTTAGTAGTAATACTACTATTTTTTTGAATACTGCCAAAAACGAAATTTCACAAAAGTTAATAACCCCACTCTTTAATTTTGAATACACTTTCACTGCTGTCATCTATGAGGATTATTAGTAACTAAAACCTTAAAATGAAATGTAATAGATGAAAAAAAACACAGATTTGTCCAGGAGGAGCTCGAATTTAATAGAAAAAAGTGGATTATGTTGCTTGCTACCAAACGGTAACAGTATGCATTAGAGGGTTAACATTTAGTGCTTTTTAAGAGCCTAGAAAGTTGTCTTATGTCATGTCTGTCACAAATGGAATTAACCTCTACTGAAAGTTTTTTTTATAGGACTATCGCTAGAGTTAAGAAAAAGATGGAGATAGTGCCGGGCAAAAACAATTCAAAAACGAATAATTCAGTCGATTACTTCAGGATGAGGCATACAAAAGTGGCCCCGGTTTAGAGAAAACAATACGACAGAAATGTTGCCAAGTCTAAAACCAATACAAAAACAGGTTTGCTAATTGAAGCTATTGATCGCTTCAATATTAAGCCCAAACAAACGCTTGGCGAATTATTTGCCGGCAACTACGCTACAGTTTTAGAAGCGAATTGAAATGAAATATAAACAAGGTTTGTAGAGCTGATTAAGAAAAGTTCCCACTAGTGATTATTTAGATGTTTCGGTCGTTATTTATTCTAGAGAATCGAAAATTTTTGTTTTTGGTAATACCAAACATTTTAAATTGATTGCAAGACACAAAATGTGCATTATGGGACGTCTTCATACAATACGGACTAAGATCTGAACTCGCCACTAGTCTATGAGTAGCTCTAATGTGAAGCTAATCCGATCCAACCAATGCAAAAACAGGTTTTAGGCGGCTTCAAGAGTTTTTCTTGCCAAGCATTTCAACGTATTCCTATCTCTAGACCAGAGCCACTTTAGTTTGCCTCACCCTGTATTGTATTGTAGTGTAGTGTAATAAAATCATTTCCGGCTACCTATTTCTAGCCTCCATAAGGAGCTTTAACACAGCCAATAACGCCTCGTAATTTAGAACCCTGGTCAAGTGACGAGGTCGACACCTGAACGGGCACCCAACGGAACTTCGAGTGACATTCCTCACCCTGTAATAGCCGCATCGTTAGCCTAAGCAAACGCTCTCGGCGAAGTATTTGGCCTACAGTGGAATTTATATAGGCTTACTACATAGACTTGGCGATTTCTGACTTTCAAATATGAACTATAATTACAACTCATTGTCCTATGCTGTGAAGGGAATGACTACGATCTGGTATAAATTTAGTTCTCGTGCAACAGCCGACAACTGTCATTTTTATATTTTTAATAAACGCTTTTTTATGTACTGAAACGATGCATTTTAGCATGAACAACATGATTGAACAGTTTTTTTTTAAAGCTTACTAGGGTTGCTTGGCGACTTTTTGATGGCCTCATTTGCTTTCGCGCCAAACTTCTACATATCTTCTGTAGCGGTCTGATATTTACTACTCTCATGTGGCAACACATTGGCTTTGTAGTTGGAGATCTGTGTTTCTACCAAATAAATGGGGCCCGGATGGCCGAGTGGTAAGCATCGCAGGCCAGCAGTCTGCGTGCTGTAACGGGCGCGGGTTCGATTCCCGCCTTCGCCCTGGGTGTATTTCCTCTCTTTGTGACAGTAAAAACTCTTTCTGTGTCTGTCTTACTTGACGAAGACTTATAAGCGGCTCACTGAGCAAGCACACAAGTCGGAATATATATGTAAAATATACCCTACCCCCTACCAAATAAATTGCTGCTTCCTATGTCGTTAAAAATGTTCTTTCATTGATTTTGAGTTATTAAACATCGAAGTTAGATAAGTATTAAATCTTCCTCTTAACTTCTTTTTAACTAAGGCAAACATAAGGCTTGATTCAACAGTTCCATAACTTGCCCTGTCCTCTCTTGGACAGGGTGAACTTTGACCACCACAGTGATGGGTTTAGTTTATAGTTTAGTTTGAATTATCGTCGCACTAGAGCTACACGAGGACTACACAGTGATTGGTTATTTATAAGGTTGCCTCACCAGCGAACCAATTGCCTCACCAGCGAACCAATAGCCAGCAAAGATATTCAGTTTCCTCAAAATCAAGATACAGAATCGTCAAATCACGATCGTAAAAGTGAGGATTTGCGTTTAGTCAAAAGTCACGTGATAGTTTGACGAAACAATCCTCAAAATTAACGAAATGAGGCTTGAGGATCATGAATCGTCAAAAATGAAAGTGTCATTTCTGAGAGTGTTGGCAACCAATGTAATCTGCTTTGAAAAATAAAAGTTTCTTCTTCAATAAGGGAAACACAATTCCTTTTTATAATTTTTTTTAATTGCTCATTAGAGAAAAAAAAAATTATAATAGGGAAGAAGCTGTAAGACCCAACGGACGCTAAGATGTGACCAAAACAGTTTTGTATAATTTCTTCTAACTTGGAATCCAATTTTCCAACTTAAAAAGAATGATAATTTAATATGCGAAAAAAATACTAGAAAATGCTCATTTCGGTTTTAATTTTTCCATATCAGTGTTTCGTTATTAATGCTTAACTTCATATTCAACGTTAAGATAAAGTGTTTGACTATGAAAAATGGCTTATGCCCATTTAGCATAACAAAACGAGACAAATGACCTTTTATACGCACGTAATGATACCGGCCAAACAGTATAATAATTTGTTGCATGTCTAATTCTAAGCGTTAAGATGTTGTAACCTTGCTCTGGAAAATTGAGAACTTTAATAAACTATCGACGCACAAAATTAAAAGTCCCGTCTTTTCCACTTGCGATCGAACTAGATGAAAAATGTGTTTGTAAAAGATTCGTATGATGATAATAATGACGATTACATTTCACTGAGTTATACTAGATGTGGATCTAGTGATACGGAAGTCGAAAAAATCGTTTTAGATGGCGAATTGTCCATTGATGATGAAATATGGCGAGTCTTCTCCATTATCGCAGCTGTTAAAAAATAATGTATTCATATAAAACATCACAGTTGGTCACCTTGCAAAAACCATTGTATCATGAAATGATATCTTACTAAAAGAGGGCTGATTTCATTCCTGATTATTTACTACAAGTTCTTTTCTGAATATGGAGAAGTTTTAGCAGAACGACACTGTCAGAGTTAATTATTTATCACACAAAAATTGAAAGAAGCCATTTCACCTGGAAAATGTAGAACTTTTTTTTTATATTTCTTGTGTTCTTTCTTTTATGTATGAAAGATGAATGTTTGCGAAAATCCAGGGTACTTTCATGGTAAGTACATGGGCCAAAACACAAGAGAGCAGCGCATTAGGCGAATACCCAAAATTCTAAAATGTTTACTATTTTTATTAGTCTTTTCCAAATTTGACATAGTGATTTCATATATAATGAACAATGCTTTTTGGGCAATTTTTTTTATTTAAGAGGGACTGTCAGTCCTATACACGTAATGCTTTATTTTTCAAATCATAGTTTCTTGAAAAGTATTTTTTAAACGTATGATCTGTTTGCACCAGATACGCAAATAGGGATGAAAGACAATTTAAAAAAGATTTGAAGGAACAATATCAATCAGTTTTTTAATTATTAATTTTTTTTTAAAGCTTCATTTTGAGAATCGTGGCGACATCTGTAGGACAACTTGGCTTAATTGATTAAAAAGATTTATTATTAATTTAAATAATTCACTCATGCATTATCTCTGTATGTCAATACAGAATTTAAATGATGCTTTTACATTTCAAGTACTTTTTATGACAAAAACGTTCATAACAAACGAGAATCTATGATTTTAAAATTTGATGACACTCAAAAATAAATGTCGCCAAATCGTAGAAGGGAAAAAACGCCAATATCTAAATCGTTCAAACTGTAAACCTAAACCACATGGAAAAGTGGGCGGAGCTCACTACAAATCCAGTCAAAGAATTTCGCGCGACTTTTAAACTTGACTACTTTAATTGTAGTATAGGTTGGATACTTTTTGATTAGATTTGGTTTAAATTATCGTCGCACTAGAGCTACACGAGGGCAATTGGCGCTTGGATACTTTTAGCTATTTTGATATGTACAGCTGTGGAAAAAGTTCCCACTAGAGATTATTTCGAACGTTAGTCATCCTATAGAACCTTTTTGACTTTGTGTTTATATAACATCATGAGTTAATTGCAAGACAAAAAAATTGCATAAGGAGCCGTCTTCATATTAAAAATGCTATTAACTTTAAAATTTTCAATGGCAGCACCCAATTTTATAATTAAGAAATATTAAGAATCCTCACAAACCCTAAATCTTAGTTTTTGTTACATTTGGCTGAATATTTGACGAGTTATTCAATCGAATCACTTAGTAACCTTTGGTTTACCATTTCTAAAATGACGGCCGTGTGGGTTTATTGAAGGGAGAAATATAAACGTTTATTTAAAAATGTTTAGGGAGGGGTCCTGGGATGTATAGTCAATGAGGATGAAGCCCTAACGTTATTTTTAGAATATTTTATAATCTTTTTTTAAATTCGAAACATTTTTTTAATAGAAAAGAAGGTATTGACATGGTAGTCTTCCCAAAGTGTCCCGTCTGTCTGTCCTTACTTCGGTGACGAATTCTGTTCTATCCATCGGATCTTAAGAATCATTTTTGTCATCGAAAGATAGGACAGCAGAGACCTAACTTCATACTTTTTGTTCTTCTGTTTGTACGTCCATACGGACACCTGTCATCTTGTCATGTCTCGACGAACGACCCATTAAAGTAGCATTGGAATTTAATTTTTAGTCATTTAAATTACTGTTGCCACATCAGCAATATCAAGAAAAAACTTATTTGAAATGTTAAAGATTATTAATTTTTTCTTTGTAAATCGATTTGGAATGGCGTTATAAAAAATATACCATAATTTGATTTTTTTTTAATGTTTATTATATTTGTTTACTAAGAAAGTGGTTCCCAGTGCTACTTTTTTTTGCTTAAAGAGCTAATTGGTATTATTTTACAATTAAATTCCTTTAATTATCAATGCAATTTGGAGTTATTTCATGTTTATCATTGCCAAATGTTCTGGATATATCAGGTTTTTTCAAATATTATAGTTATTGATAGTTATTTAATTACAAGAATCTCGTGTAATTTAAGGTGAGATTTTCAAAGCATTGCCAAAGATCACGGAAAGGATGCTACAGGATGTGACTCGTTCAATTTTACATAATTATTCTTCAAACTGCAAATAAATTTAGCAAACTATAAAGATTATTTATTTAATTTGCGGAAGAAAAAATGTAATTATAGTGGCCAATTTTTAGAGTTGAAGATTCAAATTGTAACTGAATGCTGGGTTAGTCTATATTTGTTCTGAAGTTATAAATCTTGTGCGGAAGTGGTTATAGGTGGCAGTTAATGTTATTATAATACCCTTGCGTTTCGACGAGAATTTCATTCTAGTACTTAAGTAACTGCACATGTAGGCTTTTTAATTCTTTAAGAACTTCTCGAGCAACATTCAAGAACATGTACGTCGTTTGGTGGCAGAGTACTGAAAGTTTAATGTGCCAATCACTCAGTCCCACGCTATTTTAGAGGCCTTGAAAAGTTGCAAAAAACACGTCAAGATTTCCCGGCTCCAAAGGTGTGCAATGTAGAAAGCTTCTTTCAGAACGAATGGACAGATTAGTGGCAGGAGTAAGGCTTGTAATAAAGAGACCAGTGTCTAATTTACAAGAGCAACCGAATGAACAAATTGACAAACTGCCGCTAGCAATACAAAAGGTTCCTGCACATGTTTTTGAAGACCATAAACCCGCGTTTGTTTGTATCTTGCTGACCTTATTATTGCCTTTAAAACTGCTAATACGACAGATTCATTATACATTGGGGTTTCTACTTTTGCATTAGTACGCCATTAGTTTTAACAAACATAAAGATTGCTACGCCAACAATTAAAAGTACGGAACTATATTTAAGGGGTCATAGTCTTAAAAATGTGCAAAGAAGGTACTACAAAGCATACTTTGATCTTTCATGCAATTTTTAACTACTCAATATAAAAGTATAATTTTTTATATGCAATTCTATAATATTAACTTAATATATAACAAATTTTAAAATTTATGAAACTTCAGCCAAAACTAAAATAAATGATAACAAACATAAGACTATTGGAACACATTGGGATTAGGCTTGCGCGCGAAATTTTGAGGTCAAAATTGAAGAAATGACAAAGAAAATGATTTTATATTGTACAAATATGTACAACCAAAGACTTATACCTAATTTCTAAACTCAATTTTAATAAGTAATTATTTTCAGAGCTTTTTTCTTAAATTTTTATAAAAAAATTTTAGAAAAAAGCTCTTAACATAAATTCTAATTAAAATTGAGCTCAGAATTTAGGTACAAGTCTTTGTTTGTACATATTTGTACAATATAAAGTCATTTTCTTGCCCATTTCTTCAATTTTGACCTCAAAATTTGGCACGCAAGCCTAATCCCAATGTGTTCAAATAGTTTTATGTTTGTTATCATTTATTTTAGTTTTGGCTGAAGTTTCATAAATTTTAAAATTTGTTATATAATAAATAAATTTTATAAAATTACATATAAAAAATATACTTATATGTTGAGTAGTTAAAAAATTACATTAAAGATCACCTTCTTTGCACATTTTTAAGACTTCTATGACCCCTTAAGAACAATACTGTTTATGTGCCGAAGCTAAACTAGTATTCCGAAGCTTATACAGGGATGACTTTAGAGCAGTTCATAGCGGTATCAAATCTCGGTAATTATAAATAGAAATATAATGTATTAGTACGAGCAAACCAGAAAAGAAATCGTTTCCTGAAAGATCGTAATATTTACAAAATGAATATAATTTATTAAACAAATAAAAAAATTAAATGAAAGAGAAATAACCAAACAACACAATTTTTTTTCCTCCAGAACATCGTCCGGGCTCGCAAAAGAGTACCGGAACCAGTTTTCGTTAGTCTAAACCTGATTACAATCGAATAATCTTTATCTTGTGATTGAGAAAGCTTTCCGTGCTACACTTCCCAGAAAGAGAAACGTATCCCCTTTTTTAAATCGCCAGACGTATCATTTGGCGAAAATTTGTAACGCCACCTGGCGAGTCAGAATCAAAATAAAGTTGGCTGATAAATCCTCTTAAATATAATTGATTTATTTTAATCGGTGTTTTTCAACTAAAAAAAGGGGTTTACGACATCACATCAAGCATAAAAAGTTTTACATTAATTTACCTGAAATTTTTCACAGATGCTATTTCAATACATATCTGTGCCATGAACCTCTAACATCTGGTGTTACATCTGGTGTGGATACAAGTTTTTAAAAAAAAAAAAAATGTCGAAGTGTAAGTTAATCGAAAAAAAAGCATTTTTTTGTGGTTAATTTATAACATTTTTCTTAATAACTTTTTTTCTTGTAATTTGTATGTAACTCTAGAGGGTCATGCATGTATCAGTTCAAAACGAAGAATTTAACACATAATAAATGTTCATAGGATGAAAATTCAATGTGGTAGACTTGTTGGCGTAAACCTCTTTTTTTTAGTACAAAAACACCGTTTAAAATAAATAAATTATGTTTAAATAAAAACAAAAGCCTAAATAGTATTATTCATTATATTTGAAATCACTATTTAAAATTTGGAAAAGATTAAAGCAATAGTAAAAATTTTAGAATTTTGGGAAATTTTGGGTATTCGCCTACCTTAATTTGAAAAGTTTCGTCAAAATTTGATTCTTCTGCTGAAAAATTTATTTTTTAAAAATCTTTAATTCTGGGGTTGATGATAAACATTACTGCTCCATTCTCTATGTTATATCTAAATTAAAGTCCCATTTTTGTCGTCGTCCCGGCATCACGCTTGAACAGCTGGACCAATTTCACTAATTTTTTTTTCTCGTTGTGTTTGTTATTGTCAGGAGAAGGTTTTTATGAAAGAAAAAAAAATGAAGAAATTTGTGCAGAAAATTACAAAAACGAATTTTCTGAAAAAAAAACTACACTAATTTGGCTCAAATCCGACAACGTTTTTTACTTTCCTAATTCCATCTGCTAAAAAACGAAACAAATCTTTAAACGAAAATAATTAAAATTCAAAATGTTTATTTTATTCTGTTGCCATTACCTGCAGAAACTTTGTTCATTATGTGAAAAAAAAATTGACATGTTTCAAGTAACGCGTAATTCCGACCAGTCTCCATTCCAGGATTATATAGTGGTTTTAGGTGATGATTTCTTCATTGATGGTTCCGTTGATTGCCAATAAGCATATTTAAGCTATTATCGTGAATCATAACTATGATGGATGTACAAAGCCATCATACAAGAGTTACATATTAGGGTTTTGTTTTAATTTTTTCCCCAAATACGTTACCAAACTCGCAAAATTCATACCTAAGCGAGCCAAATTATAATTAAAATTTTTTTTAAAGCTGGTTTGCTGTTCGAAGGCCATTGTGCTAGAGATGTATAAATCAGAATGATTGTAGTTATATCTCTTTTATCGCCAAATTCTTACCAAAAATGCGCCGAATGAGCTGAAAGGATACACTTTGCTGGCTAAAGAGACAAAGAATGTTGTATATAATCGAGTTTTGCTGTGAAATTAAGGATATCTAAACTTAACACTTCATATTCTGATTGTAAATTACTTTTCCATTTCTTACTGTATTTTATTAGTTATATTGGCTTCAAAAAACGTTGATTTCAATGAAATGAATTTCCATATTCAAAATAAGATACCTGGCAAATTAATGACATACAAATCGATGGATTCTGTTACTAACCTACTAACCAAGATGATGTTGTCAACTATCTGACGGAGTTTTTAAATTAGCTGGAATTGCCTGGATTACCACCTCATAATCTGCAAAGCAGTATATCTTGAAAATTCGCATAGTAATTTGTAGTAACTAACTAATAAATTTAATTTGACATAATTGAAATTTAAAGCTCAACTATAAAACAATTTCATGATTTTGTATTTCAAACTTCACTCAAGCTATTTCCTATTTTTAGCCTACTTTTCTTTTTTTTTAATTCGAAGAATTAAAAAAAAAATGAAAAAGTAGGTATTGACATGCGGTCGATGTCCGTCCGTCCGTCCGTCTGTCCGTCCGTACCCCCCTTCCAAAATCAGTTCTAGCAATCCGATCTTAAAAATTCTTTTTTTATTAGAAAGGTATAACCTCAGACACCCAACTTTCATACTTTTTGTCCGTCTGTCTGCACGATAGGACGGACATAAATCTACTATTTGTCGACGAATTTCCCATTGAATTAGCATTGAAATTCAATTTCGAGTAATTTAAATCGCTGAATTTAACTATAAATGCTACGGACAAGTGATATACGCCAAAAAATTCAGCGTATCCAAATGAGAATATATCGAAAATTTCAGAAAAGAATTCGAATTCTAAGTACTTCAATTATTTAAAAAACTTCAACATTTAATGCTCATTTAAAAAAGCATAGGAAGCCATTTTATTAGAAATAAATTACCATTGCCATGGCAACAATCGCTTGAGAAACTTTAATTCTTTTAGACAATGAATTAAAATAAATTTATTTTTGCGACATTGATCAGTTTGAAATGACGTCAAATATATATTTCACTTCGAGATTCCGTATGTTGGTACGAAATGTTTTCATTCTATTTAAAAGCGAGAACTGTTACATATTTATTCTTTGAAATATAAATTTTTGCAAACGATTTAAGTAATAATTATTTAATTTTCGAAATAAAATAAATGAAATTAGCCGAATTTATAGTAGGTAAATGTTTAATATAGAATTAATGCTGGGTTTGGCGCCTTTTTACCTGTGGAAGCGGGTTAAGTGACAGATTATGTTACAAACCTACTTGTTAATTTACATTTCCTATTTTAAGTAAATTTTGAAGTAATTTTTGGTTTTTGTTTTGCGAAAAATTTAATATTTATTTATAACTGCAAATAATCATGCGGACGATAAGTAATATTTATTTTATTGGCGATAAAAAGTTAATGAAAATAATTGATTGAGAAGTTGAAATAATAGCTGGATGCTGTGTTTAGTGAAATTTATTCTAATGTATATAAATTTAATGTAGAAACGGTTGTGGATTTCACTTACTGTAACGAACCTAGTTTTTTCAAGATAAGAATTTTAGTAAGTATTTAAGTAACAGGAAAGTAGGCTATTTTAGTTCTTTTAGAACTTCTTGTTAATTAAATTGACGACAGCGTGCATGTAAATGACCTATGACAAATAATTTTAAAACTGTTTTCATTTATATTTTTATATAAAAATATCAACTAATTTCAAAAAAAGTTTAAAACTTTAAACAGAAAATAAAATTTAATAAAAAAAAAAGAATTAAACAGCTACTTCTCGATTTATACTAAGTATTGTGACAAATCTGTAAAAAGACAAAGAAAAAACACCCAAGTTTCTTATAAACATATTTACATTTTCAGACACGTTTTTGAGTGTCTTCCAAATAGTTCTAGACGATGGAAAGTAGATATTAAATATGCATTTAACAAAGAACCATGTAAAAAATTTAAATATATTTTTATACTGCCAATTTTTCAGCAGAATATTGTGCAATGAAGGATTGATTAAAGCTAATATCTTACTCTTATGGGATTCAATCTTGCTTTTATCAAATCTGATATTATAATATTACGAGAGAAAGGGCTAGAAAAACTTGAGAGTAATAGTACACTTATTTCACTTTTGTTTAATAAATAATAGTCTTAAAAATAAAAAGATGAACGAAATAAATTTATACTTCCCTAGACAGAAAGTGTCAGTGGAATTTCTGTAACTTATTAACAACAAATGTGATGTGATCTTAAAAGAGATTTCAAATAAATTTGACAATATTTTATTTTCATATCTTCTTGGTACCTCTTAATAACTTCTTGTAATTTTCTTAATAACGAATGAGATGTGATCTTAAAGGAGATTTCAAATAAATTTGACAATATTTTATGCTCATATCTCCTTGATACTTCTTATTAACTTCTTGTAATTTATAAATAACGAATGAGATGGTGATCTTAAAAGAGATTTCAAATAAATTTGACAATATTTTATGTTCATATCTTCTTGATACTTCTTATTTGAGAGTATAACCGTTGGCACCCTTTATTTGCAAAAAAACACCCACCTAATAACGTGGTTGGAGGGAACAAAGGTTGATATGATGAAAAAAAAAATCAAATAAAAAAAATGCCGGTTAGCTGGATTTGTGCTTAAACCGCTTTAATACAACATTTGTGTTCACCAGGAAACACACTTTTTGTACACTTTAGAAAGAAATTATCTTAAGGTTTGGGGAATAACCAATATTCCCCAAAATTCTAAAATTTTTACTAATACTTTAATCTTTTCCAAATTCGGCATAGTGATTTCAAATATAATGAATAATACTATTTCGGCATTTTTTCTTTAAATATAATTTATTTATTTTAAACTGTGTTTTCTACTAAAAAAAGAGGTTTACGCTGAAAAGCCTACCCACATTGAATTTTCATCTTATAAACAAAAATTATGTATTAAATTCTTCGTTTTGAACTGATGCATGCAATGACCCTCTAGAGTTACATACAAATTACAAGAAAAGAAGTTATTAAGAAAAATGTTATAAATTAACCACACAAAAAAAGATTTTTTTTCGATTAACTTACACTTGGACATTTTTTTAAAAAAAAAACTTGTATATGTGCACCAGATGTTAGAGGTTCATTTCACAGATATATATTGAAATAGCATCTGTAAAAAATTTCAGGTAAATTAATGTAAAACTTTTTATGCTAGAAGTGTTAGCGTAACCCCCTTTTTTTTAGTTGAAAAACACCGTTTAAAATAAATCAATTATATTTTAATAAAAAAATTGCTCGAAAAGCATTGTTCATTATATTTGAAATCACTATGCCAAATTTGGAAAAGATTAAAGTAATAGTAAAAATTTTAGAATTTTGGGTACTCGCCTACCTTAACAGAGCCTTTAGCTAGGCTTAACTTAATATTTTTGAGCCCCAAAATTAACTATTTTAAACAATTGTGTAGCTTAGAGATATTTCAGTAAGACTGGGAAAAAATGAAATTTTTTTGTCAAATAAATACGACAGAGGGTCACCCAAAGCTTCAACCCCCCCCCCCCCCCCCTTTCCCTGGATACACGCCATTGTGGCTCTGAGTAAAAAAAATCGTACATACTTTTATAGACAAAGAACATTGCTTAAAGTATTCATTTTAAAGAAATTGTGCATTGAATTTAACTGCAGAAAACTTTTCTATCAAAAGAACAAGTCCTGCGAACGATAAACCACTTCTAAGAAAATAAAAAATAGGCTTAAAATCATAGAGAGATAGCGGCCTATTAGAAGGCTGATCCACTTCAAGCGGTCTGTCATTAAATGCTTTAAACAGAACCCGACTCCAGCCATGTTGATGTACTCCAGTTTCAATGATTCGGTTAACATGCCAACGTAGTTCTTTTTTGCAACAGAAGGTCTTACTGACAGCCAATCCTGCCTGTACAACAGATATCATATCATCTGATATAAATTTGTTGGTAAATGGTTTTACACCGTAATGAATGCGCAATTGTTTCGTGGTTCCAATGATCGCCGAATCGTTACCAAAATTTTTTGGGTAACCAGCTTTATTAAGAAACCATTTACGTTTATTAATCTTTTCTACAATGCCATTGAGAAGAGGGTTACTCTGAATTACATTTAATGCAGTTATACTCGAATGTGTAAATACCTTGAAGTTATGCTTGTTAACTGCATTGGCTAGTTGCTCGACTGTCTCTATAGGTTTGCTTATGGGAGGTAATGTCATAAATGACAATAGAACTTCAGAGTAACTGCTAGTAAGAAGCATGCAAGCTATCATCCAACTGCCTAAAACAGCTTTTGAAGAAGATGTTTTTGTTTTTTTAAGAGTTAAATTTTGACGTAAAGCTATCCTGATGGCCTCTAAAGCTAGTTTGGAAAAGTAAAAACTTCTGTTGGAATGTTTTAAGGCTTTAAATTTCTTTAAGGATTTAGTCTCCACCCCTTTCCGGGAAAATATGGCAAGGTCTTGAAGAACTTGGTTTCTTCGTTGAAATTGGTATTTTTCTGATTCACTAATAATACTTTTCTTGGTTTTCTTTAATAGAGGGTCACAAGCAGGTGTTCTTTCTTTTTTGTATAAAAGATGAATGTTTGAAAAAATCCAAAGTACTATAGTGGTAAGTACGTATGCCAAAACACAAGAGAGCCATACATTAGTTTGAAAGGGTTTGTCAAAACTTGATTCTCCTGCTTGAGATTTCGGTAGGTTAGTCGCAAATGTGAATCTATGAAGTGTAAAGGGAATCATATGAAAGTACTTGAACCGGTCTTTGTCTATAATTAACGATCCTACTGCTAAATCTACCTCACCCCTGTGCAGCATACCTAGCATACCAGTCCATTCTCCAGAGCTGTTCATTGCTCCGAAATATCCATCTTTAGGAGTGTAAAGTTCGTAGTCGAATCCTAGCCTTACAGAAAGTTCCTGGAGTAGAAATCCATTGGCTCCTCCACTTATTACTGTTTGATTGTTTTCATTAAGTTGTAATTCCATTGAGTGACTGAAATTCAAGGTAACAACTTTAAGAAATTTTGGAAACATTGCGTTTGAATATATCTTTCGCTCGTGTGACACACCCGTTTACTGTAGTAGCAAGTTGATTTCAACCATTATCTGAAACTTCACGAAAAGTCGCTTTTGCTTCTAAGACACGTCAGTATAAAATATAATTCTCTAAAACTAGATATTTTAAAAGTACATAGCATTAGTAGAAGAAGAATTGTGTAATGGACGAAGAATTAACACTTAAAATAAATTCAAATTTGGTTGCATTTCTCAATTTAGAGTGACGTTACTCCAGGTTTGCGAAAAACGTCACACCAAAGGGACATTTTAAGGCATAAGTATATAATTAGTTAAGTGTATTAAAGTATAGGAATAAATTATTATTCGAAGTATATACTCAGGTAGCACAGCAGTATTTTCTAATCTCGTCTCACTCATCGCCTAATGCATTATGGACTACGTTTTACAAACGCTGGGAATTATCGGGGAGCAATATTGGTTTTAATATTAGTTGGAAAAAATTTACAATTCAAAATTCTTGATTGAAAAATATTGCGAAACGTAATATTTGCCTTTTACACCTGTAAAATACTATAAGATTGCAGTGAAATTAAGTATTGCACTTTTTGTATAATTTCACTGTGAAACCTCAGAAAACGGAAAAAAATCTGGTTAAAATCGGTAGAAAATGATCGATTTCATTCAATATTCTCTAAGTTTGGCCAATACTCATGCAACCCCCCCCCCCCCATGGGCAAAAATTCTTGTGATACTTGGGTGGGCTTCCTGGTGTCACGCAAATTGAAATATCAAAGTTCGCATATAGCTAATAATATTATTGTATTTTCCCCTTTTGTTTGGGTATAATCTGAAATGTAGCTATTAATTTTCCTTGATAATTTCGATTGTATAATTTTATGTCTTGTCTAGAAGGGCCCGGGGGCCCCTTGGCAACCAATGTATTCAGTTTTGAAAAATAAGTTTCATCTTCTATAAGGGGAAAACAAGTTATTTTTAAAATTATTTATTTTATAATTGCGAAATAACTTACTCAACTAATTGCATACCCGGTTATTGATGTTGGTCAGGTTATATTGCATGCAAATGATAATTGTGGATAAAAATTTACAAGTTGCATGATAATTATTTTTTATATTGCTTTTCAAGAGTTGTACGCTATTGTTGACGAACATCTTTCAAATTATTGTTTATGACTTTAATTTACCTTCGATGAATTGGAAAAAAATAGCTCTGTTGATAATACTTTACTTGCACATTATTTTATTTGTCTCTTAATTTACATAATTTAAAACAATGCAACTTCATTGAAAATCACATGAATAAAATATTGGATTTTGTGTTAGTTAATATTGCTCATTATAGCGTGACTGTAGCAAAGCCAATTATTCCTATTTGTGCTGACGATAATTAAAATCCGGCATTACTAAATAATTTATATAATATCCACAAATCATATTAAATCGTATTCCAAATTCTAAAAGCCCTGTAATAAAATCGTACAATTTTAGAAGAGCAGACTTTAATTTGTTTGTTTACTCAGTGGCGGTTACCACACACGCAACCTCAATATTTCATTAACAGCAGGTGGTACTGATTTACCGTTCCTACTACTATTCTAGATAAAAGCGTTAATGGTAGTACATAAGCCGAGATAACTCATCTCCGCCTCTAGGACCTTTTTGGCAGACAATGGGTTATCGAAGCCGCTACAACTCTCTTAGTTAATTGGAGTGTCTTAAACCAATGTGTATACATTTATTCTGCCTTAGTTATTTCTATACTCTTCATATGATATTTTTATGTATGTGTTCCGAAAAAATATTTCTTACAAAAGGAAATATCTCATTCGGTTTACAAAACGATTATATACAACATTAAATTGGAATTTTTTTCTCTTGCGCAAGATAAAAAAAAGTTTAATAGTTTGCATGATCTTGAATGTTTCAAATCTATTAGACAAAAAATTAATTTGACGTTCGTGCTTCCCGCAAGAGCTATACTGACTTTATTGAAAAATCTTTAAAATGAAACTCAGAAACTTTTTGGTCTTGTTATAGGAATAAAATCTATCTGGTACTAAAAATCAAATATTTTGGAATGCTTTTGTACTTTGTAACGATGATGATGCGGCTGAAGCTTTTGAATCTGTTATATGTAATAAGTTATCTCCTCAAATCTATCATCTCATTTCGTCTGATTAACATGGTTTTATTAAAAAAAAACAAGAAGTTCTAAAAGAACTAAAATAGCCTACTTTCCCTGTTACTTAAATACTTACTAAAATGCTTATCTTGAAAAAACTAGGTTCGTAACAGTAAGTGACATCAACAACCATTTCTAAATTAAATTTATATACATTAGAATAAATTTCACTAAACACAACATCCAGCTATAATTTCAACTTCTTAGAGCCAAATAAATTATTTTCATTAATTTTCTATCGCCAATAAAATAATTACTAATCGTCCACATGATTTATTTGCAGTTATAAATAAATATTTAATTATTCGTAGAACAAAAACCATAAAACTACTCCAAAATGCACTTAAAATAGGAAGTGCAAATTAACAAAAAGGTTTGTAACAGAATATATCACTTAACCCGGTTCCAAACATCAGTTGTTTAACAAGTAAAAAGGCTCCAAACACAGCATTAATTCTATATTAAACATTTATGCGCTAATTTCGGCTAGTTTGATTTATTTTATTTCGAAAATTAAATAATTATTACTTAAATCGTTTGTAAAAATTTATATTTCAAAGAATAAATATTTAATATTTCTTGCTTTTAAATAGAATGAAAACTGTTTGGTTTGAATTATCGTCGCACTAGAGCTACACGAGGGCTATTGGCGACGGGCGTCGTATTTTAGAACCACAGTCAAGTGACGAGCCAACACCTGAATAGGCACCAAATAGAATGAAAACATTTCATACCAACATACAAAGAATCTCGTAGTGAAATATATTTGACGTCATTTCAAACTGATGGATGTCGCAAAAATAAATTTACTTTAATTTATTGTCTAAAAGAACTAAAGTTTCTCGTGCGATTGTTGCGATGGCAATGGGGATTTAATTCTAATAAAAATGGCCGCCAATGCTTTTTAAATGAGCATTAATGTTTGAAGTTTTTTAAATAATTAAAGTACTTAGAATTCGAATTCTTTTCTGAAATTTTCAATGTATTCTCATTTCGATGCGCTGAATTATTTGACTCATCTCACTTGTCCGTAGCATTTGTAGTTTGTTTAAGCGATTTAAATTATTCGAAATTGAATTTCAGTGCTAATTCAATGGAAAATTCTTCGTCTGTCCGTCCTATCGTACAGACAGACGTACAAAAAGTATGAAAGTCGGGGTTTCTGAGGTCATATCTTTCTAATAAAAAGAATTTTAAAGATCGGATAGATAGAACCGATTTAAATGACTCGAAATTGAATTTCAATTCTAATCCAATAGGAAATTCGTTGACAAATTGAAGAATTGTATCCATCCTATCTTACAGACTGACAAAAAGTATGAAAGTTGGGTTGATGAGGTCATACCTTTCTAATAAAAAAAGAATTTTTAAGATCGGATTGATAGAACCGATTTTGGAAGGGGGGGGGGGGGGGGGTACGGACAGACAAACGGACATCGACAGCATTTCAATGCCTACTTTTTCATTTTTTTTAATTCTTTCAAATTAATTAAAATAAAAGAAAAAGTAGGCTAAAAAATCCAATAAATACAAATAAAAAGGAAAATATGCCTGTAGGCTGGATCTGTCGCTAAAACCGCTTTAATACAACAATTGTGTTCACCAGGAAACACACTTTTTGTACACTTTAGAAAGAGAAATTCTCTAAACATGACCTTTAGCTAGTAGTCCAGTGAATAAAGGCGTTTTACCATACAAAAGGTCCGGTATCGCTGATTTTTTTATATGTTGTGTGAGACCCTTAGGTAGTAATAAATGTGAGTTTTCGTCATCCTCGTTCTATTGCTTTTTCCGCCATCTTGAATAAACGTTCGAAATTTCGCCCATTTTCCAGTTTTTGGCCTATAACTTTTTTCCTAAGCATTTTTGAATATAACTTTTCGACACAAAGTTGTAGAAAACAAAATCTTCTTCAAAATAGGTATGAAAAGTTTTCATGTAAAACAATTAGTTAAGAAGCTACGAATCAGCAAAAAGGGTCTAAAATCGAGTGTTTTGAAAAAATATTACGTTCTAACTACTTTCTATCATCGTAACTCACATAAAACTTCAATTTATCAATAAACAGTGATTTTACAAGTCGTAGAAAATTTAATTTCCTATAAAATACACTTATCAAAAATAAGTTTCTTATATATTATAAGAAGAAAGGTTAAATTTACAGAAACCCAAAAAAGGTTCTATTTTCACCCGACAATACACTGTTTAATTTTTGTCAAGGTAGCTCTTTCCCATTGCATCTTTTTACTATTTTTGTGAATACAAAACTTGTAGAAAATAAATTTTCCTATAAAATGGTACTATTTTGTGTTACATACGATAGAATGTAACGGAGCTACGTTGTTCGAAAGATGGCATAAAATCTTGAATTTCACCAAAAGAGTTTTTTTATCACTTTAAATCCCTATAATTAAAACAAAAAACTTCATTTTAGTGGAAAATACGTAATTTTTTTCTAAAACTTGAAGACATCATAATTTATTATATATTAGTAAGATCTCAAAAAATTTTTAGATTCAGCCAAAGAATTTTGGTATATTTTTCGAAAAGCATGAGTAGAAGCCGTTATGTTTTGCCTAAGACACATAGAAAAGAAAGGAAATAATTTTAGCCCCAAACATCTTACGATATCGATGCTTTTTATAAAAAACAATATATATATTAGATATCGTTGCATAGTTGTTATTGATGGTGGATATCTACTCCACAAAATGGTGTGGAGTGGAAACGTGACATTTTCTGAAATTTACACTGATTATCGGAAGTACATTCTTAAGCATTATGTATCTACGGTAATTAACGCATTTGATGGCTACCACGTCCGGTCAAAATAGAAATTTTAATAAAAAAATTCGGATATAACTAAATTTTATATAGATCATTGTATAGGTCATTGGCACGCTATTATAGCGTAAAAAAAAAGTCCTCACCTATCCCATGTTTGCTAAAAAATTAATTCTATGTCAAAGTTCGCAAATACAGTCTATAACCTCGATAACTCGACTTCCTATAAGTCGAATAATTTTTAAGTGGCCGATCTCTTTTGACAGCAAGTTTCTGAAAATTCTATTTCAACCATGACGTTGAGCGATTTTATTATTAGTTATGAATATAAAAATAGTTTTAAGAAAGTATTCAGTATTTATGGAAAATTTTATAGTAAAATGTGCTTCAACAATCACGCTTACACAAAACATGATATCTCAACATTTTTTTTCCATCGTCAAAGTTAAATATGCTCAACAAACATTAATATAGGTCATGAACTAAAATCATTAATATATCAGCACCCGCATTTTTTATAGGCAAAAGTTTGAAGCATTACATTGGAAACACATACAAACAAGAGAGTAACAAGCATATAAATAGTTTTAAAATATCCAATTCTTAATAGTTTTAAAAGATTCTAGTTCAAAACCTTCTGCATACTGTTACAAAACTACTGTAAAAATGTGGAAGCAATTGATAATGAAGAACTTCAGTTTTTATGTTTTGCGTAATGAGTTTTTTAAAAAAAAATGCAAAAAAGCTTTAAAGTGCTATAACTTCGGTTCTATTAAAAACTAGAAACTAAAATGAAACAGAATTAGAAAGATAAATGTTTATTTTATATCAAAATGCAAAAAAAAACCACAAATGTTTGATATTTAGTCGATTTTTGCTGCAAACTGTGGCTCTAAAAAAGTCGGATTATTGTATTGTTCTTTAGTATTTAACAATTGCCATGGCTAATCTTGTTTAAATGTTGATTCAAATGCAACAGATGAGGATTCTTATATAGGAGATAACCGATGCATCTTTATGTGAACTATTCCTACCAAATTTATTGAATATAAAATTATCTAATAAAACTAATAGAAAATACTACTGAACGCACGCGAACTCCATATGATAAAGACTGTTTATTTTTTGAAACCTAGTAATACTCATGAATAATCAAAAGTATATTCATCGAAAAATTTATCTGCTTATCCAAAATGTCAAAATCCATATCTTTTTATTACATGCGTGCAATAACTGGCTGCAATACTACGTCAGCATTCAGCAATGTTCAGAAGGGGTAAAACTTCAGCATTTAAATTGGTTGAAAAACTTAATGAATGTAATGTAAAGCAGTGTACAATGGAAAATTAATAATTTTCTATTATACACTTTCCCATATTTTTTTCATAGTTCAATTGGTAGATTATTGGTAGATAGTTCCTTAAACTAAAAATATGTTTTTTATTTAAACTTTTAGTTGAAATTAAATTGAAATCTTTTATCAAATTACATGTATTTTTCATAAGAATAAATAAACCTATTCGTGTTTTTTTTAAATGTAACTAAATTATTTGGTTTTGAATCTAAAATAACTTTTAAGACCGTACCAATATAATAAATGATGATGTCTTCAAGCTCCACAATAGTTATGTTCCACCAAAATGTAGTTCTTTGTTTTAATTATTGGGATTTAAAGTGTTATAAAACTCTTTTGGCGAAATTCAGGATTTTACGTCATCTTTCGAACAACGTAGCTCTGTTACATTCTATCGTATGAAACACAAAATAGTACCATTTTATAGGAAAATCTATTTTCTACAAGTTTTGTATTCGCAAAAATAGTAAAAAAATTCAATGGGAAAGAGCTACCTTCAAAAAATTAAAACAGTGTATTGTCGGGTGAAAATAGAACCTTTTTTGGGTTTCTGTAAATTTAACCTTTCTTCTTATAATATATAAGAAACTTATTTTTGATAAGTGTATTTTATAGGAAATTAAATTTTCTACGACTTGTAAAATCACTGTTTATTGATAAATTGAAGTTTTATGTGAGTTACGATGACAGAAAGTCGTTAGAACGTAATATTTTTTCAAAACACTCGATTTTAGACCCTTTTTGCTGATTCGTAGCTCCTTAACTAATTGTCGTACATAAAAACTTTTCATACCTATTTTGAAGAAAATTTTGTTTTCTACAACTTTGTGTCGAAATATTATATTCAAAAATGCTTAGGAAAAAAGTTATAGGCCAAAAACTGGAAAATGGGCGAAATTTCGAACGTTTTTTAAAGATGGCGGAAAAAGCAATAGAACGAGGATGACGAAAACTCACATTTATTACTACCTAGGGGTCATACACAACATATAAAAAAATCAGCGATACCGGACCTTTTGTATGGTAAACCCCCTTTTTGAGTCTCTATTCACTGGACTATAGCTTAACTTAAAACTTTTGAGCCCCAAAATTAACTATTTTAAACCCTTGTGAGGTTTAGAGATATTTAAGAAAGACTGGAAAAAAATTGAAAATTATTGTCAAATAAATTCGACAGAGGGTCATAAAAACCTTTAACCCTGGATCCACGCCAATGTTGCTCTGAGTAAAAAACAAGAAGTTCTAAAAGAACTAAAATAGCATACTTTCCTGTTACTTAAATACTTACTAAAATTCTTATCATGAAAAATCTAGGTTCTTTACAGTAAGTGACATCAACAACCGTTTCTACATTAAATTTATATACTTTAGAATAAAATTCACTGAACATAGCAACCAGCTATAATTTCAACTTCTAAAGCCAATTATTTTGATTAATTTTCTATCACCAATAAAATAAATATTACTTATCGTCCGCATGATTATTTGCAGTTATAAATAAGTATTTAATTATTCACAGAACAAAAACCATAAAAGTACTCCAAAATTCACTTAAAATAGGAAATGTAAATTAATAAGTAGGTTTTGTAACAGAATCTGTCACTTAACCCGCTTCCACACAACAGTTGCGTTTAACAGGTAAAAAGGCGCCAAACACAGCATTAATTCTGTATTAAACATTTACCCGCTAAATTCGGCTAGTTTCATTTATTTTATTTCTAAAATTACATAATTATTACTTAAATCATTTGCAAAAATTTTTATTTCGAAGAATAAATATGTAATAGTTCTCGCTTTTAAATAGAATGAAAACTTTGCATACCAACATACAGAATCTCGAGGAGAAATATATTTGACGGCTTTTAAAACTGATCGATGTCGCAAAAATAATTTTATTTAAATTTATTGTCTAAAGAATTAAAGTTTCTCGAGCGATTGTTGCCATGGCAATGGTGATTTAATAATTCTAATAAAAATGGCTTACTATGCCTTTTAAATGAGCCTTAAATTTTGAAGTTTCATTGTATTCTCATTCTGATGCGCTGAATTTTTTGACGCATCTCACTTGTCCGTAGCATTTGTAGTTTGCAACAGCGATATAAATGACTCGAAAATGCATTTAAATGCTAATTCAATGGGAAATTCGTCGACAAATAGTAGATTTATGTCCGTCCGATCGTACAGACAGACGGACAAAAAGTATGATTTCGAAGATAAAAAACATTGTTTAAAGTATTCCGATAAGTAAGTCCGATCGTACAGACAGTAAGAAATTGTGCATTGTATTTTACTGCAGAAAACATTTCTATTAAAAGAACAAGCCATGTGAACGATAAACCACGTCAATAAGAAAATGAAACATAGGCTTAAAATCATAGAGAGAGAGCGGTCTATTGGAGGGCTGATCCACTTCAAGCGGTCTGTCATTGAATGCTTTAAACAGAACCCGACTCCAGCACTTTTGATATACTCCAGTTTCAATGATTCGGTTAACATGCCAACGTAGTTCCTTTTTGCTACAGAAGGTCTTACTGACAGTCAATCCTGCCTGTACAACAGATATCATATCATCTGATATAAATTTGTTAGTAAATGGTTTTACACCGTAATGAATGCGCAAATGTTTCGTGGTTCCAATGACCGCAGAATCGTTACCAAAATTTTTGGGGTAACCGTCTTTATTAAGAAACCATTTACGTTTGTTAATCTTTTCTACAATGCCATTGAGAAGAGGGTTACTCTGAATTATATCTAATGCAGCTTTACTCGAGTGTATAAATACCTTGAAGTTACGCTTGTTAACTGCATTGGCTAGTTGCTCGACTGTCTCTATAGGTTTGCTTATGGGAGGCAATGTCATAAACGACAAGAGAACTATAGAGTAACTGTAAGTAAGAAGCATGCAAGCTATCATCCAGCTGCCTAAAACCGCTTTTGAAGAAGATGTTCTTGTTTTTTTAAGAGTTAAATTTTGATGTAAAGCTATCCTGATGGCATCTAAAGCTATATTGGAAAAGGAAAAACGTCTGTTGGACTGTTTTGACTCTTTAAATTTCTTTAACGAATTAGTCTTCTTCTTTTTCCGGGAAAATCTGTCAGGGTCTTGTAGAACTTGGTTTCCTCGTCGAAATTGGTATTTTCCTAATTCACTAATATTATTTTTCTTGGTTTTCTTTAATAGTGGGTCACAAGCAGGTGTTCTTTCTTTTTTGTATAAAAGATGAATGTTTACAAAAATCCAAAGTACTATCGTGGTAAGTACGTATGCCAAAACGCAAGAGAGCCACACATTAGTTTGAAAGGGTTTGTCAAAACTTGATTCTCCTGCTTGAAATTTCGGTAGGTTAGTCGCAAATGTAAATCTATGAAGTGTAAAGGGAATCATATGAAAGTAGTTGAACCGATTTTTGTCTATAATTAACGATCCTAAAACTAAATCTACCTCACTTCTGTACAGCATACCTAGCATACCAGTCCACTCTCCATCGCTGTTCATTGATCCATATTGTCCATCTTTAGGAGTGTAAAGTTCGAAGTCAAATCCTAACCTTTCAGAAAGTTCCTGCACTCTTAAAAATAACACTTTCATTTTTGACGATTCATGAATCCTCAAGCCTCATTTCGTTAATTTTGAGGATTGTTTCGTCAAACTATCACGTGACTTTTGAGTAAACGCGAATCCTCAGTTTTACGATCGTGATTTGACGATTCTGTATCTTGATTTTGAGGAAACTGAATCTCGTTGTACTCGCACCGTTGCATTCTGGGATTGGAACTTAGCGGTTCAAACAATGGCGGCTTCTTGAAGTTTGGTTAGGCCTAACATAATAATTCGTAATATATACAAGCAGCTTGAACATTAAATTTTACAGTAAAGAACAAGAAGTTGCATGTTTCTAAACATAAAACTATTTGCCTTCATTAGAATATGTAAGTATTATAAAAATAGAACGGAATTATAGCTTTTGTTTACTATTGATGCTGATTTTCAACTGTTAATTTACACTGCACTCTTGAATCAAGTTTAACGCAGCTAAAGAACGCTTTGCAAATAAGAGGTTTCATCAAACGACTTAATAAAACTTGCATAGTAAAATTAAGAACAGTATTTTAAAAACATAATTAGATAATGAGTGCATAAACGGAACACATTAAATAATAAAACATAATATTTTAAAGCAACTTTAAATATTCGTAAATCGTTTGAAAAAATTTTGAAGATTGCATGGTACTGCTCAACTCTTCTTTTTTGAAAAAGAATAATTCTTTTTTTTTCGTTTTCTTTCGGTGAAATTAGAAGCTCGATAGAATATACGAATTAGTAAAAAGTAGTCACATAAAGTTTTGAGCCAACTGAAAAAAGGAAGACGACATTACACTTTGTTATGTGTTAAAAAACGACAGGTGTCGAATTCTAAACATGAAATTCGAAGTTCGCCTTTCTATGATAATAAACTGCTTTTTATTCGGACAGCAGATGTGATCATCGCCAGGTGCCATTGCTAAATTCGAACTTCGATACTCTAGGATTTTTTTTTTTAAATATGTGAAGTAGAAACGGAAAAAAGTTAAAATATATAGAAACGGGGTTATGTTGTTGGAAAGTATTTGGATTATTATCAATATTTATTAAGGTAAGTTTAAGTCATTTCATTTTGTGTCAAAATAAAAATAGTTTATTTTCTTCATTCAACTAATATGGTATAAAATAATTATTAGTTAACTATTAATAAAAAATTTTTTTATTTATATTCTGCATATTTATTAAAAGTGAAAAGTATTATTTTGACGATGCATAATTTGTGTCTTTAAATTATGGTTTTATAATTAAAAAATATTTCCCACTGAAAGATAAAATTTTATGTGCACTGAATGCATTATATTTCCATTTTTTTCTTTAAAGGTACTTTTAATGCAAAAAGTATTTAATAAAATACCGTAATTAATAAGTTTTTTTTCTTAATATAATATTTAACGGCCTAAAAGTGAAAAGTATTATTTTGACGATGCATAATTTGTGTCTTTAAATTATGGTTTTATAATTAAAAAATATTTCACACTGAAAGATAAAATTTTATGTGCACTGAATGCATTATATTTCCATTTTATTTTCTTTAAGGGTACTTTTAATGCAAAAAGTATTTAATAAAATACCGTAATTAATAAGTTTTTTTTCTTAATATAATATTTAACGGCCTTGTTTTTTAGGCAGATGCTTTTGGGTTCGACTCGAAGATACAACTAAAATTGATTTAATATAGTATATTAGTTTTGTGCCATGGACTATGTTGATTCCAAGCTTCAGGAATAAGGATTTGGATCTCTAATAGAAATAATTAAAAACAAGATTAAATGTAAAGCTATAATATTCAAAATAAGCCTAACTTTTTAAAAAGAATTATTTTTTAAAAAAAAGTTCTTTCTGTAATTTTTGTTTGAGAAAATTATCCACCTGAAATTTTGCGTAAATTTTATTGTTTAAATGCATAACTTCTAAAAAACTGTCTCATCCCTCCCTCCCTCCCCCCCAAATACTAAAATTTTAATTTCAGTACATTTGATGTGTTATTATTCCACTTAAACTTGTAAGTTAAACAAATGCTATATTTGTTGTTTTTTTAGACTCGCCTTTATAAGGGTTGGCCCAATTAAGTTATGAAAAGTATACTAAATGCTTCCTATTTTTTAGAAGACAAAACTTCTGTAATGATACGACTGAAGTACTGATGATTGAAGCAGCAGTTTGTGAAGTACAACACAAAATGCCAGCCTGCCCAGCAGTTCCCAGACCACCGGCCCGTCATCATATAATCAATATGTATATAAAAAAATTCGAAACTTGTGTTTATTTTGATAAAATAAATATACAGATTTAAATAAAGTGAAATGTTATTTTGTTGTAAAAATAAATGAACAATTTAAAAGTGGATTTTCTAGATTTGGAATGTAATAAACTGATTGTATAACTTATATTCAAAGCAAATTTTGGTTCCGAAATGCATTGAGAATCTTTTTAATATTTTATAAACATTATATATTATAGTTTTACATGCAAATAGTCAATTTTGTATCAAAATGCCTTCAATATTTCAGAAGCTGTACATAGATGGATTCGTGTCCGTAAAAAAGACAAATGTGGAATATAATTATAGCTTTTTTTGTATTTGGGTGAAAAATACCAACAACAAAATGATGTAGTAAAATCCTATAAAACATCCTAAAAACTTTTTAGAAAAATGCATCTCCTCAAATATGATGAAACTAGACCGAATACGACGTAACTCCAGTTAAACTCATAGTTTCCTTGCACAGAAGCCACGACCATGGGAGGAGCTATAAAACGCACGGAACAATTAGATGAAGACAAAATAACACGACTGAAATTTTCTCTTCATCTGATTGCCCCGCGCGTTTTATAGCTCCGCCCATGGTCGTGGCTTCTGTGCAAGGAAACTATGAGTTTAACTATAGAGCTGCCCGAACAATAAATATATATGCTCAAAAATGACGATGCAAAACTCTCAAATGAACAATAATAATCCTCAATTTAACGAAATCGGAACTATCAAAACAGCATCACATACTCAAAAATAACGATACCAAACTCTCAAATCAAGTATAACAATCCTCAATTTAACGTAACCAGAACTATAAAAACAAAATCACATGCTCAAAAATGACGATGCCAAACTCTCAAATTAAGAATAACAATCCTCAATTTAAGGAAACTAGCTCTCAAAACAACTAAATTCACATGCTCAAAAATGACGAAATATTTCTTTAGATTAGACGACATTCAAATCCTCAAAAAAATGACGATTCAAATGTCCTCACTTTGAGGAAAGGAAAACTCGGAGCATTTGCCAGGAAACTGAATCCTCAAAATTAAGGAAAATTTCGTCGTTTTTGAGCATTCATTTTTAAGAGTGTGGAGCAGATATTCATTGGTTCCTCCGCTTATTACTGTTTGATTGTTTTCATTAACTTGTAATTCCATCGAGTGAATAAAATTCAAGGTAACAACTTTAAGAAATTTTGGAAACATTGCGTTTGAATATACCTTTCGCTCGTTTGATACGAGCTTTACTGTAGTAGCTAGTTGATTTTAAACATTATCTAAAACTTCACGAATAGTCGCGCTTGCTTCTAAGACACATCATTACAAATTATAAATCTCTAAAAACTAGATATTTTAAAAATACATAGCATTCGTAGAAGAAGAATTATGTAATGGAAGAAGAATTAAAGCATAACATAAATTCAAATGTGGTTGCATTTCTCAATTTAGAGTAACATTACTCCCGAAAAACGTCACTCCAAATGAACTTAATGGTGAAGAAAAGTATTTACCCAAGTAGCTTAGCAGTATTTTCCAATCTCGTCTCATAACCTTGCCCAATGCATAATGGACTACGTTTTATCGACGCTGGCCAATAACGGGGTGCATTATTGGTTTGAATATCATTTGAAAAAATTAACAATTCAAAATAATAGTTTGAAAAGTATTGCAAAACATAATATTTGTCTTTTACAATTGCAAAATACTTAAGATTGCCAGTAAAATTAAGTATTGCGCTTTTCGTAATCTCCCATATGAAACCTCAAAGAAAGGGGAAATCCGGTTAAAATCGGTAGAAAAGGATCGATTTCATCCAATATTCTCCAAGTTTGGCCGATAATCATGCGACATTGTCCATAAACTGTTGTGATAGAGTGTGCTTTCTCGCGTCGCGCAAATCGAAATATCGAAATTTGCAAATAGCTAATAATATTATTTAATTCCCCCTTTTGTTTGGGTATAATCTGAAATGTAGCTTTGAATTTTTCTTGATGATTTCGATGGTATAATTTTATGTGATGTCTGCAAGGGCCCGAGGGCCTCTTGGCAACCAATGTATTCTGTTTTGATAAATAAGTTTCATCTTCAATAAGGGATATACAAGGCTTTTTTACTATTTTTTTATAATTGCGAAACAACCTTTTCAACTAATTGCATACAGGTAATTGATGTTGGTCAGGTTAGATTGCATGCAATTGATAATTATGGATAAAATTTACAAGTCGCATGATAATTAATTTTCATATCTATTCAAGAGTTCTATGATATTGCTGACGAACATCTTTCAAATTATTGTTGGTGACTTTAATTTACCTTCGCTAAATTGGAAAAATAATAACTTTGTTGATACTATACTTTACTTACTCTTAATTTTATCTTTTTCCTATATTTACACAATTTAAACCAATGGAACTTCATTGAAAATCACATAAGTAAAATATTGGATTTGGTGTTTGTTAATCTACTGTAACAAAGCCAATTATTCCTATTTGATTTGCACTAACGATAATTACCATACGGCATCACTAGTTAATTTATATAATACCCATAAATCATTACATCGTATTCCAAATTCTAAAAGCCCTGTAATCAAATCTTACAATCTAGAAGAGCAGACATTAATTTTTTGTTTACTCAGTGGTGGTTACCACACACGCAACCTCGATATTCCATTAACAGCTAGGTGGCTCTGATTTACCATTCCTACCACTATTCCAGATTACAACGTTAATGGTAGTACATAAGCCGAGATAACTCATCTGCGCCTCGAGGATCTTTTTATTTAAATCGCTGTTGCAAACTACAAATGCCAATGACAAGTGAGATACGTCAAAAAGTTCAGCGTATCGAAATGAGAATACATTGAAAATTTCAGAGAAGAATTCGAATTCTTAGTACCTCAATTATTTTAAAAACTTCAAAATTTAATTCTCATTTTTAAGCATAGAAGCCATTTTTATTAGAATTAAATCACCATTGTCATCGCCACAATCGCTCGAGAAACTTTAACTCTTTTATACAATAAATTAAAATAAATTTATTTTTGCGACATCGATGAGTTTGAAATGACGTCAAATATATTTCACTTCGATATTTTTTGTATGTTGGTATGCAATGTTTTCATTCTATTTAGAAGCGAGAACTATTACATATTTATTCTTTGAAATTTAAATTTTTGCAAACGATTTAAGTAATAATTATTTAATTTTCGAAATAAAATATATGAAAATAGCCGAATTTAGCTGGTAAATGTTTAATATAGAATTAATGCTGTGGTTGGCGCCTTTTTACCTGTTAAACACAACTGTTGTGTGGAAGAGGGTTAAGTGACAGATTTTGTTACAAACCTACTTGTTAATTTATATTTCCTATTTTAAGTGCATTTTGGAGTAGTTTTATGGTTTTTGTTCTACGAATAATTAAATATTTATTTGTAACTGCAAATAAATCATGCAAACGATAAGTAATATTTATTTTATTGGCGATAAAAAATTAATTAAATTAATAGATTTAGCTTTACGAAGTTGAAATTATAGCTGGATGCTGTAAAATTTATTCTAATGTATATAAATTTTAATTTAGAAACGGTTGTTGATGTCACTTACTGTTGAACCTAGTTTTTTCAAGATAAGAATTTTAGTAAGTATTTAAGTAACAGGAAAGTAGGCTATTTTATTTCTTTTAGAACTTTTTGTTAATACATACTTAAAGTTTTATTTTTTAAATAAAATTAACGGCCTATAAATTTGAAAAAATCAATTAAGTACAGAATATTTTGTTGAAAAATTAACTACTTAAATAATTTAAACCACTTGATTTGTTGCACAGATATTAAACGATAAGATCCTAACTATAGATTTAATAATGAAAAGAGATTGCAGCAAAGAAATATTTAACATTTATTTGTGTTCTAAACATTTAAGTAACAAGATTAAGCTAATTATAAAACTAATTGCCCCCCCCCCCAAAAAAAAAAAAAAAAAAATTACGAAATTGTTGCATACAAATAACATTCGAAACAAGTATTTATACAGTATTTCATGAAACTAAAAAAAAGTTGATTTACAAATCGTCGAAGGTGCAAAGTAGCCAACATATAAACAAGGAAAACAATGACGGTATAACTTGAAAGCTCTCATAGTGATTTGTAGAAACTAACTAATAAATTTAATACGACTTATTTAAAAGTTAAAGCTCAACTATAAAACAATTTCACGACTTATTATTTCAAACTTCACTCAAGCAAATTCCTATTTTTAATTAAATTGACGACAGCGTACATGTGAATGGATTATGAGAAATAATTTAAAAACTGTTTTCATTTGTGTCTTTGTATAAAAAATAACAACTAATTTTCTAAAACAAGCTTTAAACATCAAAAACAATTAAAGTAATGAAAAAAGAACTACATTTACTCTTATATTTATATTGAGGTAGGCGAATACCCAAAATTCTAAAATTTTTACTATTAAATTAATCTTTTCCAAATTTGGCATAGTGATTTCAAATATAATGAACAATGCTTTTTGGGCAATTTTTTTATTTAAATATGATTGATTTATTTTAAACGTTGTTTTTCAACTAAAAAAAGGGGGTTACGCCAACACTTCTAGCATAAAAAGTTTTACATTGATTTACCTGAAATTTTTCACAGATGCTATTTCAATATATATCTGTGCCATGAACCTCTAACATCTGGTGTAAGTATACAAATTGGTTTTAAAAAATGTCCAAGTATAAGTTAATCGAAAAAAATCTTTTTTTTTTTTTTGTGGTTATTAACATTTTTCTTGATAACTTTTTTACTTGTACTTTGTATGTAACTCTAGAGGGTCATGACATGTATCAGTTCAAAACGAAGAATTAAACACATAATAAATGTTCATAGGGGGAAAATTCAATGTGGTAGACTTGTTGGCGCAAACCTCTTTTTTTAGTAGAAAAACACCGTTTAAAATAAATAAATTATATTTAAATAAAAACAAAATCCTAAATAGTATTATTCATTATATTTGAAATCATATGCCAAATTTGGAAAAGATTAAAGCAATCGTAAAAATTTTAGAATTTTGGGAAATTTTGGGTATTCGCCTACCTTAAGTATTCTGACAAAAACAGTAAAAATACAGAGAAAAAAAAACCATAAGTTCCTTACAAACATATTCATATCTTTAGATAATTTTTTGTGTGTGTCTTCTTAACAGTTCTAGACGATGCAAAATAGATATTAAACAATGCATTTGACAAAGAACCGTGTAAACATTCTAAATATATTTCTTAACTGCAAATATTTCAGCAGAATATTGTTAGTGATAATTATACAATGAAGGTTTGATTAAAACTAATATCTAACTCTTATGAGATCCAATCTTGCTCTTATAAAATGTGATGGCACAGCGCTGCACAAAAGTTTAAACCAGACGCAATTCATGAAAAAATTGTAGATGTTACTATTTTTCAGTATTTTTTTTAATATAGAGAGATTCTTTATGCAGCAGGAAAAAGAACAGGGTAAACAATTGCTTCAAAAAATATAAATAAATTTGTCTTCCATCAACAAATTAAAAATTTCAAAACTTCCTTTGCCACAAAAGTATAGGCACAAATTGCAGTTTTATGCAAATTCTACAGGAAGTGATTGCGTCATCAAACGGGGGGGGGGGGGGGTTCAGTTGCTTAAAGGTTGAAGCTAATTGTCAATGCTTAGAATCATTGTGAGGTCAAATGAGTTTTCGTATGAAGATATTATAAGGTTTGGTTTGGTTTGGTTTGAATTATCGTCGCACTAGAGCTACACGAGGGCTATTGGCGACGGGCGTCGTATTTTAGAACCACAGTCAGGTGACGAGCCACACCTGAATAGGCACCCAACGCAACCGTTAGGGCGACATCGTACGCAGCGTTGGGACTTTGAAGGATATTTAACGTGCACTCCCTTACACGGGGTATTATTCGTCGGACATTTTTGACTGCACGGGCCGTTTATAGGTCGGGAGCTATTTTGGCGATGCCCGGACCCGAACCTGGGACCTTCCGCATGCTAAGCGAGTGCTTAACCGACTGGGCTCCCCAGCCCCAAGATATTATAAGGATATGGAAATTAAAACTCAAAAGAAAATATGTTTCTGATATTTCTACTAAATTAAAGCATTCGAAACGAGGAATTTATATAGTGTTAGAGCATGGCTATAAATATCAACTTAAATCACTGTCCGAAAGACCTCGAATCACCAGCAAACGAGATTACAGACAAATAAGAAAATTGGCTCAGACAAACATTGCTCTTCAAATCAAATTAAAAGCCTGATTGTGGCTAAATTTTCACATAAAACTATAAGGAGGTGAATCAAGGATGGATACCTGATAAAATCCAACATGAAGCGCAATACTAGTTTGCTATCTAGTCATAAAGATGCAAGCCTGCAATGGACTCAACAACACATGTTTTACAGCTACAAATGACTGCAAGTGGAAGTGGACTTCTGCGACGAAAGGCAATGGGGCCGTGATGGTCCCAAATTGTATAAGGCTACTACTGGCATGACCTGCGTAAAGATCCCAGGATCTAATTTAGCCGGTGTCAAAGTAGTGGTTTTTAGGGAGTCAGGTAATGGTGTGGTTACGCTTTGGATTCAACGGATAAACTTCCTTTGCCTTTCTAAAGGAAAACAAAACTCGGAGGACTACCAGGCAACTCTAGACAACAACTTATTCACCTCCTGATAGCTTTACGTGAAAATTTAGCCACAATCAGGCTTTTAATTTTATTTGAAGAGCAATGTATGTCTGAAGCCAATTTTCTTATTTGTCTGCCCTCTCATTTGTTGGTGATGCAAGTCTTCCAGACCGAGATTTTGGTTGATATTGATCGCCACGTGTTAACACTCTATGAACACCTCGTTTGGATCACTTTAATTCAGTAGAAATATTAGAAACAGATTTAACTCTGAATTTTAATGTCTATATTCTTATAATCTCTTCATACAAAAATTCAGTTGACTTCAGAAAGCTTCTAAGCATTGAAGTTACCTTCAACCTTTTAAAGCAACTTAAAAACCCTCCCTTTTGATGACGCAATCACTTCCTGTAAAGAATTTGCATAAAACTGAAACGTGTGGGAAGTCAAATTTATTTATATTTTTGAGAAACAATTTTTTACCCTACTATTTTTCATGCTGCCTAAAGAATATATATTTAAAAAATACTACCTAAAAAAGGAAATATTGACGAATTTTTTATGAATTGCGTCTGTGCCTAATCTTTTGTGCAGCACTGTATATACGAGAGAAAGTGTTTGAAAGGCTTATGAGTTATAGTATACTTTTTACTTTTATTTAGCAAAATAATAGTCTTAAAAACAAAACGATGAAATAAAGAAATGTAGACAGCACGGGTCAGTTCAATTTCTTTGACTTATTAACTAAGAATGACTTGCACTTTTAAAAGAGATTTCAAATAAATCTTTCAATACTTTATTATTATATTTTCATGATATTCTTCCTATTTGAGAGTATAACACACAGGCGCCACCCTTTATTAGCAAAAAAAAAAAAAAAACACCCACCAAATAATGTTTGGTTATCAGTTTCTATGATAAAAATTAAAAAAGAAATAATAATAATAAAAAGAAAACAGGCGTTTAGCAGAATCTGTCGCTCAAACCGCTTTAACACAACATTTGTGCTCTCCAGGAGACAATTTTTTTTTTTACACTTCAGAAAGAAATTGGCTAAACATGGCCTTTAGCTAGCTTAACTTTAAACTTTTTAACCCCAAAATTAACTATTTTTAACATATGTGGTTGCTACAGCCTCAGAGCTATTTAGGTAAGACTGGGTAAAAAAGAAAATTATTGTGAAATAAATACGACAAGTGGTTACTTAACCCCCCACCTGGTTAAGTTTAACGCCCCTACCTTGGATTCATGACATCATAATTCTGAGGGAAAATTATCGTACGTACTTTTGAGGATGAAAACCATTGTTCAAAGTATTCATTTTAAAGAAATTGTGCATTGAATTTTTCTGAAAAAAATATTTCTATCAAAAGAACAAGCCCTGCTAACGACAAACCACCAATAAGAAAATAAAACATAGTCTTAAAATCATAGAGAGAGAGCGGTCTAATGGACGACTTATCCATTTCTAGAGGTATTTCATACAATGCTTTAAGCATAACCCGACTCCAGCACTTTTGATATACTCCAGTTTCGACGATTCGGTTAATATGCCAACGTAGTTCCTTTTTGCAACAGAAGGTCTTACTGACAGCCAATCCTGCCTGTACAACAGATATCATATCATCTGATATAAATTTGTTTGTAAATGGTTTCACACCGTAACTAATGCGCAAGTGGTCCGTGGTACCAATGACCGCAGAATCGTTATCAAAATTTTTAGGATAACCGTTTTTACCAAAAAACCATTTACGTTTGTTAATCTTTTCTGCAATGCCCTTGAGCAGAGGGTTACTCTGAATTATACCTAATGTGGATTTGCTCGAATGCGCAAATACCTTGAGGTTGTGCTTGTTAACTGCATTGGCTAGTTGCTCGACTGTTTCAATAGGTTTGCTTATGGGGGGTAATGTCATAAACGACAGTAGAACTACAGAGTAACTGTAAGTAAGAAGCATGCAAGCTATCATCCAGCTGCCTAAAACACCTTTTGAAGAAGATGTTCTTGTTGTTATAAGAGTTACATTTTGACGTAAAGCAATCCTGATGGCCTCTAAAGCTAGTTTGGAAAAGGAAAAACTTCTGTTGGAATGTTTTAAGGCTTTCAATTTCTTTAAAGATTTAGTCTTCTTCCCATTCCGGGAAAAACTGTCAGGGTATTGAAGCATTTTGTTTTTTCGTCGAAATCGGTAATTTCCTGGTACACTATTAATCTCTTTTTGCATTTTCATTAATAGAGGATCACAAGAAGATGTACTTTTTTTCATGTACAAAAGACGAATGTTTGCAAAAATCCAGAGTACTATAGTGATGAGTACGTACGCCAAAACACAAGAGAGCCACACATTAGTTTGAAAAGGTTTGGCAAAACTTGATTCTGCTCCTTGAACTTTCGGAAGGTTAGTCGCAAATGTGTATCTATGAAGTGCAAAGGGAATCATATGAAAATATTTAAACCTATCTTTGTCTATAATAAACGTTCCTAAAGCTAAATCTACTTCACCTCTGTACAGCATACCTAGCATACCAGACCATTCTCCAGAGCTGTTGATTGATCCAAATTGTCCATCTTTAGGAGTGTAAAGTTCGTAGTCGAATCGCAGACTTTCAGAAAGTTCCTGGAGTAGAAATCCATTGGCTCCGCCGCTTATTACTGTTCGATTGTTTTCATTAACTTGTAATTCCTGTGTATGACGAAAATGCAAAGTCACAACTTTAAGAAACTTTGGAAACATTGCTTTCGAATATATCTTTCGCTCGTTTGATACACCGTTTACTGTAGTAGCTAGCTGACTTTAACCACTATCTAAAACCTTACGAATAGTCGTGTTTACTTCTAAGACACATTAGTCTAAAATATATTTCTCGAAAACTAGAAATTTTAAAAGTATATAAGGTTAGTAGAAGAAGTTTGTAATGGAAGCAGAATTAACACTTACAGATTCAAATTTGGTTGCATTTTTCAGTTAGAGTAATGTTACTCCTGATTTGCAACAAGCATCACACCAAATAACTTAATGCAGTAAGCTTGAAGATCCAGAAGTAATTATGAAATCATTTGAAAATGGTGAACGTTTTTAACTTTTGCTGAAATAAATTAAATTTTACCTATTATTATGTTAACTATCTATTATAAAGACCTCAAAATACTCTTATAGTTAAATGATAAATCTATTTTGTTTTGAAATTGTAAATGGGCAGACCTAAATAGTTATCTAAACTTTTTTTAAAAAGAAAATCAAAATTAATTAGGTGTATTAAAGTGTAAGTATAAATTATTATTAGAATTATTATGCTGAATGATGTCACGCAAATCGAAATATGAAAGTTTGTAAAGTGCTAATTATAAGGGGAAAACAAGGCTTTTTTATTACTTTTTTATTACTGCGAAACAACTTACTCTAATAAATGCATCCCGGTTAGGTTAGATTGCATGCAAATGATAATTAGGGATAAAAATGTACAAGTCACATGACAATTATAGCTGAAAGTGGACAAGATGTTTTACCGATATGTTTAGAAGGCGATATGTTTTTAGAAGATATAATAATAATGATAATAGTAATTGTAATAGTAATTATAAGAAGAATGGTGATGGTGATGACGTAGACAATATTGGTTTTTCCATAGTGATGATGATGAGTATGATAATAATAATAACTTTCTTAACTTTAAAAGAAAACATATAGAGGGTAAATAAAAAGAAGTATATGACGCCAATGTAAAACTGTATCCTGTTCAGGTGAGTATGCATAAAACAAATTGCTATTAAAAACTTCAGACAAAAATATAACAAAAAAGTAATGGCAAAGCATTTAAAAAAAGGTTTCTCAGTTTAGAAGCTATATATTCAGCATACCATAGAGGATTAATTTTCGTCATGTCAGCTTTTTATCAACTGAAGTAATTCTTAAGTGTATCTGAGCTATTAAGATAACTTGTGTGAATAGTTTATGTTTTTTTTAGCATTGATAAAGGAGTCATATGAAATATGTGTATTGAAACCGACAGTAACTTGATAGTAAGCCAAAACCATTTACCCAATCCGCCTGAACAAAAGATATATTTTAAATTTTTTTGGAAAAAGTCGTTGGTAGTCAAGTATTCAATAACTGTCATACAGATTTTTTTATTTCCTTTATTACTTTTTAAGTCGCACTGTACGAATAGTGAAAACTTGCGATGTACACAATTATTTTTTTTTAGTTTTGTTAATATATTTTTACAGTTTCTTGGTTCTAACTGTGCATCCACCATGAAAGGGTTTAAAAATAAGGTTAATATGAAAAATAATTAAAAAAAGGGTTTGACTTATCATTTTTACCTTCACAATTTGCTAATGTAAAATTGATATGTTATGACCTTTGATATTTTTTCTTAACCGAATATGTCCTCCATTACGAGAGTTCACATTTCCCTCTAATTCTCATAGGAAAAAGAAGTTTTATGTTTGTAAGCAACGCCTTTAAAATAAATTTTTGTTATTTCATATGTTTTCAAATGTAGTATTTTGTTTAGCACACATATACTTTTTTTGTGTATGCACTGAATAGATATTTTGTATCATTACAAAATATCTATTCAGTGCATACACAAAAAAGTTCCAAAAGATCTAAAATAGTCTACTTGCCCTGTTACTTAAATACTTACTGAACTTCTTATAGAAAATAAATAGTTTGAAATAATAACTGTGAACCGCTTCTACAGAAGATTTATACACATTAAAAAATCGCCAAACACAGCATCTAATGAAAGTTTTAACTTAAAAGCCAGAATACGCCATTTTCATTAATTTTCTCATAGATTAAGAAAACTTATGAACATAAAACTCTGATTGGATCTTCATTAAGGATTTTCTATATTGAAATTGTCATCGACACCAGCGCATCCGTAGTTTCTTTAGGAACTACACTCGGTGACAACACATTGTTTCCATGAGATTTGGTGTGAAATCAATGTAATTAAAATGTTTGAAGTTGTAGTTGAATTATTCTCTTTTTAGCTTCCACACTACGTTTATAACGTCAAAAGTGGAAGGTTTTATTATCGTGCAGTCCTTCCGTCTGTCTGTCCGTCACCCACTTTCAAGAAGAACCAAAAGTCTCACCAAGTGGGAAGCAAAAAATCAGTTTAGGCTACATTCCAAATTTCATTAAAAAAATTTAATTAGAAGTTTATTTAAAATTTAAATAACTAAAAATTTTATCTACATTGAAATAACATGCAAATTCCATTTTTATTCAATATCTTCAATGTTGCCATTACATCAAACGTTCAAGAAACTTTATTTAAAATAAAAATAAAATTCATGAAAAAATATTTATTTTTGTGTAATAATTCAATTTGGATTGTTGTAATAGCACAATAAAGTTATTTTGAAGGTTCATTATATATAAATGAAGAAAGATGCATAAAAAATTCTAAATTTGCATAAAAAATATGAAAAGTTTCGCTTTTATTTTTAATGCAACATTTACTGATTTATTTTCCGAAATGTAAACTTGCGACTTCAAAAATATATTTATTTAAAAATACATCATTATTCTTCGAACTTAAAAAGCAATAGCAAGCGATAAAGATTTATTATCAAATTTTCAAGAGAAGATTAAAGACAATTATTAATTTTGGCTTATAAAAGTTTGAATTAGAACTAGCTAAAAGCCCTGTTTGGCGAATTTCTTTCTGAGGGGCTGTTAGTGTGTTTCCTGTTGAGCGTTAATATTGTGTGGAAGCGGTGTAAATGACAGATTCTGTAACAAACCAACTTGTTTTAATTTAATAAATTAAATATCTTTTCAAATTATTAGATACCATTTATTTTTGGGCTGTGTTAAAGCTAATGGAGAACAAGCAGAAGAAAGCGAATTTAAATAGTTTTCTAATAGAAGTATTTTTAGAAAGACTATATTTATGAAAATTTTCATTTATATTAAATATATTGTTAGAATATAAATTAAAATTATGACACTTACAAAGAAAAAAAAATCCGTGAAATTATTTAAAAAAATTGAGTAATATTTCAGAATAAGTAAAAAGAGTAAATAATTAAAATTCAAATGTATAAATAGTTAACAGAAATGTTTTTTTTTATAAATATTTACATTATTTTTCACGATTCATATCAAACAACGTTAAATTTATAAATGTAATCATATAAATCACAAACGTAGAACGTACAATTTTAAATCTTTTATTAAAAATGATAATGAGAGACACTGATAGTATTTAGTACAATTATTAATTAAATTTTTCTGGATAGTCAAAATATATTATATTGCGTACAATTTAGAACACCGCTCATGTGTTTTATGCATTCCATTATGATATATGCAGAAAACTTTATCAGTTTCTGTAAAGATTCAGTGAGATCTTGTAAGTATGAAGCATGGAAAACTAAGCATTTTTTCATGCAGAACTAATTCCCATCATTTCTTTTAACCCATTTTAAATTATGAAATAAAAAGTCATTAAATATAGATATTCATTACATAACACAATTATTATTGAACACCAACTATTACTGGGAAGTAGATTTTGGTAAAAAAATATACTGCAATTTAAGTTACAAGATCTTTTTAGGTTATAACTTTTAGAAACAACAGCATAACTATTATATATAAGTTACCCAATACACTAAATTATCTTATAAGAATATATACATTCCATTCCATTGTCATAAAAACATGAGAACATTTTACGATCATTTAGAACATAAATCTAAAATTCAAAACCAACAGGAATAAGAATTCGCAATATATTATTTCTATGAATTACACTTACTATCATTTGTTCCAATGATTGCTGAAAAAAATCCTCGAAGTTTTTTATTTAAATAAGAATTATAAAAATAATAAAACACGATACACGAACGAAAAAGAAACAAATCTGAACGATATTCTAAAATCCAGGTTTTATTAGTTGTCATAGTAACCGAAATTTACTGTCTGTTGCCAGAGTTCGATTTTAATAAATTCGAATTTTTTGGGAGGTAAATTTCTGAATATAACAAACAACAAATTAATAATGGCGTTGTTTCACGATGGATCTGGCAACAGAAAGATGGAATGCAATTGATCTTGTTTTCATTGTTCTCGAATTACTTTCGCCTTGGTATTCCAAATTAAGTTTTTAGGAATATTTTATGCGATTTTTTCGAAATTCCAACTTCTTTCAATACAATTTTCCTTGATAAGTTATTAAAACATCCAACAGCACAGCAAGAAGTTGTAATTTTTAAAATTAACAACTAAAACAACTTATTATTAGAAAAGTCGATTTCGAATATCAATAAAAGTAATTAGAGAAATATGTATAATGAAAACAAGACCGCAGGCAGAGCTGTTGCCAGATCCCACGTGAAACATGCCCATGAGTGTTGCATTAGTATATTTCTCAAGAATTACGTGCTCTAAAATCGAAAATTCCATTAAAATTTAAAAATGAAGTAATATTGTAGTACATTACGAAGAAACAGTAAAGTTGCGCTGCAATAGGAAAGTTGAGATATGCCAATCAACAAATCAATCTTTAATAATGTACTAGTTCGCACTTCTGGTGCACTCAACCGTGTCTCGCTCAAATGTCAATGAATCTGAAAAAATGCGTCCGTTGCCACCAGCTCGAGGACAGTTATGAGCATGCGCAGTAAAGAAAACTGACGTCATTTGGCGATTTTCACAAACTTGACCGCCAAAGTCAAATTTTTTTAATTTAAATTTAATTTTCGAGCTAAATAGAATTGGAAGCAGCGATCTAGTGTTAACACATATCTATTTCTACAACAAATACTGATGATGATGGCTGATGAGCAAGCATATAAATCAATCGTCAAATATATTAATTTTCGTTTCCGCATTTATTATCGTTTGCTAATAAAAATCAAATCAAGAGTTTTTATTTTACACTTCCACTAAAAGAAAGACCTTGGGAATAGCATCCATAATGTACGGGAAGGTAAGTAAAAAAAAATTAGTGCTATTATTTACGATTAAATATAAATTATGCTGTTCGAACAAATATTTACTTTATTAAAAGTTTCATTCTATCAGACAAAATTTCCTGGAAAGGATCAAATTTCAAAAGCTCTTCATAGAACAAAAAATGATGCACGGTGTTAAAAGTTTCTTGTGTTTAAATTTCTTATAGAGTGCTCGAAAGCTTTTTTTAATTACTTTTGGATCATTTTTAACTTCTCTAGTAATTATAATTTGTGTTCTATCAAAGCAACATAAAAGTGAAAGATAAGCATAAGTACTTAGGTCTTTCCAAAAAAAAAAAAAAAAAAAAAAAACATTTATAGATCGATGAAATCGCTGGAAGAATTGGCGCCAAGTAAAAGCGCCAAATTAGAAAAGAAGCCAAATAGTTATCCTCGAGCCGTTGACAACGGCTGCATTTTTTTAACATTCAGTTGTACATACATCCATGGGTGCACTGGACAGCAGATTGAGTTCCCACTCTAGAAGATACTTAGTCAATTAATTTTCTTTGCTAATTAAATTAAGATTGTTTATCGTCTACTTGATTTACTTGCAGTTCGGAGAATAATTAAATATTTATTAATAAAAAAACCTACTATACTGCTCTAACTTGCATTAAAAATTCAGAAATGTAAATTAAAACTAACCGCAATTTTATGCTAAAAAATATAATGCCTTGTCGCTTTGTAAACAAATACTGAACAATCAAAAAAATCATATTGTGCTACATTTTATGATGTCAATGCAAACTAATTTAAAACAAATATAAATTTCCCTTCATTTATTAATGTCAAATAAATAAATTCTCACGGTATTGTTGATATGGCAAAAGCAATTTAAATGACTAAAAATAATTTTAAGTGTTGCCAATCCATATAGTGGAACGATTTTCAATCCTAATTTTTTAAAAATTATATTTACCAAATGTTCATTCACTGGGGCCTTGTTCACTCACTGGTCAGTCTACCCTAGCAACACTGAAATTATTGCAATTAAATTCTCTGCCGTGGACAATGACCCGGGTGGCCGTGTGGCTAAGATAGCTGCTTAAAAATTCTTTCTTTATTTGTCTTACTTGACGAAGGTTTATAAGCGGGTCTCTTATCAAGCACGCAAGCCGGAATATGTATGTACCAACCCTATCCTACCCTACCCTCTGCTGTGGGCAGGTAAACTGCAGTAATCGCAACAATGAGTTGTACCACTCTTGATCTGAAATATTTTTCCAGTATGTTTTCTCAAAGGTTCGGGTAATTGAGTGCTTGCAACAATGGTCCCAGTTATTATGGAAGTTACTGCAGTTTACCTGCCTACGGCAGATTCTGGTCTCCATGTCTCTCCCTTCGTTAGCATTGGAGGTCACGTGATCCGTCAATCTAATAATTTTACTATGACATCTATGGTCCAAACGTACATACAGCCGAACGAAAGTATAAAATTGAGTCTCTGAGGTCATACCTTTCCAATAAAAAAATAAGATCCGACGGTTAGTATCGGTTTTGGAAGGTCAGTACCAGACGAACAGATGGACCAGCATGTCAATGCCTAATTTTTAATTTTTTATTATTTTTTTGGAATTACAAAAAAGAAAATTAGTATCCTGTTTACCAGTGTGATGGTATAGGGAGGAACCAGTTTCATTGACAACAAGAAGTTCTAAAAGAACTAAAATATCCTACTTTCCTGTTAACTTGAATTCTGAAATTCTTATCGGGAAACAACTAGGTTCGTAACAGTAAGTGTCATCTACAAAAGTTTCTACTAAAATTTATACATATTAGAATAAATTTCACTAAACACAGCATTCACCTATAATTTAAAGTTCTTATTTTAAGCTTCATTTGATGTTTTGAAACCTTCGAAAAACTGATCCTTCTGAATTTTATAGCACTTTTCTCACCCATTTAACTTGGTATAGTTGATACATTTATAACTACACAAAAAAGTTAATTGCTCGATATTTCCTTCATAATTTCTGCTTACATTGTACGTTACGTGCTTCACAAGGAAAACGATTTACCAAGTTAGTCTTACTTGCCTGTACTGATCAAAAGTTCCTGGTTCCATTTCGCAGTAACACCCAAGAAACGATTTTCTTTACGTAAATACTTTCAGCTTTGGGTTTATTTTTTCTTTTCTGCATTAATTTCAAGGGTTGAAGGGTGTGGAGGATGACTTTCAACTCAAACACACGGGAATGAAGACACAAAAATAGGACTTAAAACATTCTGTTCCAAGACCCCACCCTTTCAAAGCAGGTATGTGCTTCAGTTGTGTGTTATTTGACTAATTAAAATCACTTAAACCTTTTCCAAGTTAAGATTCAATAGAAATTTGCTTAATTTTATTTTTGCATGATATATTAGACGAACTTTTCCCAAACACTATTATAAATTGTATGCTTGATTTCACCATATGATGGTGAAATGTTACACTATATTTTCGGTATTTGGTTGAGCTATTTTTCATGTTTTGGAAACAAAAACCCCCTTATTCTTAAACTCAATTCCGAAAATATAGTAAAACATTTAACCCCATCAGCCGTTTCACCGATAGAAAACCATATTTTTAATAAAATCAAGCTTCAAATTTTTTCTTACACTGTAAATTTTAAAAAGCCAATTACTGAGCAAAAATCTACAGGAACAAATTACTCTAACTTTATGCTTAACCTTCCAACGCCCCGATGGGCATAAATGTGCGGTTGTTGTCACTAAATAAAGTTTAATATTTTTCTAAAAAAAATCCTATATTAATTTGAGTACCTGGACAAAAACTAATGACGTATTTAAATTCAGGGCCTCACATACATAAGAAATCAGCTAAAAATATCCGAAGCAGCCGTTGGCCCATGTGCAATTTATCAACTCAATTTGAACAAATTAAAACAATTTGAAGTTAAACATATAATTTTAGGTAATTATTCATGTAATTTCTGTCAACATATCGAGAAAGAAGGATTTGGAAAACAGCCTTCTTTCAGAATAAGATCATAATTAGATTTTGCCAAAATGTGAATGTTACGCTAAATGAAACTATGCGTAGATTTATTTATTTTTGAAGATATGAGCCCTCTCCCTCTCTCTTTCTCTCTCTTTCTTTCTCGGTCTCTCTCTCTCCCCCTTACAATCCTTTCTAAATGAAAAAAAATAGAATATCAATAAAAATTCATGAATTATGAATGTTAAACAAATTATGTGTATTGCTAGAAAAAATGATACTTAAAATACTAAAAAAGTCAGGTCTCACGCTCAGAGTGTTCAGAAGATGTCAGAAGATGATGTCAAATATTTAGTTAACATTAATTTGTTTGAAATGAATTATTCAGGGCAAGACATTTTGTATAGTTAAAATATACTTTAAGTTATAATTGAACTGCACAAGTTTTAGATTTATGGTTATAATTAAAACCGATTCTATTTTTAGAATAATTATTTAAAAATATCATTCCATCCCGATTGTTAGGGGAATTATATGATATTATTATAATACTAAGATCATTAAATAAAATAATTATTCTTACAATTTTAGAAAATATAAGTATTATGTCTATTAATGGCATTTATTAACAGTTTATATCACGGCTAAAGCCCGAAGTACGGCCATTTCGCAATTTGGCCGAGATGTATGGACAGAATGCGATGTAATTGTAAAGATCGAGTGAATATTCTACTTTGGCCGGCAATTTCGCGAAGTGGCCACGATGTTCCGGCCAAAACTCGATGTTTTTTATAAGAAACGCGAAAATTTTATTTACTCTGTCTCAAATGGGAATATTTCTTATGGTGTCACGCTCTCCATACTGCTATTTCATTGCATGTTTTGTTTTCTTCGACAGAGTTTTAAAACAAGCTCATTGGTTTTTTTATAACGTTACACGCTCCGAACTGCAATTTCATTGGTTGTTTTTGCTTTCTTTGACAAAGTGTTAAAACACGCCCATTGCCACATCTCACCTCAGTTATACCTTATGTATTTTCGAGCCTCGAAAAGATTTTCCTACCCCATCCCTTCGCTTGTTTTTTTAGAAAACAAGGGAAGCATCGCTTTTCTAAACCTAGCGCGTTTGAGGTTCTGTTGTAAGGCTAACAATCCGAACAGTTCAAACTCAAATGGGGTAGGGGAAAAAATTCGCTCACGCCGTTTTGAAGAAAACCACATGCGAGGATAGGGGAGGAAAATGCTTTCGAGGCTCCCATTCTGGAAATACAAGGTATATCTGCGGTAAACGAAGCTAGTAATTTTTTAAAGAATAAAGTTATGGTTAAGTAGAACATACGTACAAATGATTTTTTCTTCTAACTTTGGCTGAGCCTCCCATGCCGATCTGGCCGGCCGATTCTCGAAGGGGCCGAATTCGGGCTTCGGCCGTAACGTGCGGTACCAATGGAGACGAAAATTCTTTATTTTTCCTTTATAATTCGTAATTTTTTTTTTTCAAATTTCAGCCAAATATCTTTTTGTTGAGTTCTTCCGATAAAATACTTATTCCAGAAATAGCCTGTTTTAGGAGTTAAGTATTAAGCACGTTAGTTTTACGAATTTTTAAAAATATAAAAATTATATATATTTTTTTATAAACAATTCCATTCCTTTTCAGCCCTTAAACATTTCAAGAGAATCCATTTATTTTCATTCAAAAACATGGCATCAATAGGTTCCCTCGTTCATAATTTCCTGTTTAGTCATGGTAAGTGCTTATTACATTTACCGTCAGTGCGGGTAACTTTGGCCAAAATCAGAGTTTTTTTTCACAAAAGAAGAAAAATTTAACTTCAAAAACGATTTAAACACTTAAAAATCCTTATGCATTCTAAGTATTGTACATTTTGGAATAATTTTCCGGCATTTTTGTTACATTTTATAAATTAATAAAAAATTGGTATTAATTTTAAAAAATAAGACACTGTTAGGAGCCGGGCGGGTAACTTTGGCCACCCAAGAAATACATAAGAAACATACTTTTTAACATCCTTAAAAGCTGTGCTAACGATTTAAATAGCAATATTAAAACTTTAAACCCAAAAATAACAAAGTTATAAGACATATAGTTATTTAAAATGGTATATAACTTAACATTTACATTGCAGTGCATCGTGAAATACCATTACACGTTGAATACTAGTATTGTTTGTCGCTTAAAAGAAAGAAAAATAAACTTCTATTTTAATAAGGAAAAAAGAACTTTTTTGAAGCAAGATTTAATAACAAATATATTTGTAAAAAGCAAACGATTTTATTATAAAAGGTGAAAAATAATATATTTATAATTAGGAATTTGGAAATATTTACCTTTCGACATTTGCGATTTTGAGTGGAATACGTATCTTGCATTCTATCTATCTTTTTAATGTTTAAAATCATGAGATTTAAAAAGAAATATCTAAAAAATGAGTAATCATAAAAATAAGAATTTTTTCAAATATAGTTAAACTTAATACACCTTTACATACATTTTTTAAAGTGCAAAGTTCCATAAAGAAATATTTACATCTATGGCCAAAGTTACCCGCATTCATCGGCAAAAGCTTCCCAATTACAAATATTTAACTACAGCATAAAAAGTAGTCAACTTAGAATAAAACAAATGGTGTAATATTCTTCCTCATTAATAAAAGAATCGAATAGAGTGTTTTATTTAAATATTTTCAATATTTTTTTAAGTGTTCCAGACAAAAGTTGGAAGAGATAGATTTTTGTCATTTTATGCTCGTAAGAATGAAAACAGCATTTGTAGTATTGCCAGATTTAGAATGAGATTTTTTTTTACATGAAATGAAAGGCGATATTTCCACCTTTCCAAAAATTTAAAACAATTTAAGATGAGATCATTTTATGAAGAGAAATTAAGAAACAAATCTTTTTCCGACGCGTGGCCAAAGTTACCCTCCGTGGCCAAAGATACCCGCTTTGACGGTATGTGAAATTTCACATTTACACTCCTTGCCAACCTAAGTTTTGTAAATATAATATGCTATGGAGAATATCCTTCCGCGGATGTAAAGAGAGTTCCATAAATAATTTGTGAATCTATCCAGAAAACATGTTTAAAACATTAGTTTCGTTTGTCTAACAGATTTGAATATTATTCAAGAAAACTTAGCAATTTTATCGGAATGAAAGGTGTATTTTGGTAAATTGCATTCAGATCATTTTGTATGTAAATAATACCTCACAAGAGTTTCCAACTAACGGGCCAATCGCGCTTTTCCCTCTGCTATTTTACTCTTTGTTTTTACCCAAGTTAGGTTGGAACGGACTGTAGTCTTTAATTTTCAAATTGAACAATTGAGCTGATTAAAAAAACCAATTGACTGAAGCAAAGTACTTGCTTTTGTATACATGGATAGTGTAGATCAGCTTAGTTTTAAAAGCTGAATTCCAGTCATAAAAAAGCTTTTCATTATAATGTAAAGTGCTTAACATTCAATTTTTTTTTAAAAGAAACTCATTGAAATGAATTCCTTAACGAAATTTATGCAATTTTTTGCATGTTCATTAAAATTTTAGTTATTGTATGGAGATGAGTAATGCACTTGCCTTACATATACAGGGAGAGGCAAACAAAAGTGGCCCCGGTCCAGAGAATGGGAATACATTGAAATGCTTTGGCGATAAAAACTCTTGAAGCTGCCTCAAACCTGTTTTTGCATTGGTTGGATTGGATTAGCTTCACAACCAAACACACAAAAGTCTGATTCTCTCGGATAAATAACGACCGAAACAATCAAATCATCACTAGTGGGAACTTTTCTTGATCAGCTCTACAAACATTGTTTACATCTCATTTCAACTAGCTTCTAAAACCGTAGCTTAGTAGCCGGCAAATAAGTCGACAAGCGTTTGTTTGGTTTTAATATTAAAGCGATCAATAGCTTCAGTTAGCAAACGTTTTTGTATTGGTTTTAAACTTGGCAACATTTCTGTCGTATTCTTATATCTAGACAGGGGCCACTTTTGTTTGACTAACCCTGTATATATAAGCTTAACCCCCTAAATGCGACACGGCCTTTTACCCCAATAAAAGCTATGTTTGTACATGTTTATTAGATCTTTTTTTCCCATTCAGATTTCAGTAATAAAGTGCTGGTGAGCAATGGCTACATCTGTTTTGGAGTCATCATCGTGTACGTGGTGTTTACCAAGTTTCTGGGTCCAATCATTATGGACAGCCGGAAGCCTTTTCAGCTGAAATGGCCGATGATATTTCACAACTTTCTTTTGTCAGCCGTCAACTTTTACTTGGGTTTCTGGGTAAGGTGTTTGTATAACTTGTAAAAATAATATCGTCTCTTAAGTTCCCGCATGTGCTATCTAACTTTGCAAAACGGTAGACATGCACTGAATGGTAATCCTTGGCGGACTTTCCAAAAGTACGCCAAAAGTCGGCCGAAAACCCAACCGAAATTATAGGATATGTTAGGACAGGTTTGAATTATCGTCGCATTAGAGCTACACGAGGGAGAGACGAAAAGCGTGTTTGTTCATTTAACACCGGCTGTTCGGACTTTCTTGTTATATAATATTGGTCTACATATATATATATATTGTAATACTGAGATATGTAATAAGAAAGTCCGAACAGCCGGTGTTAAATGAACAAACACGTTTTTCGGTTCTCCCTCGTGTAGCTCCAATGCGACGATAATTCAAACCTATCCTATCATTTCGTTTGGGTAATCGGCCGACTTTTGGCGCGATTTTGGAAAGTTCGCCAAGGGTTACCTTTCGGTAAATTCCTACTGTTTTGCAAAGTTAGATAGCACATGTGGGAACTTAAGCAACGAAATATTGAACTCAGTTCTCTTTATCAACAGGTATCTCTCTCTCTCTCTCTCTCTCTCTCTCTCTCTGTTTAACCAGTATTTACCTTTTACAACCAATCTCAATTCCAAATTATAAAGTATAACTTTGAAATCGACAGTGAACAGCTTCACTGTCAGAAAAAAAAAACTATTTACATTTTTTCAAATCATGCAGTATACCGTTAACATCTCATACTTCCACACATTTATTATTCTTAGTATAAAATATTCCCATAGGAAGTTAGTTTTTAAGTGATAATTGCTTGAAAGTTACAAAGCACATTTTGCAATACCTGGGGTTTTCACATGAAGGGGCTGTGAAATATCCACATATATTTTTGGACTTATTGAAATTTTTTAACTTATGGATCTGGTTTAGTGCCACTAGATCCGATAGGAATATTGATAGGAACCACCACCACAATACTGGGAAACGTGACGTTTTCCGCGTGTTAAGAGCACTTTCCAATGCATTAGAAAAAAACATAACAATGTTAAAAGTGGAAAGGTTTGAACTCCATGTATGTTATGCAGTGGTGACAAGGACCACCATTAAAAAATGATCCACCTGAAATAATGCAATCACTATATATTGATAATTCTTCTGATGCCTTACATTTCCGAAACGACGAACGATGTTCGCAGTTAAAAGTCGTGCTTTCAAATGACTTCATTTGGCTCCTCAAAAGAAGTTAAAAGTGGAAATGTTTAAACCCCATGTATGTTCTGCCGTGGTGACAGGGACCACCATTAAAAAATGATCCACCTGAAATAATGCAATCATTATATATTGATGATTCTTCTGATGCCTTACATTTCCGAAACGATGAACGATGTTCGCAGTTAAAAGTCGTGCTTTCAAATGACTTCATTTGGCTCCTCAAAAGAAGTTAAAAGTGGAAATGTTTAAACTCCATGTATGTTCTGCAGTGGTGACAGGGACCACCATTAAAAAATGATCCACCTGAAATAATGCAATCATTATATATTGATGATTCTTCTGATGCCTTACATTTCCGAAACGACGAACGATGTTCGCAGTTAAAAGTCGTGCTTTGAAATGACTTCATTTGGAGCCTCAAAAGAAGTTAAAACTGGAAATGTTTAAACTCCATGTATGTTCTGCAGTGGTGACAAGGACCACCATTAAAAAATGATCCACCTGAAATAATGCAATCATTATGTATTGATGATTCTTCTGATGCCTTACATTTCCGAAACGATGAACGATGTTCGCAGTTAAAAGTCGTGCTTTGAAATGACTTCATTTGGAGCCTCAAACGAAGTTAAAACTGGAAATGTTTAAACTCCATGTATGTTCTGCAGTGGTGACAAGGACCACCATTAAAAAATGATCCACCTGAAATAATGCAATCATTATATATTGATGATTCTTCTGATGCCTTACATTTCCGAAACGACGAACGATGTTCGCAGTTAAAAGTCGTGCTTTGAAATGACTTCATTTGGAGCCTCAAAAGAAGTTAAAACTGGAAATGTTTAAACTCCATGTATGTTCTGCAGTGGTGACAAGGACCACCATTAAAAAATGATCCACCTGAAATAATGCAATCATTATATATTGATGATTCTTCTGATGCCTTACATTTCCGAAACGACGAACGATGTTCGCAGTTAAAAGTCGTGCTTTGAAATGACTTCATTTGGAGCCTCAAAAGAAGTTAAAACTGGAAATGTTTAAACTCCATGTATGTTCTGCAGTGGTGACAAGGACCACCATTAAAAAATGATCCACCTGAAATAATGCAATCATTATATATTGATGATTCTTCTGATGCCTTACATTTCCGAAACGATGAACGATGTTCGCAGTTAAAAGTCGTGCTTTGAAATGACTTCATTTGGAGCCTCAAAAGAAGTACCGGAAAATAAGTGATCCGCTGACATAGAAATGGAAATTTTAACCCTTTGTGGGACCATACATATACTACACTGCTACAAACAGTAAGGAAAGCATTTTGCGTATATTTCTTTACCTTTTTTCAGTTCCCACTTCTTGTATTTAAATATTAAACTCTAAAATTTGTGAATTGGAATCTTTATGTATCCAGAATAAAATTGTAAAAGGTAGCGGGGGGGGGGGGGGATTGTAAAATTTTCACACAATTTAAGATGGGAAATATCGGAACCATAACTTTTAAATAAATTCTAACAATATTTTTTTTCAAAACTTGATTTGTCGAAAAGGGTGAAAATCAATTTTATAAACATCCAAGAATGCAAGGGTGAATAATTTAGGGTCAATTTATTTCATGAAAAATTTTGTGGGTTAATTTTATTTTACCATGTTTTTAAATATAGACATGATTCTTCCGTCTTACGATAAATGAGTGCGAGCTCAACTTAGTGAGAGAAAAATCGGAAGCTATTGATACCAAATGGAACCATTGTTGATGAAAAGGTTTAAACCATGCGTTCCCCTAATTATTTTGAGCAGTGTAGTAATTATATACAACACAACTTTTATGCTACATTTAAAACATGTATTATCATTACTTACATAGATCTCACAAGATTTATAACACAATGAAGTAAAGATTGGTTACTTCAATTTGTTTTTTTGTTTTTTTTAAAAAAAAACATTGTTTATTTTTAGGCTGGTAATTGTGTTCTAAAATATTGGCAAAGCAGATGCTTATTCAGAGACACTGAAGACTTCAGAAATTTTATGGAGGTAAATGTGTACGTATTTCATTTAAAATACTCAACGATTTTTGTTGTAAACACGTTTTAAAATGAATTTTTACAACAATACGCACTTAAAATTTTGGTGCAAGGTAGTAACAGAATTTTGAAGCTTTCTAGATTCCACCATTATTTGTAGCGTTGATTTACTACTCTTTTCGGCCGCAGCAAAGAAATACCACAAAAAGCGTTTGACCACAAAGTGGTATGCCCACGCTCCAAATAGTAGTGAAATCTAGTTAGTTCTTAAATTCCAGCGTAATCTTACACCAATATTTTTTAACCTTGTAATATCTATAAAAATTCATTTTAAATTCCTTTTCCACTCCAGGATTCCGGTGCAATCTTGCACCAAACTTTTTATCAGTGCAAGGCAAGAAGTGAAAGTTTTGCGTGAAGTACGTGAAGCTGACCAAGAAAAAAGTTCAAACACTCTAGAAATATTAACTGCAATATAGATGGGTCAGACCCGTTCTATTTAAAGATTCATTCTAAGCGTTCACGTTCTTTTATTCATGATTCATTAAAAAGAACGAATCTTTTGATTCGTCCTTCTTTCGCCAAAAGAGAAGGACAGATTCTTGATCCAAACGATATTCGCTAATAAACTGCTTATCAGACAAATCATATTGAGTTTCCCCGCACAGCTAAATATGTTTTTGGTCTTGGCTTCCTTTTTACTTGTAGGTCTGATATTTTTCGTAAATATGTCAAAAAAGTCGATGAACAGTTCGCGCGCGATTGCTAGAATAGTCGGAGACCAATCCTAATTGAACTACACAAAAACCGACCTTAAGTTTGCAGCAGAAAAATTTACTACGCAGAGGAAACTGCGTAAACAACGCTAGTGGTGCCGAAGTGTCGCCTGCTCTGATTGGTTGCTCCTTTGACCCTGATATTAGTGCACCCTGTTACGTCAAAATCGAAGGAAAAAATAGTTAAAATTACACTCTAAATGAAGCTAAACTAATAAAAATAACAAAATATATGTCTTGAAATAACGAATAAATTTGTTTATTGAATGTGAAATACCTTTTTGTATGCGATTCTAGCACTCGAAAAGGAGAACTATTTACCCTTTTTATCGTAGAACATTTGTATACACTGCAAACTTAATATCGGTTATGCTGTAGTACAAATTCTTCCCTCTCGAAAGACGTCACACCATGATTAGTCTCAGACTATTCGAGCAGTCGTGGCGTGACGTCATTCGAGAGGGAAGAATTTGTACTATAGTTCAATTAGGAAACGCGAACGAAAAATCGTCGCGACTCCACCCATTTGGAAATAAATTGTTTGCATCGCGTTTCAGTTCAATTTCGCCCTATAATTAACAATTCTCAAACTTATCCGCGGAGAAAAGAATTTTTTTTCAACTGGCAAATTGTTTTGGTACGTCATTACCCAGTCACCTAATTAGATCTACAAATTTGAGGTTATTTGGGTTAATGAGAAGTTTTGAGAATTAGGCGGTTTAGTAGTGCTAGAGTAGGTTTACTTTTGAATTATCCTTCTTGTGGGGACTTCGTAGCCAATCGTCAGAACATCGCTTCTCATATAGAAAGTCACGGGTTCAGAACCAGCACGTCCTATGAACGAATATATATTAGCAAAAATCTATAATAATAAAAAAAGAGTCTGTGTGTCTGTGGATCGTAAAATACCTACTTAGACTGCTCTAAAAAAAAATCGAAATTTCTAATATAGATTCCTTTTATTACCAACGTGTGCATCTGAGGCTTAGATCTTTCACATTTGTTCTATTTTTAAAGAAAATTTAATTTTCTGAAAAAAGTACATCACTTTCGTTCAAATTGGACAATTGTTTTCCTTTCATGTTGAAATTGGCAGAAAAAAATTAAAATAAACTTTTACGAAAATTTTTCATTAATAATAAAATTCATCCTAGGATTTTACTATTTGTTTATTTGATAATTTCTTTATTGATTGTTCTATTGACTGTATGTATGAGTATGAGTATTTAAGTAATAAATGCATCTATTACTGAACTATGACGGTTGTTCAAGGTCATCGCACTCAGGGCCGCCGACAGGATTTATGGGCCCCTATGCAACTTAGTTCGGGCCCCTAACTCATTAGTAACATTTTCCTAATCAATAATATTTACTAATTAATAAGTTAATTAAAAATATTATATTTTATTAATTTTATTAATTAAAAATTTTAATTAATTAATAAGTCAATTACTAATTAACAATTATATTAAACATAAAAACATTGATTAATTAAAATAAAATTATTTCATTATAATGGTCTTAAACTTATGTGGCAACTGTTAATAACACTTAAAAAACCTATTTCTAATTAAACTTATTTATTTTTTAACAAAAAATTCTCGTGTCTTGGGGAAATCTAAAGCCCCTTGTCAAACGTGGGTCACCATCATAGACCGCGTATACACGAATATGTCAGACACCCCAGAACTTTGGAAGACCTTGGTATGAAGTACTTTTTAATGGATATGACCACGGTCCAGGACCGTGGTATCCATTCGAAGTTAAACTTTAAAGGAAAGTAGACTACAGGGTCTTTTCGTGGCAGAAACGCTTTTTTTTTTCTAAAACGAGTTTTAGTGTTGTTAGTTGGGGTAATTTCAAGACAGCAGCCTTTTAGTTAAAAGACACTGTTTTTTAATGAACAAATTTTTTTTAAATAGTTGAAATAAACTCAGATTTAACAAGAGATATTTTCGTCTAGCATAGAACCGTAATTAACTTTTGATAGACTCTCCCCCTAAATATATAATAACAATCAAATCCCCCTTTATATATTTCCAAATATATGGGCATTATTTCACAAACAGGAGATATACAATGAGCATGCACTCGATGCAATAAAAATACACAAGCAAACTCACACAATCCGACGGAAACGGCCAAATGTTAACTATCCCTCTTGACCTTGTGATTTTTTTACCCTCGCGTCCCCCCACCCACGCCTAGCTTTATTGCATATATTCCCAGCCTAAAAGTATCGCGTTCCCAGAGTGGTTACTTTCAACTTTTCGACTACCAAAAAGGTTTCAGTTAATGTGCCATTCTAATAAAAAAGTACAAAATTATACAATGTCCACTCTGTTAATGTTATTATTCGTATTAAATATTAATTAAAATTTTGAGTTTGAATTTTCTATTTATAGTTTTTAAATTATTAGTCAATTTTTGAAAATTAACAATTTTACATAATATGTAGAACTAATTGTTAGTGAAGAAATTTTAAAGTTACTGAATATAATTGCTTCAATGGGAATATTTTTTATGATGTCACACTCTCCATGCTGGGATTTCATTGGTTGTTTTGTTTTCTTTGACAAAGTTTTGAAACAAGATCATTGGTTTTTATAACGTCAAGCGCTACGAACTGCGATTTCATTGGTAGTTTGGTTTTCTTTGACAAAGTATTAAAACAAACTTTTGAATTAATTTGTTTTTAAATAGATTTGTATTGACCTCTTTGGGAAAAATACTGAAAACTCTTTGATGTACACAATGAAATTTTCAAAATATTTATAATAAAAGGAAAATTCTGATGTAAAAAGCAAATAGTTATACAACACAATGCGGAGATTTTAAAGTTTTCCTCTTTAAAAGACCCTGTTAATATTAACTTAACTATCAAATAAGCTTAACATCATATTAGTTACTATAAACAACATTACAAAATTATAACTAAACCAATAGAGAAAATAATTAATTAGATAAAAGATAACAAATAATCACTTACATCTTATGTCATGAGAACTTTCGAAATTAAGGTACTGAATTCAGCCTTGCAAATTTAGTAATTTTCATTATTTAATTTAAATAACCAGAATTTATTTCTAAAAATATCTTTATTTGACAAAAAGAGAGAGCGCGCGCGCGCGCGCGAGAAATGCAATTCAAACTTCTGGGATTTGGGGGGCAGTCGGACAGTGTCTGCTGTCAAGGCCATTGAGTAAGGGATATTCTCATTGAGTAAGGGATATTCATTGGTAGAGAAGAAGAAGCAGGAGATCAAGATATAGATAAGAAACTGGGATTGAGTGGTTTGTCCCCCTCAGATAAACAGGAAATGAATAAAATAAAAACTCTCTTCTCGGCTTCCTTGCTCAAAAAAAATCTTGTCTGCCCACCCCACAGACGAAAAACGGCAAGCCCCGTCAGCGTCAATATTTCGAGTCGTCTGAAAGTGACAAACCGGATATTTTTCTTTAATAAGCATAGTGCAGTAAAATAGTTTTAACTGTAACTATTTTTCGTACACTAAAATTGGTGTATACTTTATTTCATAATCATATCAAAAATAGTATGTTTCGGAAAAAACTGATTTATGATACTTCAGTTTTCACTTCAGTTTCAAATTTGCAAAAATATCAGCACTAAAATTTTGATATTAACTGGACTAATGGCATTAAAAGCGCAAATGCCCTGTCATTTGTTATTAAAAATATTTGTTTTACACATTTAGTAAATGCTAACGGGGTCTTTCCCTAACCATAAATGTTAATTGCTTTTTCAAAAATTAAAAGGTATGGGTGTGTGGGGGGGAGGTATTAATCAATCACCGAAGGGCCCCTTTTAAAAAATTGCTGAAAAGTTTTTAAAGAAATGTGTAATAAAAATTACAATAAACACTAACATTTACCATTTCCGCTTTTTTGCCTAATTTAATAAATTTCGAGGCTAAAAGAATGGAGATCTTAGGCTCCTTCATTAAATTTACCCGTGAATATACCCTAAAGTGTCGACAGCGTGTCCTCGAGCTTATTAAATATTTGAATTTTTGCATATCGACTTGTCTTACAAAAGAAACGATTGAAAGTTATAAATATTGTAATAATTATAACTAATTTTACAAAAATAATTTAAAAGATGTAATTTTTTTAATAATGTGATGCAAATTTCGGTTTCCTTCGACCAACGGCCCTAATCCTGGACATAACGGGCCCAATGTTAATTTTAAACTAATAAATATTTGTGTGAATCGCATATCAAAAATATTTTTCTTTAAAAAAAAAATTTTTTAAGAAGTTTTTTCTTAAGAATTTTTTTTTTGATTTTTTTGAAAATGTTAAAGGGCCCGCTGGCGCGGGCCCTTTAACATTTTACGGGCCCCTATGCAATGCATAATTTTGCCCCCCCCTGTCGGCGGCCCTGATCGCACTAGAGCTGCATATTAGGGTTTTAAGTCTTCATTTTTTACCAAATATTTTGCCAAACTCACCAAGTTATTGCAAAAAAGAGCCAAATGAGAACAATTGTTTAAAAATAACTTATAAACTAGTTGGTAGTGCGAATTTCAGGGCACTAGAGCTGAATGTTTGTGTTTGTAGCTATATCTTTTCCTCGCCAAATTAGCAAAAACGCGCCAAATGGGCTAAAAGGATTTTATGTTTTATGCGTGAAATTACAGTGGTATTTATGCGTGAATTTTAAAGCGTATTTTTAATTTTGAATTTCAAGGTAATATAAGTAACGGGATTCTACACTCGAGCGGAAACAATAAACACCAGCTTATTGTCCTATAACGGATTAAATGATACATATACTAGAATCGATTTGATTTTTTTTAGTCCTTGCGAAGAACGGGTATTTATTTGCTAGTAAAATAATAATAGTAATCACTTATCAGGTGGTCCCCGAGTACACTGGGACAGAAGTGTTTGGTTAATCTGTGTGGAGACCAAAGTCCCGACGGCGCCGGCGATAGCTTACAATGTCGCTGTTGGGTGCCAGCTCAGGTCTCGAAATCTCTATTCGACCGTGGTTCTAAATAAGGAGTAGTTATTTGGATGTGCTAAAATTTCTTGGAGGCTAGAAATAGACCGACGGAAGCGTTCAATCAAAATTATCATTAATTGCACAACTTTTTTTATTCCTTTTTCAGGATGATGGTATGTACATATGGCAGCTATACCTAGTCAAATTTATGGAACTAATTGACACAGTAAGTTAGAATTTTATTTTTTTAATACTTATACACCTCAACCATAGGGCTTAGATAATTGTGAGAAGCTTTTCAAATATTTAAAAATTGCATTAAAATTTAAAAGCAAAAGTCTCTTAAAACCATTCTCTAGAGAAATATAATTTTGAATAAACTGTTTTATCAATTAGTGTTGGAAATTTAAACTTTTAAAGCATATCACATGTGAAGAGTACACGGGAAGAACCTATTGATTTCGTACAAGGCTTTCCTTAATAGCCTCTTTGGGGATGATAGCGAGAAATCGCCTAAACTGGTGTAAAGAAGCCAGTTACTAGCTTTGTTTATCTTTCGCGGAAACCCTAATTCCCGCCAGAGTAGTTGAGTGGAACGAGTCACACGTTTGTACCGCAAATGAAGAAACATAAGAAAAACCTGTTTCCGGTCACCAATGTCAGCCAAGCAGAGACAATTACGGAAAGACTCTAGAGAAATCAATCGGTTCTTCCCGTGTACTCTTCATGTGCGTCCGCTCATTTAACCCCCAACCTTCAACACAACTCGATCTTCAACTTACGAATTTGCTATTTATCTCAATTACAAATTAGCAATTGTTGAATATAGGATTGCCAGAGTTGAATGAACTGTTGCTTCCCTATACCATTTTGAGGCAGTCGTATGTCGGACTTTATTGTCAAGTTTGGCGCAAATTTTTATTTGCTTATCAAAGTTGGCTGATTCTATATGCTTTAAAATGGCGTAATATCTATTCAATGGAACGAAAACAGTTATATATGCATTTGATTGGTTCAAATACTAGGCTTGATACCCCAGGTCTTTTAAGGTTGCCAACGTTGAATATAATTTCTTCAACGAACTTCCATAACAGGCAGCAGATTTACCTAACTTTTGTGTTTTGCGTTGAAGATATAGTTGAGGGTTTGGTTGGAGAATTTTCACTCGTGTGACACGTCCTAAAGTCGTATACATCGAAGACAAGTTTACACTTTGTCCATTTGGCGCATATCTCAGACTGTCCAAAGACATAAAGGGATTAATTGCACAGCTCACATTATTCAAAATATAACTAGGAAATATAGTGGCCGGTTCCTGCATTCTCGACTTCGTTCAGTTGAATTCACGATCATCAAAAGAAGAAGTAATTAACGGGAAATACCTTACATCTAAGTTATACTTCGGAAAGTCTGAGTTTTGAGCTTCACACTTCAATACTAAATTTTGCAAATACATAAATAATGAAAAAAAATCGGTATTTCTTAAATAAACACAAAGAATTGGGGCCCGGATGGCCGAGTGGTAAGCATCGCAGGCCAGCAGTCTGCGTGCTGTAACGGGCGCGGGTTCGATTCCCGCCTTCGCCCTGGGTGTATTTCCTATCTTTGTGACAGTAAAAAATCTTTCTGTGTCTGTCTTACTTGACGAAGACTTATAAGCGGCTCACTGAGCAAGCACACAAGTCGGAATATATATGTAAAATACCCCTACCCCCTACCCCCACAAAGAATTCGAATGTACTTGATTTTAATTGCAAAAAATTTTAATTAATGAAACATTAATTAGTGGTTGTAGTTGTGAAACTTGCATTCTCCATATTGTAACTAATATACAGGCCCTCCTTTGGCGATTTCATCCAATTGAATTTACCATCATTTAAAAAAAAATTGACAACGAAAGGACCCTATATCCTAGTTTTACTTTGGAGAGTTTTGCAACTACACCCTCCAAATTATTTTTTTAGGTGTTTTTCGTTCTGCGTAAGAAATACAACCAAATCACTTTTCTTCACGTGTTTCACCATAGCGTGGTTTGTGCTGTGTTCTGGTGGATTCTGGCGTGCAGAAGTGTAGGTAAGGATCAAATCGCGGTTTATAGTATTTACTGTAGGTCTCCCTTGGCTCCCTCTCGATCTGCGGATCGGAAGGTCCCGCGATCGAGTCCTGGTCGCTGAAAACTCACCGAGTATATGCGGAGTACGTGCTCGTTAAATCTGTTGGGTCCGAAAGTCCTGTGGGCGGTCATTGCGCAGTTTCCCACGCGTACAGGTTCCTGGAGACTATTTCCCTCCCCTTCAGGGACATGTCTAAATTGTGGAGGTGGCGCGTGATAGATGGCAGCATCTGTCACGTATATGTGTGCATGTGAGTGTGAGTGTGTGTGGGTTTATCGATTGGGAATCTGTCCGCATTGAGGTCTGCTTGGCGAAAAATGGCGATCGGAAACCGGTTTCACCCTTGGTTCTTCTTTTTCTACGGTTCAACCGTCAGACTAGTGTCTGGCGTCATAAAAATTATAAATCCGTGTGCTGCGTGATAAGAACCAAGTCAAAACTGTTTTTCTTCACACCAGTTTTGACGATGACTAGCTATCTTCACCAAGACCTGATGCAGACAGATTACTCTGTCGGCGAAAGCGTTTTTCCAACATACTCTTCAAATATGATCGGTGTAATCTATAGATGAGATACATTAGGTAGATTCTTTATATTATTACAGTAGAACTTTAATTGTGGTTTGTCTTAATTGAATCGGGTGAGTGCAGAAACAACGTCAGTCACAAATTTCAAATTTTTCGGGAGGGAGAAAAAACGTAATAACTCCTCCTCTATTTTTGCACTCAACACTCGAAACAAACGTCCTGTATTTACGGAACTACTCAACAGACTAACGTAGTTTTTGCACCCAACACGCATCTTGTCTTTCTACGCTTATTTTCATTAAAAACGATTTTTCAGGGGTTTTTTTTGACTGAAGTGGTTTCTGCACTCACCGACTCAATTGAGACCTAGCCAAATAATTCGGATGATGAGAAATTCGGATAACTTCGGATGATGAGATAACGGATATCAGATTAATCGGATAATAATTTCAGGATTAATTGAAAAAAGAGTTTATTTTAATCAACTTCTTAAGGTATCCGACTACGTTTGACACTTATTTTTTTAAATTAAATTTTAATAATTATATTTTATGTATTTTTTTGTTCACCAACACAACTAGTAATAATGACAAGTCGCAATTTTTATTTTAAATAAATATATTCTGTGTAATTTAAGATTTTGTAAGCAAATTGTGATGTTTTTTGCCTTTACTATAGACTTTATAACTAAAAAAAAATTTAAGATTTTTTTTAAATAATAATAAATTAATAAATCTTAGTTTGATACCTAAGGAATAGACTACAATCTTAGATATTTATTGTACCAATAAAAAGTTATGAGTTGTCGAAGCTAAGTTAAAGATTTTTATGTACTTTTTTTCTACCATTTATGATAGTAAGTGTTATAATTTTTATAATATTGCTTGAAATTACTAGTCTGTAGTCTATTCCCTAGATAATAGTGTAACAAATATGCACACAAAATTTGAAAACATTCAGTTAAGTACTTTTTGAGAAATATGGTTTGTCAAGAAGAAAATTTTCAAAATTTTCATTTTGCAGAAAATCAATTTAAAGTTTGAGGTTACATTCAAACAGCAGGAAAGCCTTCTTTTTGGTACATAAGACATTATTCATCTTCAAGTTTCATATTGTTAATTTTTCTTGCAGATCGCAATTTTCTACTAGTGGTCTTTTCTAAGGGATTTGAATGCCGTATTCGTATAATGGAGTATTAATGGAGTACCAATGGAGTTATAAAATATTTGCCGCACAAACAAAATAAAGAGAGTTTTAGAATCTTAAAGAGTGGTGCTTTATTTTAAGATTATAAAAAAAATCTGTTTTTTTGCCGAAAAATACGATTTAAACGTAGTCGGATACCTTAATGTATTGTAGGGATATGAGATCATATAGTACTAGCTCCGGTCTCATCAACATAACTAAAACCTAAGTGTAAATTCTTACTAATTGATTTTCCTAGTTTTTGTCAATTCTGGATCGAAATAACTACTGTGGTGACACATTTAACCTTACTAAAGGTTTTGAACTGCTTTTCGTTAATAGTTTTTTAATAGAAAAGGTATTTTTAGAATTGGTATTCCATGATTATTTTTTAATTAAATAAATATTTAGTATGAATAGTGCGATAGAGAATATTAAGTCTTTAAATTGATATCTTGCACTACATTTCTGTGAAAACTAAAAATATAAGTATTTATTACCATTATACTGCAATTTCAGTGATGGAATGATTTTTTCCTTTCAGGTTATTACCTCTTCATAATTGTAGTAATCAATTGCAACATCCATGTAATTATGTACCTTTACTACGGATTGTCAGCCTTTGGACCACAAATGCAGAAATATTTATGGTGGAAGAAATACCTAACTAGTATGCAAATAGTATGTGCAATTTTTCTACATTTTTTCCTAGATTCCCTGATCATTTTTTCTGTATGTACTATTTTATCCCAAACTAATAATAATCAGTTTATTACGCACAGACATAGCACAGATAAGAACTTACAAGAACGGAAAAATAGATCAAAATATGTGTGTTTTGATACTTTTGCATTAAAATATTATCTGATTCTTTATCTTTATCTTTCAAATGGTACAAATATAGATTTCTTGTACTGTTAAAAGTTTTTTAATTTACATTCAGTCTTTTAAAGGAAATTCTACTTCCGTTAATCTTACAATGAGCCGGCCCACTGGCACAATGGTTAGTGTACTAGCCTTTGGAGCTGCTGGGCTCGGGTTCGAATCCCGGTAAAGGCATGGATGTTGTGCTTGTCAATAAATGTTGTTATTTGTCTATGTGTGTGTGTCGTCCTTCTTTGTGTGTCTCTTGTGACTGTCTCTTCTGGCGAGTTGGGTAATGGGCTATGAAGCCACACTCTCCCTTCTAGAGGGCGCATTCACTGTCATTTGTCATAATCTTACAATGAAAACCTTGAACTCATTTTCTGAAGAACGAATTTTTTCATAATTTGTTCCGAGCAAGATATTTCAAATTAATATGCTTTGATTTAAAAAAAACAAAATTAAGTCGATTTTAAAGAATATGAATCAGGGTGTGACCATACTTTTTATAACAATTGTAAAAAATATTACATTTTTTACAGGCCTTTTAAAAAGTTAAATTATTTTTAAAAAAAATCGTATTATAAAGCTGACCATTTCAAACTATTCTATCTCAAAAATTAAAGAAAAAGTTGTCTAAGAAATATGGATACCTTGAACTTCTAAAATCTGTTTCATAATGCAAAATTTTAAATTTATCCTACTCTCTTTTTATTCCAGACTCAATTTTGTATAATACAGCTCTACATGATGGTGGGATTTTTAACTGGATGCGAATACTTCGAAGCCTTGGAAACGTCTCTATTTGCAACAGTCACCGCTATACTAGTTCTATTTTTAAATTTTTACAGAAAAACGTTTAAGAACAAATAAAACTTAAAATTTTAAATAGGCAATTTTTTGTATACCCTTTTAAATGTGAAGAGTACAAGGGAAAAACCGATTGATTTTGTAGAGAAGTTTCCTTAGCGGGCCACTTTGGCGATGATTGCGAGTTATCGCCTAAACTTGTGTAATGAAACCAGTTAATACCACAGAGATCATAGATAAAGTAATAGAGTGACCTCCAATGCTAACGACGGGACGCTCAGTTAATGAAGCCCAAATGAAGCCAGTGTTTTAGGTCACTTGATCTGTCACTCTAATATTTTAACTACTATTTCTGTGGTTCCTAGCTACCAAGATTCAGGCGATTGACGATCCCGGTGCTTGAACCAAGCGAAGAAGAAAGAGAGAAACCGTTTTTTGTCGCCAATGTCCACCAAGTAGACAATTGCGGGCGTCCGCCTAATAAATCAATCTGTTCTTCCCGTGTGCTCTTCATGTCTGTATAGTATAGTATGTTTGAAGCAACTGTTGTTTTCTGGACTCAAACATGGAAAAAATAGTCTTGCAATAAATTATTCTAATAATGTCGTTTTTTGTCATTTTTGAACTGAAAAATTTTGTTCTCAACATTTTTAAGAAAAATGCTTCCATACGAAGAGTATACGGGAAAAACCGCTGGATTTCGTAATGCTTTCCTCAATTGGTCTCTTTGGCGATGATAGCGAGAAATCGCCTAAACTGATGTAAAGAAACTGGTTACTCGCTTTGTTTTTCTATCGCGGCAACCCTGATTCACGCCAGAGATCAATGGACACGAGTAACACGCTTGTACCGCGAATGAAGAACGGAAAAAAACCGTTTTCCTGTGGCCAATGTCCTCCAAGCAGACACATTACGGGAAGACTCCTAAGAAATCAAGCGGTTCTTCATGTATTCTCTTCATATGTGTTTTATCTATAGGTAATGATTTTTTTAAAAGGCAATGTTCAAATGTTATGCTAATTTTAATAAAACTGAGTTTCCAATTCCTAGAACAGATTCTACCTCTTTATACAAGCGAGTAGGCGCGGGTTCAAATCCCGGGTAAGGCAATTATATTTGTGTTGTTCTGACTAAATGCGGAGAACTTGCTCGTTAAATATGGGGGTCCGAAAGTCCTGTGGTCGGTCATAGCGCAGTTTATTATGTGTGCATGTCGTCTGGAGAAAATTACCCCCCACCCCCCCTCCAGTGACATGCCTAAATTGAGGAGGTGGCGCTATCTAGGAGTAGAAGTCAGACATCCACCCTCTCATGGGTGCTCAAAGCCTTTTGCCAAAGGATGCTACTGCAACCCTCTTGCCTTCTAGGCTACGGCCTGGAGGCACACGACAACAACAACCTCTTTGTACTTTAACACATTCCTTACATAATAACAGTTAAATATTTTTTAACTTTTAGAAGAATACAAAAGCTAACTGGCATAATTTTTATTCATCAAATATTACACTATTATATGGAAGACTTTCATACGATAAAGAAGAAGGGATCTGCTACAAAGCAGAGGAATGAAAACAATAAATTTATTACTATTGAATTCCATTGTCTTGGGCTTACCGAATCAAAATCAATTCACAAATTTTAATTCGAATAAATTTTTACTTCTTGCTGTGAAAGATGTTTAAATATGTAGAGTACATCGGAAAAACTCCTGCATTGTATAGTAATCTGTCTGCACCAAACCTCTTTGGTGGCGATAGTCATCGCCTAAACTGGGTTAGGAAACAGTTTTCTCACTTGGTTATTCCCCCGCGGCAAACCTGATTCACGTGAGATACGAGTCTCACGTTTGTACCGCTAGAGAGAAACCGGTTTTCTACTGCTAATGTCCGCCAAGCAGATCAGAATACGAGAAGATTCCTGATTGATATAGGGAATTATCCTTATTATTCCTAAATAATTAAGCAGAAGATTTCTATTAATAAAGGGGATATCATATTATAATACCACCAGCGGGTGACCGAGCTCTGCTCAGAGAAAATAGGTATCGAAGCTAACTCGAAGATTTAAATTTTCAATTGTGATTTATCATACCATAAGAAAATTTGTGAAACCATTGGTGAAAAGATAACCGGTTAAAGTTAATGTGACCAGATTTTCAAAATCAAAAAGTGGGACACTCCATCACCCCCCCCCCCCCCCGGTTTATTTTTTAAGTATTTCTTTAAGCACATAATAGTCCCTTCACACAATAATGACACACTTGGTATAAGAAAGATAAGGAAGGCGCGTTCAACAGCAGCAGTGGCTCCAGGCAAACAGAAACCATACTCCACCAATTTGTTGATGACTTTAGCTTCATTTAACAATTTCTAAAGGCGTCATAGCGTTTTACAACGATTATTCATAAAAAAAAGTCTATTTTATTTACAATTTCCTCGTTTTTCGGGACTTTGCGGGACTTTTACAAAAAAAGCGGGACGTCTGGTCACATTAGTTAAAGTGCACCATTGTAAACAAAGTTAGAGTTTGGAAAGGGAACTATTCTATACAAAGGTAAAGTTTTAAAAGTCATAGGAAATGAAATGTAATTGATAATTGGCGTTTCGTTGAAAAGCAACAAAAATGTCGAAATGTGGTAAACATTCCATTTCATACTTCATTCAACTCGATAGGTATAGCAACCATACGTTAAATTTTCAAGATCGCCAAAAATCGCCAATGAACAGAATAGAACTGAAATCGTCTGCTGATTGGAGCTAAAAAAATATTCATGTTAACATTTCTGTAAAACTCAATAAAGTTTAAAGCAAGGTTGAATTTATTTAAATTTGAAAAATTAAAATCTTAACTAAACATTTATAGCTTAAGCAGAGGCTTATAGCTTTAGCAGATGGCATCACGAAAGTAGCCATTATGGCGAACTAATGAAGTTTGAAAATATCCTATCTGTAACTCCGAACTGCTTGACCGTAGCGCTTCAAAACCTGTGCCAATCAATTCGTCGTGGCCAAAAACCCCAGACCCCTAAGTTTACCGGAATTTATTAATTCTGGGGCGATTTTCGACTTGGGTCCAATTCCTCGTATTATAGTATAAGATATGAAGATTCCTACCCTTGAACTCCACATAAGTTGTTATGATACGATAATTTTTACGAAACGTTTGGCTGTATTTGAATACAAGAAAAGCCACATAGATGTAAATTTACAACGAACAATTTGTGTCTTGATTTTTTCTTTGAGGACTTAGGACTTACTCACGACTTATTAACACCCTAATTTGAGAATGAACGTAGAGCAACGATCTATGATATATGCTGGATGAACGACTTCCAGTGCCAGCCTAATTCTGAAAGCATGGCCAATTTTGTCTCCCGCAAAATGGCTTAAACATGAGCAGTAGTAAAAAGTAACGCCAAGACACATTTAGACCTTTATTGCTAAACAATAGCGATAACTTTCTAAAAGACCGTTAAAAAGAGCCAAAAACCTTCGCCAAAAATGTAAAAAAAAAGCCAATCGGTTGTCTCCAGGTAACCGTGTATCGGTCACATTTTCATAAATTAGAGCGGTCCATCCAGTAATTGAGAAGGAACACCCACGATATTCAATATATACTCGGATGAACTCAGAGACATAACATAGAGTGGACTGCGCATTGGCAAACCTAAAGTGTCCTAAACATCTAACTTACACAGTCACATGACTGTGTCGCGTTTGGCTCCCATCTATGGCGAGTTTACCATTTGGCGAGTTTTTCCACAACGACCTGAACACAGAGGCCGACAATCTAGTGTTATGATAAAGAAGCTTGGAAAGGAGCAAGGATGAATCGCTAGTATTTTAAGATCCTCTTAATAGATATCAGATTATTTCTTTGATTTTGTGAGTTAGTTTATTTAAGATTACTTGAACAATTAAATGTGGACTCTTGATTAAAAATTATTTAAAGACCATTAGTAGGTTTATGTAGAGTGTTGCTGTAATATAAGTTGGTAATTGACATGGTGAACATTTTCTGCCGTCTCTATAACTTTCGTTCTAACGGTCCGATTTTTAAAAAAATCAATTTTTTTTTAAATATTGCTTCTTAATTTATTTCACTTGGAATAAATCAACTTTCTAAAACACATCAATATATTCCAAATTCAGCAAATGTTCTACTTTTTAAATATAAATAACTCAAACACGATTGCAAAAACAGGTTTCGTTTTGACCAAATTGTAAAAAAATATTCTACTTCTAAGCTGTCTAATGTTCAGACCATTAATTTAATTGACTTGGCCCAAAATATTTATTATAATTAGAGTTCTAACAACGTTGATTTAATCATGGATATGATTCTTCAGTATAAAAGAGCTTTTAGAATAAAGTCCCTCGATAGAAATTATAAGTTTATGAAGAACACACAATTACTAAAAGTATGCAGAACTAAATAAATTTTACCCGTGAAGTGTGACTAATCCTTTTTTATACCCCTCTTTACAATTAGGAATTCACAAGCATTTGGCATCTTGCACAAAACGTTACTGAATTAAGAGTACAACATTCACGATTCATGCTCAGAGATTAAAAGAATGTAATTAAATATTTATTATAAAAGCCAAAAGAGAAAAATACCAACAACCAACAATACTCAAAAAATCGTCTGCAAAAACATTAAAAAAATTCAAGCTGCCGTGATTGGTGGAAACCCACGTGACTTGGGTATTGATGGTAGTCTCCACTTCGGTTTGCTAGCTGATATTCAGGTCTGGCGACAATGTGGAATAGTTCGTAACGAAACGGTAGCGTTAAGTTGCCATATGTAGCAACCTTTCCCCTCTTGGCGATTTATGATGTTTAGGACATAATGCTAATCTGCAAGGGATGGCGGTTTTCCAGAAAAAACCGGTTTTCCATTTTCCATCGGTTTTTCCCTAAAAAACCGGTTTTCGGTTCCAAAGGGCCTCATACAAAAAAAAACGGTTTTCAGTCAAAACCGGGTTCACCGGTTTTTTGAAAACCGGTTTTGGTTTTCCATCCCTAAGCTGCTTTACTATTAATGCGCAGTCCACTCTATGTTATGTCTCTGGATGAACTGCTTAATGTTAAAAACACTCAACCGTTGCCAGATATTTGAAGACACATTTTTAGCTTCTTCTCAAAGAGCTCTATAGTAGGGTAGAGGAACGACTCGTACTGAGCTGCTATCGGCAGCCATGGCTCACTACGGAGCCCGAATAGAGTGGCAAAAGTGCTAGTTAATTTTTAATTTCGATACTGAGAAAGGAAGTATGCCCAGGTCAAAGGCGGGAATCGAGCCCGCATCCGTTACAGCGCGCGAACTGCCAGCGTTATGGCCTGCCATCCAGACCACTCGGCCATTGGGCCCCACTTGAAACCCTATATTGCCTTCGTGTTGGTCCATGGTGCGGTTGGTAAGTTCAGTCTCTACCGCTACTATAGAACTCTTTGATACAAGATTGTCCATAACTTCTACAGTGCTGCTATCTACTGTATAGAAGAAAAACTAAACGAAGACCCGTCATTATTGGACTACGGAACTACATTGTCATTTTGATTATAGATGGCAGCACCACCTTCTACATATAATTATATTTCTTTCTCGACTCTTAGCAAAAATAATTGAAAATATTAAGGTTTATTAATTTTTTAATTTAAACAATGCCTATGGGCTACTCGAGCTACTAGAGCTTCACAAGGGCTATTGGTGACGGGTATTTTACTGCCATCGAACTTTATAAGTTTCAAAGTTATAGAAACTACTTTATATGGTATACAATCTTCTGTGCATCGATTGGGATGTTATGGAAAGTAGAAAGCTGCATACCCCTTGTATTATAAAGAATTCCAAATAAACGGGAGAAACTAAACTTAAATTACTATTTTTTTGTGTGTAGCTCATTACAACGAACCAAGAAATATGAACACTTAATATGTGCTAGTATTATTTCTACAATATTTTATTATATAGCGCCGTTATTAATCTACTAGAATACTTTCTAAACAATTAAGTCAATTTATGTATTCCACATGAAATCGCCTTGAATTAATATCTTTGAAATTTTTTTACTTCGGGGGAAAAAATTAGCAACAATGCAAACTGTTGCAACTTGATCTAGTTGTAAAAGTGTGTTTTCTTCAAATGCATTGATGTGGAAGTTGTAATAGGTACTCGAATCTCATTCACGGTTATTTTGAACATTTATTAAAGTGCTATAACATGACAAGTTTCAAGAGAAAGTATCATTGGATTTAAAACAAAAAAACTTCGCTTTATATATATACAAAAGATACAGTAAAATATCCAGATAAAAACAATACAAATGGTAAAACATTTAATCGCAACAATAAGGTAATGTAAAAAGATAACAAAGGATCATTCTGTAAATTCAAATACTTGTGTTGATTTAAAAATGCCGATTTTCTTATTTTTGCAATCTGCTTTATTAAAGGCTGTAGTTTAAAAACTTTCCTTCTCCAAAGTATAGTTAAGATGAAAGGTACTCCTGTTCATTGACGACTTTTGACGATCACTATTTCATTTGGACGTAGTCGCCAATGAAAGAACCACAGTTATGCTTCGGAAAATATGGGTTATGCAACTACACCATTCTATTAAGAAAATACTAGTAAAATGTCAATAAACTTTAAAATTTGCATTTTTAACGAAATAATCTATGAATGGCATGTTAAAATGGGTTTTAAAGGGCTTCTATTACAAACAGACAACTTATGCATTGCCTTCCAGAAAGCAAGCTGAAACAGACACTAAACATATTAAAGTGAGACCTATTCTGGTGAGAGCACCGGAAAGCACATACACAAATGTAACCAGTTTAAAAAAACTTAACTTCAACTCAACAAACAGTTCTAGAAAAGTCCAGTCCATATCTGTACACAAAGATGCTACTTTCCATGGATTAAGTAGACTTTGATCAGTTTCCAGAAGAAAAATGCCTAGATAAAAATATTTTATGTAACTTTACAAGACCTCCATTTCCTTCAGAAAAAGACGGCTAAATGTAGATATCTACAAATCCCAGCTCCAAATTTTAGCCAACTGGAAACTAGTTTAACGTATTCTCTGCCAATAAAATCTTTTTGATTAACACTAAATACATATTTATCCATTGTAGCCAATGTAATAAAATGCATATGGAATTGATTTTACGTTGTGTTTTAGGTCGAATGTTTAACAAATATTTATATACTTCAGGGCATCAGACAAGATTTAAAGTTACACGAATCTTGTATCCCGTTTCAGAACTCCATGCTAAACACAAAATATAAATAACCAATTCAGTATGGAGTTGAGCCATGTCATTACAACCAAACCCAAGTTAATAAATCTTGGCAAAGAGTATGTTACCAGGCCTCCAGCACGATCTCTGAAGAAAACGTTAAAAACACCATCCCCACCGTATAACAGTCTCAAACAAAAACACCAACAAGACGGAAGACATCAACGGATGAGCTACAGGGCTTTGGTCTTCTCTTCTAAACAGTGTCCGTTCTGGAGGAGGGTCGCATGACCGTTACGACTTTGACCGTTCATGGCCAGACTTGGACCCTTCATGGTCTGGCTTGCACTTGGACCGCTCATGGTCTGGCTTGGACTTGGACCGTTGTCCGTGTTTGGACTTGAAGACTGGCCGTTTGCCGCGTCTATGTCCTTCTGCTTCCGGATGGCCCGCTTCTTGAGGTAGGTGTTCTGGAAATAGTCGTAGAACATGACAAGGAAGAGGCCGGCCAGGGACGTGTTGAGGTAGATGATGAATTTGGACACCTGGCAGTTGATGAGCATCAGGGTCATGGCGTAGAAGAACACCATCACGAACTGGATCTGTTCAAGTTCAATTATAATAATGATTCAGAAACCTTAATATTGCTTGATTAAATATAAAAGCAGCTACCTAATGTAATAAGGAATCTAAACTAATTTTTCTATTTTAATAATCAAACTGTAAGCTTTTAGAAGAGTATTTCAAAATAAGTAACTGCAAAATTAACCTTTAAGTCCTTTAGTAAAACATTCTCAACTGTCACAAATATAAAGTTTAGTAGCACAATGATATTAACTTTTGAGTTAAGTTTTTTAAAACCATGCAAAATGCTACATATTTTTTAATTAAAAACTCAACTTAATTTATCATAAAATCGGTACTTTCAGGTCATTGCTTAGATTGTTTAAAGTATATCGATTCGAGTTTCCTTGTTTTGTGCGAATGATAAATCAAGTGATATACTTAAACACTTTTCACTCCGTTGTCGCCGCATTTGCTATACGCTTGTTTGTCAATATAGCTCCGGAGTTACCGATTCCCATCATTGCTTATTAGGTTTTATTGCAGAGGGAAAGCAACCTTGATTATATCAAGTGAATCGATAAGATTAAATTAAGTATTTGCCCTATGTTAGGTTTGAATTATCGTCGCACTAGAGCTGCACGAGGGCTGGCGATGGGAGTCGTATTTTAGAACCACAGTCTGGTGACGAGCCGACACCTGAATATGCACCCAACGCAACCGTTAAGGGCGACATCGTAAGCAGCGTTAGGACTTGAAATATATTCAGCGTGCACTCCCTTACACGGGGTATTTGTCGGCAGCACGGGCCGTTTAAAGGTCGGCAGTTATTTTGGCGATGCCCGGACCCGAACCTGTGACCTTTCGCATGCTAGGGGAGTGCCTAACCGACTGGGCTCTCCAGCCCCCCTAGTATGGGCCCTAACAAGTGGAGGCCTCAACATCTAATTACACCTAACCGATGTCTTACTGATTAATAACAGTTCCGAGTGAGCCAACAACTTACCATCTGGAATGTTGTGAGGTACTTCTTCCACCACAGGTATTTCTGTACACTGGGTCCGAGAGCGGCGAGTCCGTAGTACGAGTACATCACCGTGTGCACGATCGTGTTGATGAGGGGGAAGAAATAGTTGTAGCTTCCTGTGGAATGTCAATAAAATATACTTTATAAACTAAAAACGCATATAAACTTAACTATAAATAATTATTGACCCGAAAATTTAAGGGCGCATTTTTTTAAGATTCCGTTTTGTTTGGTGTAGTTTGAATTATCGTCGCACTAGAGCTACACGAGGGCTATTGGCGACGGGCGTCGTATTTTAGAACCAGTCAGGTGACGAGCCAACACCTGAATAGGCACCCAACGCAACCGTTAAGGGCGACATCGTACGCAGCGTCAGGACTTTGAAGGATACTTAGCGTGCACTCCCTTACACGGGGTATTATTCGTCGGACATTTTTGGCTGCACGGGCCGTTTATAGGTCGGCAGCTATTTTGGCGATGCCCGGACCCGAACCTGGGACCTTCCGCATGCTAAGCGAGTGCTTAACCGACTGGGCTCCCCAGCCCCCAAGATTCCGTTTGGTTAGATTTGAGCCCGCGAAATGGAAAAGTATGACTCCAAATATCCGAAGCGTTGCCAATTATCCGAATTTCAGGAAAAATTCCTTTGGTCCATCTGTCACGTTGTTTAGTAATTTTTTTTACATGATATCCAACATCGACGCTTGGCAACAGAAAGGCCGGGTATAAAAGTTTATTATTAGCATATAAACGTTTGCACCGACTGTACCTGCTTTTGTTATTAGATATTCATCTGTCATATTAAAAAGCCGATTGATTGATTACATATTGTCTTCCTAGTAACTCCAATTACCCGAATTTTCAATAATCCAAAAGTAGTTAGGTCCCAATTACTTCGTATAATTGGAGTTCTACTGCACTCAAAATTTACTGTAAAGTCTATTCACCTGGTTCGATCCTCAATCCTCCCCACACGGCTATCGGCACGGTCGCGTGATGAACCACGTGCAGAGTCGAAATGTGCTTGTTCTTTTTTCTCAGGACGAAGAAAATCTAGAAGCAGTTGTAATTTAAATTTTCATATTTGTTAAAATATCTAAAACATTATTCTGCATTAAATGCACAAAACTAGCTATTTGAATAACAAATTTATAAAAGTCAAGCTTATTAAGTAGAGTTAGAGTTTAAGAAAAATTTAGCCCCTACGGTTCTGAATTGTTTTCTAGAACAGTGATAAATTTAATCATTTATTGCTTAAAAATAAGCACAATTTAAAGCATAGATTTTTGCTTAAGGTAACTAATTTTTTAAGTTTAAAATCTTGATAATTATTTGTATAGAATTGTGTAATTATATATAACAGACTCAAAAGGTCCAAACATACGATTAGAAACTAATGTATTTATCGAAAGCTTAACCCTTTAATGCATACTGTTACCGTTCGGTAACAAGTAACATAACTTTATTCTATTAAATTCGAACTCCTCCTAGACAAATCGGTGTTTTTTTCATCGATTACATTTCATTTTAAAGTTTTAGTTACTAATAATCCTCATAGATAACAGTAGTAATAGTGTATTCTAAATTAAAGAGTGAGGTTATTAACTTTTGTGAAATTACGTTTTTGGCAGTATTCTAAGAATAATAATATTAGTACTAAATACTAATAAATTGTTTTGAAAAATTAATCATAGTTAAAAAGGGTTATTTTGAAATATTTATTAGTTTTCTAGTTATTATCAAAATTGGAATTTTGCAGTTGGTTTTTGTCATATGGAAAAAAATTTAAAAATTGAAATTATTTAAATTCTAATGCAGTTAATTTTTTTTAGCATTTTTCTCATAATGTGTGAGTGTTAAAGAAACATATATATATATTTTTGGGATGATAAAAATTCATGCATTAGAGGGTTAAGCTAAAATCATTTAAGCCAAATTCAAATTATTGAAATCTTTTGATTTTTTTTATTGAAGAAAAACCTATCTTCACTTACCGTGTCAGCAAATTCAATAAACTTGATAAAATAGAACCACCATCCAAGTTCTGCTAACTGAAATAAACGTTTAAAATATAGATTAAAACTAAACACATAAAATTAAGTTTCAAGAAATCTGAGAAGAGCAACATAATTTTCTCACCCTTATTGCGTCAGGATCGTTCTTGTCGTCCACCCTACAGAACCAGCTGTGACTGGGCTTCAGAAGAATTCGAAATGTCTGCAAACATACAATGAAAAAGAAATTGGTTACTTATAATCAGTGTTGGGAATTAATCAATTTGTCACTTTTCTTATGCGACTAAAACCGTAATTGCAATTAAAGTAATTACAGTTAAAGTAATCGCTATTGAACTTTTAATTGCACCTTGCAATAAAATTCATTTGATTAACGTAAGTCGATTGTAACCCACAATTAAAAAAATTGCAATTAATTTTTTCAGTTTTATGAAACAATTGAAACTAACAATTAACTTTATGTATTAAAACGAAATGAATAAATATTACGGAAAACTAAGCTGCATGTTTTAGACTTAAGACGAATAAAGAAGTGGGTAGTTGTTATTTTTAATTAAAATTAACAAAACAATTGAAAATTAATTGTTCTACAGTTGACAATTAAATAATTGTTAGTTGTAATTTTGCACAATTATAATTAACGAATTGTTAGTTGTTTTGGTTACATTTACCAATTAATTAATAGTTAATCTTTAGTTTTTCTTGCAATTAAACTTTGCCCATTACTGCTTATAATTGGCTTGTTTCAGGTGACGTATTTCGTTCCTACTTCGATTCTTACACCCAATAGTGAAAGTTTGGGAACTTGAATAATGTTTTTAAGCGAAACTATTGTAAAAATTTAGTTTATTCCATTCATGCACTGGAAATTCCTTGACCTTGTGGTCACTAAGAGTTGTAACTCAATGTGATGACGATTGCTTGAAGCATTGTCTTGTATCTACTATGCAAAGCGTTATCTGCAGCCAAATCTGATTTTTTAACGATGTAAATCTGAAGGGCAACTAAAACGCTTTAAACTTGAAAGGTGATTAATTTTAAGGATGCTTTTGACAATATTTTTCTTGTTCAAATTCCTTTCTGATATATGAACAGTCCGACCTTTTTGCATGAAAAATTTTTAGACTTGGCCTGATAAAAAGTAATGCTTATGTAGCATTATGCATTATTTTAATCCCGTTCACTTTATTTTGTTTTATGATTGGAGTAAGTAAAAAATGTCAAGTATTTTTTCACTTTACACTTTTAAAAATATTGTAGATCAGTGCAATTTCGACACACGAAATTAGTACATTTATATCGAGTAATGTAGTAAGAATTTTGAGCAAATATGCCTACAACAATAAAAAAAACCTCTAAAGCTCTAGGAAAATATTCGTTACAATAAAACTTTTCGAAAAAGCCATAGAAGAAACCACGAAATTTATAAATTTATGATTTCATTACAAAACCCAACAACAGAGAAATGACATTCAGTTGATTAAATTCCTGCTTTTCTCGAGGGAAAATTTATTTTGAAATCAATGTTATAGCAACCCTATATCAACCTGATTTAATAAGTAATTATTAGCTGGACACGTTTAAGCCATCAAGAAAGTCCTTTTAAAGTAGTCCTTAAATTAAGTTTCATAAAGGATTAATTTATGATAAGGAAGGTTAACCTTAAAATTAGACTTAAAAAATTCTAATTTCCCCTTTTAGTCATTATTTCAAAATCGGTCTTTTTCCTTATGTTCAGCATGAGAAGTCATTTGAACTGCATTTATGACAATGACCAAAACGTCAGTTAGAGTCGTCAAATAAAAGACTAGCGGAAATTAAACTGATTGACATCGTGCACTGTCATGGCACTGCGCATTGTCTACGGACCACCCGTTGAACTTATGCAATTTTAGTAAAAATCGTTTGCCACCATTAATGATAGAAAGTTTCACTTTTTACTGCGATGGTTATGTGAACTTTTAACAGTTTGGATCATTTAAAATACATTTATATTTTTAAAAGTACCGGCATCCATATATTGATGCATCTACAAATTCACACTTTTAACCATTTTACAGATACAGTTGAACTCCAATTACTCAAAGCAATTGGGTTCTAACCACATTAGGATAAATAGAACTTCGGATAATATGTGTTAAATGATAAAAAAAATGCATTTAATAAATTGCGTAATCTTTTGTTGGGTGAGGTCGTGTGCATCGGTCATCCTTCCAACTATATAGCAAAAGTGCATTGTGCTCTTTTTGCAGTTTAGTTATCAGATTTTGGTAATATCGGTTTTTATATAACTTATGTTAGAAACTTGGTTTCACTTAAGTTTATAAGAGGATCTATTTTTTTAGCCACCCTACCTGTTACTGTTCGCCGCTGTTGGATGTCATGCGTGTTTTTTTGGTCGGTCCATAATAATTACTAGTCAGGACATTCAACAAAGGCGAACACCAACAGGTATGCCTGGTTGATTTTTTTTCTTCTGAATTTCGGATAATTAGCATCTCTATAATTGGAGTATAATTGGATATAATTGGAGTTCTACTGTACTCAGGGCTTTATTTCCGGCAGGTCAAACGGGGCCCGTGCCCAGGGCCCCCACTTTAAGGTGGGCCCCAAATTTTCTTCATGAACATATATGCTCAATACAACCGTCCCAAACTTTTTAACCTGAAGTAAACAAAAAAATAAATTCATGAACAGAAGCTTACTATGACATTGAGTTTATAACTCTGAATTAATCAATTCACAAAAATAAGTATTTAGGGAGGATTAAGCATGCTTTCCAAGCTAATTGGCTTCGGCAATTTTTTTGTAAACACTGTAAGATAGAAAAATGCTCGCAAATATTTTATCGAGCTATGTTTTGGGGGCCCCAAATTTGTTCGTGCCCTGGGCCCCTAAAATAGGAAGTCGGGCACTGACTGTACTTAAAAAGAAATTGTATATCGTCTCTTAAGTTCCCACATGTGCTATCTAACTTTGCAAAACGGTAGAAATGAACTGAAGGGTAACCCTTGGCGAACTTTCCAAAATCGCGCCAAAAGTCGGCCGAAATTATAATATATGTTAGGATAGGTTTGAATTATCGTCGCATTAGAACTACACGAGGGTGAGTCAAAAAACGTGTTCAATTAACACCGGCTGTTCGGACTTCTTGTTACATATATCAGCATTACATTATGTAGACCGATATTATGTAACAAGAAAGTCCGAACAGCCGGTGTTAAATGAACAAACACGTTTTTGGTTCTCCCTCGTGTAGCTCTAATGTGACGATAATTCAAACCTATCCTAACCCATCCTATCATTTCGGTTGGGTTATCGGCCGACTTTTGGCGCGATTTCGGAAAGTTCGCCAATGGTTACCTTTCAGTAAATTTCAACTGAAAAAATATACCTTAAGTAAATTTCAAAGTTAGATAGCACATGTGGGAACTTAAGTGACGATATATTACTCACCTCTAATATGAGGTAAAAGTTGGTGAGGACCAGCACCGCGTTGTAGAGGAACATGGGGTACCTCAAGTCGTAGGGCTTCCTGTCCATCATCCAGGCGGGCCCGATTTTCTTCACGAAGAGCACGTACGCGAAGACAAGGGCGAAGGTGGGCCCCGGACTCTCCATCAGGAACCATTTTGTCACGCGGGGGTCTGGAAAGGAAACATTCCCAGTGTTAAAACGAAGGGGCTTGAAACTCTACACGACTTTCACCAGTTAATCAAACCCTTAACCATCGATTAACTTGTAAAAATTGTAATTAAAGTGCAAATTTCGATCTTATTGGAGCGTTACCTACAGGACACTCGAACCATTGGCGTTGTAATTATTGCATTGAAGTTTAAATATTATTGGCGAATAAATATCAAGGGTGCGAGTAGGAAGTAGTTAAAATGCATTTTCTTAGCTCTTTTAACTGTAGAGTGGTACAAGACAGAAAAATATACCAATGTTTTTTTTTTAAAAAAACACCTTTTTTGGCATCAAAACCCTCCAAAATGGGTAGAAAACAAAATATGAATTTCGACACAACATCGCATTAAACTTATATTTTATCTTAAAAGGGTAATTAAGAGTAAATAAATGCTCAACATGTGAGCAGTAGTATTACAATGGTTAGGGTTTGAATTATCGTCGCACTAGAGCTACACGAGGGCTATTGGCGAATGGCGTCGTAATTTAGAACCACAGTCAAGTGACGAGCCGACACCTGAATAGGCACCCAACGCAACCGTAAAGGGCGACATCGTACGCAGCGTTAGGACTTTGAAGGATATTTAACGTGCACTCCCTTACACGGGGTATTATTCGTCGGACATTTTTGACAGCCCGGGCCGTTTATAGGTCGGCAGCTTTTTCAGCGATGCCCGGATCCGAACCTGGGACCTTTCGCATGCTAGGCGAGTGCCCAACCGACTGGGCTTCCCTGCCCTCTCGAAAAATACGTTCCCATAAAACCAAACATAAGAATATTCAAGCTCTTCAAAAATATCGATACCGAAGCTGTTGACTTGTACCCTTCGTTATTTGTATTAAAGAATGACCTTTTAAGGAGTTGCTGGCATTGATGCTGTTTAAAGCACTTTTTCCCGATAAAACTCCAAATTTAGTCTCATTTTTAAATCAGCGGCATCTGACCACCGGTCTTAAAGGGATAAGGTAATTTCAATAACTTTAAAACCTAAAGGGTTGTGGCAGCCTAAGAAAACAAAATTTCGGACTTTTGAACCTCATCTCATTATTTTACATTTTATTTTTAAGTACACTAGAATCCCGTTTATCCAAATCCCGGTTATCTATCCGAAATTCGGTTTATCAAAAAAAGTTCCCAGGACTTTCTGTTAAGATATGAAATGAATACGCATAAATAAATACAAAAAATAAATACGTACTTACAAAGTTGGATTTATTTCTTAAGATATGCAGTAATTTTTTTTATTTTTGCTACTCCACTTTGGTCCCGTACCTTTCGGATAAGCGGGACTCTACTGCATTTGAGAGTATAGCTCTGCTGAAGATGTGAGCAGTATCACTACATAGAAAAGGCCAAAAAATAAGAATGACGTCCCATTAGTAATATTTTGAAGTTTCGACAATAAAGCATGACGGCTCATCGCAAGAAATAAGAATGTGCTCGAACGTCCGTTGGTCAAACCCTTAACCAATGTACATTCAAATTATTTCTACCTAATACAGATGCCGGTGCAATTAATGGCTTTCTGTTGAAACCTTAGGAGATTTAACAAACTATGCAAATCTTTACAAAAATGATAGTTTTAGAGGGAAAACTAACACAAGATTTTATTGAAAATGTGATGATTATTCCATTTGTAAAAGTTCTCACAAGCGATGAGTCAGTTTATTTCGACTATAAATATAATGCATTCAAAGATTTCGTTTCACTTTTAAAGAAGATTTTACTTTAATGTGCAAAAGCGATTTCTGAATAAGAGTCAGATATTTTACATATTTTTTTTTAAATAAGAATAGCTATTTCCCCATAACAAGACGATAGCAAAATATAGTTATATTTAACCCTTTCAGTCCTAATGGCAATTTGGCATCGTTTTAGAATTTTTTTTCTGATCGTCTATAACCATTTATGGTATCAAAAAGTGCATCATTCGATTCTTTAAACTTTCTTTTATTAGAAAATATTTTTTATTAATCCCAATAGATGTCAGTCCTGTTATTTTTTTTTATGTTGACCAAATACATGATGCCAAATGCACTGGGACTGAAAGAGTAAAAGATGATTTTAATTTAATGTTCAAAAGCTATTTTTAACCAAAAGTTAGATTTTTAAAAAAATCCATATTAATTGGTTTAACGAAAAATAACTATTTCCCCCTAAAAAGAATAGGAAAATATATTTAATTTAATGAAAAAAATGGTCAACTTCAGTAACGTGATAGAAATGATGTTATCATTGAAATATTGAGGAAAAAATAATTCGATTTCTTGTATCTTTCATTCTTTCTAAAATGACATTTTATGTGTAAAATTTAACGTTAGAGAAACCAGTTTTACAGTATTTTTAAAACTGAATCCAATTTAAAGTTTAGAAGCAACAATGAAGAAATAAATTACCTTTCACTAGTCAGCAGCATTACATATTCAGTTACTCAGACTCTAAGAGGAAAATTTAAATGAAATTTGTCAATCCTGTCAAAAATATCAATGACCGATTGAAGGATATAGCAATGCAATACCGAAATTTCAACAATTTTCTGCGTTCTCTTGTCATATATATGTAGTTATTAGTCACATTTTTTCATTGAGAAATATTAAACTCTTAGCAACTGCAATCTGCAAGATGATTATTACCGAGGTAATTTTGGAGGTAGATAGGTAGGTTTGAATTAGCGTCGCACCAGAGCTACACGAGGGCTATTGGCGACGGTTGTCGTAATTTAAAACCACAATCAAGTGACGAGCTGACACTGAGTAGGCACCAAACGAAACAGTTAGGGGCGACATCGTACGCAGCTTTGGGACTTAGGTTCATATTTAGCGTTCACTCCCTCTACACGGGGTTGGCTTCAAGGGCCGTTTATCGTTTATAGGTCAGAAGTTATTTTTGCGACGGCCGGGCCAGAACTTGGGACCTTCCGCATGCAAGGCGTACGCCTAACCGACTGGGATTCTCAGCCCTCGTTAAGTTTGAAGGATTGGCAGGTTGGTTGGCGTAATTGGCACCGAACTAGAATCACAGTTAGCATATCTCGTCAGTTAAGTTCCCACATGTGCTCTCTCACTTTGCACAACAGATCAGATTTACTGTTTAGTAGCCCTTGGCGCGATTTTTTCGGATTTGGCTATAAATAATTTTTTGCGGCAACCTGTCTTTGACTTATGATTCGAATTATTTGACTTCGCAGTGATCGACGTTTTCCGGCAACCCTATATGACCGTAGCGCAGTATACAGAGCGTGACGTCAAAAGTCGCCAGAATACGGACTTTTGAAGCATTTTTAGAAAGTTCGCCAAAGGTTACCGTACAGTAAATCTGATCCGTTGTGAAAAGTGAGATAGCACATGTGGGAACTTAAGTGACGATCTGCTTTTAGAGCCTGTTTCAAGAAGAAATCAACGGTACTCACCACCACTCGCCATGTATTCATCGTAGACATCAGTCACCGATCTGACAAGTGTCGTCATTGCGCAACGTCAGGGAAGAATCGGCAAGAAGAAAAAATGTCTCGATGCGTTGATGGTAACGGAAAGGACTTGGTTCTAAACACTACCTAAGAAATAAAAGCTAGTATTTTACTTTAAGAATTATAAAACAATATCTAATTGTAAATAAAACATTGATTTAGAAAAAAAATTCCTTTGATGAGAAAGGTGCTGGTTAAAAAAAACTGTCCATTTATAAAATTAAAGTTATATATTTGTGTAAGAGTTTCAGATAGTATCATTAAACTTCGTAAGAATACATAGTTTAAAAAAAGCTTCCTTTATACAAACACTAATTAATGGTTCAATGAATAGCATAAAAAATAACTGGTAGACTTATTTATCACCACTATATCGCTAGGAGAAAAAAAAAAGACTTGTTTTCGGATAAATTATGATTTTCGAATAACACTTTAGCCCCTTAACAGCCTGATAATTAACAGTCTGACCCCTTAACAGTCAATAATAATAAAGATCAATAAATAATTCAATAAATGTGATTGAAATAAACACATCGGGGAAACGAAATTTCCTGAAAGAATTACTTCCAAATTCCAGAATAATTAACCTTTAATATTTCTAAACGTGATTGCAATTTACAGCCTATAAAGTAACTATTTATCATTCAATACGCGAAAAGTATCCATCTGGATACAAAGAATTTAATTATAGTACTCGTTCAGGTAACTTAAGGACATTTCACACATCAACAAACACACCCACTTCGAAACGCCGGCAAACTTGTACTCAAGGGCAGCAAATCCCACCAGCTATTACCACATTTGCATCCGGAACGCTCGGTCTTTTACAATTGACGCAGTTTCTTAATAGGGTAGAATAACCAGTGAATGAACGCTTAAGCACAATTAGTTTTATGAAAATTCGTACATTTTAAGGAAAATATAGCTTGTAGGTTTATGACAATGCGAGCACATCTGTCATATGTAAATTCTACACAAAAAAAAGGGGACTTTATATTGCATTGCTTTGGGTCTTTTGGAGTCCAAACAAAAAGTGGTACAAAAGCCAAGTGAATGAACAGTACTTTTACCTGTGAATGAACACAAATGTCCAGTCAAGAAACATGTTGGATTTTAATTAATGACCAGGACAACCAATCAGATGTCAGATAGCTTTATACTAGATGAGAGGAAGTCACTGTTGCCAATCCATTCAGCGGAATGATTTTTAACATTACTTTTTTAATGTATTTACCAACTGCTCATTCACTGGGGCCTGTTCATTCACTGGTCACACAGTCTACCCATAACTATATTAAGTTTTTCATAACTTTTGCTTGCCGATCGCTTGCTCTGCCACGCTAACGACAGGTGCTATTGCTTGAGTTTATGATCAATAATATTTCGAAACCACCATTAAAATGCTTATTAAATCAAGCAGTCAAAAGAAAATTTTCTATGGCTATGTCCACACTACGATAATAAAAATGACAAGAAATTGCGCGCACCTACCTCGAATGGTACAAATTGTACATGCATTTCCATGCGCGCGCAATTTCTTGTCAAATATATGCTAAAAAGTATGTTTTGCAAAGAATTTTTTATTTTTTAAATTATGTTTAATAGTTACTCAGGGACGCGTCTTAAACTCAAAAAATATATATATATTTTGTGCTATAAATGCAACAAAAAAGCGTATCATAATTCGGAGTTAGCAGATTATTTTAACATTGTTTTTAATGCAAAATGCCTTTAGAATTAACCTGAAAGATCTTTTTGAAAAGTTTGAAAAAAAAAATAATTTTTTAACAACTCTAATATGATATTGACCCTCGTTCAACTTCATTTCTTATAGAAATAAATGCAACCAAAGGCTGAACACTGATATTTGGATCTTCTGTCGGACCAGGTCAATTTCGGAACTAATTAACGTGTTAATTGTTTGTGGGAAGGTTTTAAAAAATGTCCCAAAATGGGGAAGACGGGTCGCAAGATGATATGTTTTACCGAAATTTAAAGTTTACTTTAAACATTTTAATAGATTAATATTCCTAAACAAATTATATTCCAAAAAAGCACATCGCAAAATAGAAATTTTTTTTAAAAAAAAGCAAAATGATCACAGTTGAAAAATTAACCAACTGTTGGATAAAGACGTATAAACCCTCAACTGAAGTTTTTTAACAGCACACATGAAATTAAATAAATTGAGACTTTTCATCGTTTGATTAAATTTACAATTCAAGAGTTGAGGGTTTTTATGCTTACCATTATTTAAGTATTATATTACTATTAATTAACTATTTTTATATTTTCTATTAATATTAAATAATTATTTACTACAGAAATAAAATTCAAGTAAAACAAAAAGTTAAAATTAACCCGAACTAAAGCAGTACAGCTGACCACTCTACCATAAACAGATGATAAATACTCACAGTCTGCAGATACTTCCAATTGCCAGTTGCAGTCTTTCTCGTACGGACGCTTGAATGAAAATGAACAGGGCGAGCGTCAGACCGAACTGTTAATACCTAAACTTTCCCCGGGCAGTATCTGCACTCTCGATGTTTCGGCCGAAAAGAAAAATGCGTCAAAGGGTGGAGAGGACAGACAGACTGGACCACTTTTTCCGGTAGCACGGATGACAACAAACCAGAACTAGTTTTTTTTTATACTTATAAATACACACACCTTTTCGCGGGCGCATCCCGAATCGAACTGTTTATATCTCGGAAGATGCTTCAGGCAAGGTCAGCGATGTTATTTCTCGATAACTCTTTAAAGTGGATATTCTGACTGTGTATGAACAGCTGTCTTGACGGTATATCTTTAGCATCAACAGCCACAAATACATTTGGAATGTATGAAAGAAAGGTACTGCTTTTTAGGTAATCAGTTGCATCAATCCAAGTTTGTTTGTTTTTTACAGGGAAAGTGAAACGCATTCGAAAGTGAAAAGATTTAGAATCTAACGAACAATGCAATCTGGTCTTATATCAGGTTTTTAAGACAGTTGACAGAACTGGACAATGCGAATTTAATCTAAAAGATGAATACGAAAAAGGACTTACTTGGACTTACATAAAATGTATTGAACATGATGACATATTCATTTCTTCTTAATATTTAGTAAAGATTCAAATTTTGAAAAGAAAATTATTTACTAATAAGTTACATTTTCGAATAGGTTTTTTGGCGTGTGTCACCCATTAGGGAAAAAAAAGGTAAGGTCGAATAATTCTGATGCGTGATCATTGAATTTTGATATGTAAATATTTGATATTTCCACAGTTATCTTCTTCTTAAACATGGTTCTTAATTTACACATTGTATTTGTAGACATTTTAGGTTGTTACACTGGCGATTGGAACTGAACCTATGCAACAGTTCACTACTCGAAACTGTTACTCTAGAAATACGAGGCATATTCCCCGTATCTTTCGTTTGAAATAAATGTTCAACATTAACAAATGCAGCAAATGAGAGTTAGTTTGAAATATCGTCGCACTAGAGCTATAAGCGGGCTATTGTCTAAGTGAGAGAGTAAGGTGACGTTAACTAAAAAAAAACGTTGGTTTGTAGACATATATATTCAGGCTTGTGTGCTTGGTCAGACACCCGCTTATAAACCGTCGTCAAGTGAGACAGACACGCACACATATACGTGACAGATGCTGCCATCTATCGCGCGTCACCTCCACAATTTAGACATGTCCCTGAAGGGGAGGGAAAAAAACGTATGTGATGCAATGGAATAAATTAAACATTGGATTATAGTTGTAAAATATACCATTTTTAAGAGTTGAGTAGATTCATCATATTGCACTAGAGCTACACCAGTTGCGTTGGATACCTACTCAGGTGTCAGCTCGTCAATTGACTGTGGTTCTAAAATACGGCCCGTCGCCAATAGCCCTAGCGTAGTTCTAGTGCGACGATAACTCAAACTAAACTAAACTAAATAGAGCCACACTAGAGCTATTGGCGGAGTCACAGTCAAGTGACGAGCCGACACCTGAGTAGGCACCCAAAGCCACTTTTAAGAACGACTAAAAGCAAATTCGGCATCGTGAGTTTGGAGCATAGGCGTAACTTTTAGTATTTAGTCATTTCAGTTATAAAATGTAAAGAATAATTAAATATACATCTGTACAATAATGATTGGTTTTGGTATCCCATAGCAAGGACAACTGAATTTGTTTAATTTTTCTGTTACTTTAATATTCTCAGATATTTTTAATTGTTCAGAAAGACAGACAAAAAAAAGTAGAAAATTGGATTTCTCATTAGGTCATACCATACAAACAAATAAAATAGTTTTTACAATCAAACAATAGGAACTGAGGATAGGCCCCATGATGATTCTTGAAAAATTTGACTATACTCTTCGAGAAAAAGAATTTTGAAATATCTTCGAATACAACGGAAATTGATATAGACCAACAGATAGGTAAACATCCTTATGTACAAATGGACATTAAATATTATAAAAGATACTGGCCTGCTGTCACGTCTTAATTTTTTTTTAATGCTTCGGTTAGAACGGAAACTAAATTTAGGTAGGCGAGTACCCAAAATTCTAAAATTTTTACTATTACTTTAATCTTTTCCAAATTTGGCATAGTGATTTCAAATATAATGAACAATGCTTTTTGGGGAATTTTTTTTATTTAAATATAATTGATTTATTTTAAACGGTGTTTTTCAACTAAAAAAATGGGTTTACGCTAACACTTCTAGCATAAAAAGTTTTACATTAATTTACCTGAGATTTTTTAGAGCAATATATATTTGTGCCATGAACCTCTAACATCTGGTGTAAATATATATATTTTTTAAGAGGATTTATCAGCCAACTTTATTTTGATTCTGACTCGCCAGGTGGCGTTACAAATTTTCGCCAAATGATACGTCTGGCGATTTAAAAAAGGGGATACGTTTCTCTTTCTGGGGAGTGGAGCAAGGCAAGCTTTCTCAATCACAAGATAAAGATTATTCGATTGTAATCAGGTTTAGACTAACGAAAACTGGTTCCGGTACTCTTTTGCGAGCCCTGACGATGTTCTGGAGGGAAAAAAATTGTGTTGTTTGGTTATGTCTCTTTCATTTAATTTTTTTATTTGTTTAATAAATATTTATTTTGTAAATATTACGATCTTTCAGGAAACGATTTCTTTTCTAGTTTGCTCGTACTAATACATTATATTTCTATTTATAATTACCGAGATTTGATACCGCTATGAACTGCTCTAAAGTCATCCCTGTAAACTTCGGAATACTAGTTTAGCTCCGGCACATAAACAGTATTGTTCTTAAGGGGTCATAGAAGTCTTAAAAATCTGCAAAGAAGGTGATCTTTAATGTAATTTTTTAACTACTCAACATATAAGTAGATTTTTTATATGTAATTTTATAAAATTTATTTATTATATAACAAATTTTAAAATTTATGAAACTTCAGCCAAAACTAAAATAAATGATAACAAACATAAAACTATTTGGACACATTGGGATTAGGCTTGCGTGCCAAATTTTGAGGTCAAAATTGAAGAAATGAGCAAGAAAATGACTTTATATTGTACAAATATGTACAAACAAAGACTTGTACCTAAATTCTGAGCTCAATTTTAATAAGAATTTATGTTAAGAGCTTTTTTCTAAAAAAATTAATAAAAATTTAAGAAAAAAAGCTCTGAAAATAATTACTTTTTAAAATTTAGTTTAGAAATTAGGTATAAGTCTTTGTTTGTACATATTTGTACAATATAAAATCATTTTCTTTGTCATTTCTTCAATTTTGACCTCAAAATTTCGCGCGCAAGCCTAATCCCAATGTGTTCCAATAGTCTAATGTTTGTTATCATTAATTTTAGTTTTGGCTGAAGTTTCATAAATTTTAAAATTTGTTATATAATAAGTAAATCTTATAGAATTGCATATAAAAAATTATACTTTTATATTGAGTAGTTAAAAATTGCATGAAAGATCAAACTATGCTTTGTAGTACCTTCTTTGCACATTTTTAAGACTATGACCCCTTAAATCTAGTTCCGTACTTTTAATTGTTGGCGTAGCAATCTTTAAGTTTGTTAAAACTAATGGCATACTAATGCAAAAGTAGAAACCCCAATGTATAATGAATCCGTCGTATTAGCAGTTTCAAAGGCAATAATAACTTCAGCAAGATACAAACAAACGCGGGTTTATGGTCTTCAAAAACATGTGCAGGAACCTTTTGTATTGCTAGTGGCAGTTTGTCAATTTGTTCATTCGGTTGCTCTTGTAAATTAGACACTGGTCTCTTTATTACAAGCCTTACTCCCGCCACTAATCTGTACATTCGTTCTGAAAGAAGCTTTCTACATTGCACACCTTTGGAGCCGGGAAATCTTGACGTGTTTTTTGATCGATGACATGATGGTTGATGAACATCAACCATTCCAAATCGATTTACAAAGAAAAAATTAATAATCTTTAACATTTATTCAAATAAGGTTTTTCGTGATATTGCTGATGTGGCAACAGTAATTTAAATGACTAAAAATTAAATTCCAATGCTACTTTAATGGGTCGCGTTCGTCGACATGACTAGATGACAGATATCCGTATGGACGTACAAACAGAAGAACAAAAAGTATGACGTTAGGTCCCTGCTGTCCTATCTTTCGATGACAAAAATGATTCTTAAGATCTGATGGATAGAACAGATTTCGTCACCGAAGTAAGGACAGACAGACGGGACACTTTGGGAAGACTACCATGTCAATACCTTCTTTTCTATTAAAAAAATGTTTCGAATTAAAAAAAAGATTATAAAATATTCTAAAAATAACGTCAGGGCTTCATCCTCATTGACTATACATCCCAGGACCCCTCCCTAAACATTTTTAAATAAACGTTTACATTTCTCCCTTCAATAAACCCACAGACTACGGCCGTCATTTTAGAAATGGTAAACCAAAGGTCACTAAGTGATTCGATTGAATAACTCGTCAAATATTCAGCCAAGTGTAACAAAAACTAAGATTTAGGGTTTATGAGGATTCTTAATATTTCTTAATTATAAAATTGGGTGCTGCCATTGAAAATTTTAAAGTTAATAGCATTTTTAATATGAAGACGGCTCCTTATGCAATTTTTTTTGTCCTGCAATTAACTCATGATGTTATGTAAACACAAAGTCAAAAAGGTTCCATAGGATGACTAACGTTCGAAATAATCACTAGTGGGAACTTTTTCCACAGTTGTACATATCAAAATAGCTAAAAGTATAAAAGCGCCAATGGCCCTCGTGTAGCTCTAGTGCGACGATAATTTAAACCAAATCTAATCTAAAAGTATCCAACCTATACTGCAACTAAAGTAGTCAAGTTTAAAAGTCGCGCGAAATTCTTTGGCTGGATTTATAATGAGTTCCGCCCACTTTTCCATGTGGTTTAGGTTTACAGTTTGAATGATTTAGATATTGGCGTTTTTTTCCTTCTACGATTTGGCGACATTTATTTTTGTGTGTCATCAAATTTTAAAATCATAGATTCTCGTTTGTTATGAACGTTTTTGTCATAAAAAGTACTTGAAATGTAAAAGCATCATTTAAATTCTGTATTAACATACAAAGATAATGCATGAGTGAATTATTTAAATTAATAATAAATCTTTTTAATCAATTAAGCCAAGTTGTCCTACAGATGTCGCCACGATTCTCAAAATGAAGCTTTTAAAAAAAAATTTATAATTAAAAAACTGATTGATATTGTTCCTTCAAATCTTTTTTAAATTGTCTTTCATCCCTATTTGCGTATCTGGTGCAAACAGATCATACGTTTAAAAAATACTTTTCAAGAAACTATGATTTGAAAAATAAAGCATTACGTGTATAGGACTGACAGTCCCTCTTAATTTCCGAGTGTAAGTTAATCAAAAAAAAAAATCTTTTTTTTTTGCGGTTGATTTATAAAATTTTTCCTAATAACTTCTTTTCTTGTAATTTGTATGTAACTCTAGAGGGTCATTGCATGTATCAGTTCAAAACGAAGAATTTAACACATAATTAATGTTTATAGGTGGAAAATTCAGCGTGGTAGACTTGTTAGCGTAAACCTCTTTTTCTCGTTGAAAAACACCGATTAAAATAAATAAATTATATTTAAATTTTTAAAAATTTAAATATAATTTATTTATTTTAACACGTTGGATGACACTGACTCCTTAAGGAGTTGATACTATTTAAGGCATTTTTAAAAATGCCTAAATAGTATTATTCATCATATTTGAAATCACTATGCCAAATTTGGAGAAGATTAAAGTAATAGTAAAAATTTTAGAATTTTGGGGAATTCTGGGTATTCGCCTACCTTAAGCACAGATGGACAGAAAAAAAATTAATTGCAAAATAGCATAAAAATATCCATTTCTAACGAATATACGGTAGTTTTTACAACACCGTGGTAACCTGAATTTTTTTTTATTTTATTTATACTATGTATAATAGCAGATTACATTTTAAAGATTTTTCGAAAAAAAAAATATTCGTAACAATTGAAGAACGGAAATTGAAATTAAGTACAGATGGACAGAAAAAAATTAAATTACATAATAACCCAAAAATTTCCATTTTTAACGAATATGCGTTCTTATCAAAAAACCATGACAACCTGAAATTTGTTATTTTATTTATATTATGTACCATCGCAGATTATTTTTAGAAGATTTTTCGAAAAAAAAAGCTTCGTGTCAACTTAAAAACGCGTAAACACTTTTAAACCAAAGATAGAGTATTTTTGGCAACAACTCCTTAAATGTGTTGCAAACCAGAAGAGGGAAAAAATATGTATCCTAGAGAAATGCACATTTTTTTAACCTACGATGAACATAATGCTTAGTAAGAATATCATTAGGGGAGAGCAGGGGAATCCCGCCACCTCGGGTAATGCCGCCACCCCTTGTATCTCACCAGCGGTGTGTGTGGGAGGGGGGCTGTGAGCGCTGACCTGTAGCAGGAAACAAAGTAATTTGTGGTATAGACGCTAATGGCCGTGCGGTGAGTTGGTGTAAAGATATTTAAAAAATACGGTTTTTAGTGATTTTCATCTCATCTTGAGCCTTCTGAAATTGAGCGATAAGTGACTGCTATCTCTAAGTTAGATAAATCAGTTATATATCATTTAAAGGAGTAATTATTTGGCTATTTTATCTCGTCGTTTGTTTGGACGCTAGGCTAACTACCTTTCTTTAAACAAGCCGTCTATGCCATTTTGTTTTACTGGGGTTATGCCGCCACATCACTCTGGGGTTATGCCGCCACATGCAAAAGGATGGCGGCATAATTCGTAATATGGAAATTTTATATATTGGCTCTACAACCTATTAGTTTTCGTTAGAGATGCCACGCATCCGAAAAAGAATAACTGAACTGGTCAAATAGACCAATGAAACTTTTTATAAAAAAAGCCTGCATAGTTAGTTGCACATAGAAAGTTAATAAAAGAGCTGTACCCTGAACAATTTACCATTCCAAAGTTATGTAAACCTATTTTAGTTCTATATGTGCAATTATCCATTATTTATGGATTATTTGCTTTGTTTATTGATGTGGCGGCATAACCCCATTGGTGTGGCGGCATTACCCCAGATACAGGGGTAATCCCGCCACTGTACGAGCTTTAGAAAAATACAATTTTATTCAGTTTTTATTAAAGATTTAAATTTTAAAAAATCACTACGAGATAGGTTATGAACTGTAGTATGCTATGCTCATTACAATTTACATTAAATTCAACACAATTCTGCATTAAAATTCAATTTCCCTTAAGGTGGCGCCATTCCCCTTCTCTCCCCTACTGTTCTTAAATGATTTTTAGTTCTAGTTTTAGTTTGAATTATCGTCGCATTAGAGCTACACGAGGCCTATTGGCGACTGGCGTCATATTTTAGAACCACAGTCAAGTGGCGAGCCGACACCTGAGTAGGCATCCAATGCAACTGTTAAGGGCGACATCGTAAGCAGTTATTGCTTTGAAGGGTATTTGACGTGCACTCATTCTATGCGGGGTATTATTTGTCGGACATTTTTTGCTTTCCGGGCGTTTATCGGTCGGTGGTTATTTTGGTGAAGCCCGGACCCGAACCTAAGACCTTTCGCATGCTAGGCGAATTCCTAACCGACTGGGCACCCCAGCCCCGTGCTTAAATGGAGTAGCTGAATTACGGAATTTGTCGTCTAAGAAAAAAAATGGGTCTCATTCTCACGTCTCTCTCTCTCATGAGAAAAATTCGAATTTCTGCGCAACTTTACATTCAACGTAAATTGATGTAGACCGTCAACCGATAGGTAAACATCCTTATGTACAGAGGGACTGTTAAATATTATAAAAGACACTAGCCTGAAAGTCACTGTTAATGACATCGTAAAAATTTATATGAGACCTCTACCTTAATTTGGTGAGCGCTCCATGTTTTTTAGACAACAAATGGGCTAGAGAGCCCAGTCGGTTAAGCACTCGCTTAGCATGCGGAATGTCCCAGGTTCGGGTCCGGGCATCGCCAAAATATATATAAAAATATATATATAAACGGCCCGTGCAGCCAAAAACGTCCGACGAATAATACCCCGTGTAAGGGAGTCCATGTTCAATATCCTTCAAAGTCCTAACTCTGCGTACGATGTCGCCCTTAACGGTTGCGTTGGGTGCCTATTCAGGTGTTGGCTCGTCAACTGACTGTGGTTCTAAAATACGACGCCCGTCGCCAATAGCCCTCGTGTAGCTCTAGTGCGACGATATTTCAAACCTAACCTAACCTAACCTTAGACAATAAATGGCTCTAATGTTTGGTACGGCATTGCTCTTTTTTTTTTTCAGCCCCGTGTTTTTTTCATAGCCCTTGCTTTTTTTCAGCCCCGTGCTTCAGCCCCGTTCCACATTGTAATTCAGACACCGAATTGTTAATTAAAAAGCCCTTAAATTGCATATGTCAAAGCAAAAATATATTATGTCCGCTAACTACTTTCCGAACAATCAAACAACCCTGGAAAGTGTAACAATGCCTTGCACATAAATCTGCAATAAATGAGAATTTAGTATTCCAATCGTTATGTTTGTCTGTCTACAAAACACGCAGTCGGATGCGTATTCTTAAGAAAACTCGAATACAATCGGAACCATGCGGTTTCTACCATGTTCGAATGAATGATGAATGTTCGATGAATGGCTTAATCCATCATTTTTCAAAATAAATGTGTGGGGGGAGGGGGTATTTCAGCATCGTAGTACAGCTCTGTTATGACAAACATGTCAATTGGTTAGTACGCGTTAATTTAAAAGATTCCAATTATTTTGACATGTGAATTAAATGCTGTCAACTATTTAGTCTTATCGAACTATCGACGTCACTTATCTGTGGTTCCAAAATACGACGCCCGTCGGCATTAGCCCTCGTGTAGCTCTAGTGCGATGATAATTAAAACTAAACTAAACCAAAATACCAATTGGCGTTAGAGTCGTTGTATTTCAGCTACCATAATCAAACGCGCGATTTTCTCAAAAACCTCATTATGACGTTCGACCAAAGAGTTCTATAGTAGAGTCAGGGCCGGATTTAAAGATTTGCCGCCTGTAGGCTACTATCAATTTGCAATTATTATCCTTACAGCTACCATGTTCACTACTAAATATTAGTACTATATATATATGTTTAGAATGTACGCATTAATGAAAATTATTTGTGTTTTTTTCTTTAAAAAATTATAAAGATACTAATATTTGTATGCCGAATGCCGCTTTAATTGGACGTAAAATTTACCACCCCCAAAAATTTGCCGCTCTAGAAACTATACTTAGCCTATTTAGAAATCCAGCCTTGAGTAGGGTAGAGACTGAACCTGGAAACAGCACCATGGACCAACATGGAGACAATATAGGATGGCATGTGGAGCCCGATGACCGAGAGGTTTGAATCGCAGGCCATAAAGCTAGCAGTCTGCGCTCTGTAACGGGTGCTGGTTCGATTCTCGATTTCGCCCCGGGTGTACTTCCTTTCTTTCTCAGTGTCAAAATTATAAAATAACTATCACTTTTGCCACTCTACTCAGGTTCCGTAGTGAGCCATTGCTGCCGATGGCAGCTCAGTACGAAGTCGTTCCTCTCCCATACTATCGAACTCTTCGTTCTACAGGCACTAGAAACTCTCGTAACAAATTTGAAAACCATATTTTTTTAGTTCGAATTTTAGTGTGGTTTCAGATAGACTGAATGGAAGTTAGTCTGAAAGTTGGACCAATGTTTAAAAAAAATACTTTTTTAGAATCAAAAGTTTCCAAAACGTTTAGAAAACACAGATTTCGGAATTTCGACACCATCGTAATACTTCCTTTATCTTATATATTTTACAATAGATAATTGAAAATATAAAAGAATTTTACTGGAAAAACTAGTAAACTACTAACATTGTGCTATAATTACAAAGTTCTTTCATTATTAGTACAATGCAATTACAATTGACAGTTCCTTTGATATAAATAAAGTTTCACAAAAAAAACGAAACGTTAGCAATTGGCACTAATGACAAATAGCATAAAATTCATAGATATATTATGAACAATACAAAAGAAATACTTAGGCACAGCAGATTTAAGACATAATGAAAACCAGGAAAGTTTACACGCTTATCAATACGAAAAAGTCTACTAGGTACAGATGGACAGAAAACTTAAATATCAATATCTACATTTAACATTAGTATTAAATTTCCAATTATAGAAAAAGTGACGATTTGGTTAAATACATATAAATTTATATTTAAAAGAAAATGTACTCACCCTTTAAAAATTTCAAAATGACTAAATCATCATCAGCAGGTGTTTGAGGACAGAGGAAACAAAAAACCACCCTCGCAAAAAGTGCGCGACACAATGAAAGTCACAGACAGATGCCGCAGTTATTTAAAAACTAGCTTCCTCTCCACCATCATGCTCTGATATTTTAAAATCCGCAATAAAATGAATTGCAAAAATCGGCCTTGGGTGGAACACACCCGAAGGATACCTTCTCCTGTATCTCTGTTTTTCCAATAGAGTTAAGAAAGAGATGGAGAGGCTGGAAAACAAGTGAAGCCGTCAGGAAGTCGCCAAGCTGCCCTGGTAAGCCCAAGCATTGCAAACATCTCACCTCCGTTAGTTCTTCGTTTTTTTTTCTCTAATGGGGCTGCAACATTGGCGGTGAAGCCTTTGCAGACTCGGCACATTCCCCAGAACTAAGAGCCATTTTTTTGTGGCACCATCTAGGCGACTCTCGCTACCAATTTTGACGCACAGATTACAATGAATCTGAGCTCTCTGTGGATGTTAAAGTTTGCCGAGTTTTAATTTTTCCGTGAGAACCCAAGCCAAATAGGCCCTCCAGGGATCTTTTACATGCCACATTATCATAAGACAAGCGTGCCCAGAATTTTCCCATCCAGAAAAATCGATGACTTAGCCGAGACTCGAACCCGCGATCTTGGGCTTACGAGGCGGACGCGTTTAACCTCTCAGCCACTGAGCCGCTGTTAGTTCTTTGTAATATGCATAATTTTACACCATCGCGGTTCTCCAAAGCAAAGTCAATCAATCTTAATTCAATGGAGAAAAAAAAAATTCTGCCACATTTCTCAGGTTTTATCGAATATTTTTACAAGCACTTTTTTTATGTAATAAATGTAGCTGACTTACAGGTCCTAACAATCCCTATTTTTGAAATGGGTTCGAATTTTGTTTCAAACTTTGAATAGATAATTTTACAAAAAGTATTCGAAGCAATTTAAAAAAAAGTGGGATTATAATATAGAGACCTGTAAGTTATCTATATTTATTATTTAAAAAAAAAAACGTTAGTAAAAATATTCAATACAGCCGGAGAAATGTGGCAGAGGAAATAGTTTTATCCAATTGAATTAACATTGAGGCACTTGAGTTTAAAGATAACGTTCCAGCGCACCCATTCCCCCTTAAAAAAGCAGGAAGAGTTATATATAAAAACAAAAAAAAATTACAATTTGCGCGTCGTAGTCTGTAGTAAGAGATCTGAATATCTACAAGATGCTCCCTTCACAGGTAAGAAAAATGCGTTGTAATATTATATTTTATTTTACTTACTTAAGCTCTTCATGCCTCGCTGGCGCATAGTTTATGTATCCAAGTCAATGTACACTCTTAAAACAAAAGTGTGAAATCCGCTCCTATAGGAGAAGTTCATTTTCGACACTGGAAATTAGTGAAAATTAACTCAGACTTAGTTAAAAATTTAACTCACACTGAGTTAAAATCACTCGTTTGGAGTGATCCTGTCAGAAGTTTAACAAAACAAATTACTGAAACCCACTCCTTTTGGAGACGTGCATTTTCGACACTGGAAGGAGTGAAAATTAACTCAGACAGAGTTAAAATCGCTCGTTTGTTTTAAGTCGAGTGTAGTAAGCCCATACAAAGTCTATTGTAGAATACCTCCAAATACTTCGCCAAGAACGTTTCTTTGGGCTTACTGCAGAGCGATCAATGGCTTCACTTGGCGACCGCTTTTGTTTTGGTTTTTGAGAGGAATCTTCTCCATCTTATTCTTAACTCTGTGTTTCCGGAACGAGACAATGCAGAAGAATACTTTCGAACTTTTTCACGGCCAGGGCTCGCTGTCCGATTTGGCCCTATTCTTCTACGGTTCTCTGCCGTAAGCAGGTTAAACCGCACTAACCACAACAATGAATTGGACCACTTTTGCTCTGAAATAATATGTAATTTAGTATACTTTCTTGTAGGTTAGAGTTATAGTGTTCTTACAGCAATGGCTCAAGTCATTAGTCTAGATGCTACACTTTCCCAGCCCACTGCAGTTCTTTCCTAATTAACCTTTAGATCGGCTAAAAAGTTAAAATTAATAAAACAGGACAGATGAATGTACTGAAAGAGTGGAATCAGTTCTTTGAAATGATAACCTTGTGATAAATATTGTACTTGAATTCTGTCAGTGACCTGTTACACTCCCCCAGAGAGACAGAACGTCAATACAATGTCTTTTTTAAATCCCTTAAATTTTTTTCAATTTAATATTTGTTTTAAAGTTTTTTTCTTAGAAATTGTTTACATAACTGTTTTTATGGTAAATTTAGTAAATTGCAATAATAAATTTTAACAAAAAAAACTCCGCTTATCAAATTATTTTAAATTGAGCAAATTAGTTAAGTATTGTATGAAATTCCCCACCAGAGAGATACAAATGTTTCTCAGCAGCATCGTTGAAAATTTTCAAAGCTCCAATAGAAACATACAAGTATGCTTTAAAAAAAGAACTTACGAAACTTTAAAAGAACGCGTATTTTAATTGAGTCAGCACACGATTCAAAATGAACTGAAAGCCATCTACTGTCGAAAACGTTGAGTATTTAACAATCTGTTATATTATAAATACAAAAATTCTCGACCAACATTATACCAGAAGCTCAGCAAGATTGGTCCAAAATATTTCTAATTCTTTACAGTTTCCAATAACTATCGACATTCTTCTTAAATTCGTCTACTCTCTGACAACTTTATAGTAGAAATAATGTTTTCTTATCTCCTTTCTGAAGCGCTATTTTTTTTTTAAAAAATTCTGACCATGTCCTCTGGTCCGGCTATTTAAGGTTTATCAGGAGGCCAAGCCCTCCTTGTCTTCCAACCCTCCTTGTCTTTGAAATTGTTTTCCATAGCCAAAAATAGCTAACACAAAATCGGAACGTTTATGTATGGTATTAAGAAATAGAAGGCATAAGTAAATTTACTTTCAAACAGAGAAAATAAACAAAAAGAAAAAGTAACCTTCTCCAATACCCACGATTAATTACAAACGAAGATTATGTTTCAGTATTCAACATAATTTTTATTTTTAAACACCGGATACTAAATCAACAAAAAAATTTTAAAAAAATGGTTCGAGTCTCAAATACTTGTAGCAAACCAAGATGTTTTAAAAAAAATATAATAACCGCAACAAACTGCAAGTAAAAAATAATATATTTTCATGTCCCCCGCAACCATATGATCTAAAACAGTTGCCTGACACAAAACCTCAAATATAAGTTCAGCATGATAGGCAACCATCCATATTAACTATCAGTAGCAGCTATCCAAACACGCATCCTCAAAATAACAACCACGCTAGATGGCCCTCATTTACTACTTCGTTACTACCAACAATCTAGATTACAATAAATATCATAGTATATAACCCGAAACAACTTGGTCTTCACCCTGAAGTACCTTCTGGTGGACATGGATTGTTGTAATACCCACGGCAACACCAAATTCTCAAACACATTTAACGAACATAAAATTCTCTACACTCCTTGCCAACCTAAGTTGGATAAATTGAAATATATGCTATGGAGAAGATTCTTCCGCGGATGTAAAGAGTTAAATAAATTATTTGTGAATCCATCCAGAAAACATGTTTAAGACATTCATTTCGTTTAAGGTCTAACAGATTCGAATATTATTTGAGAAAATTATCAGAATGAAAAGTGTATTTTGGTTAAATGTATTCAGATCATTTTGTATGAAAATATTGCCTTACAAGAGTTTCCAACTAACGGACCAATCGTGCTTTTCCCTCTTCCTTTTTACTCTTTGTTTTTACCCAAGTTAGGTTGGCACGGAGTTTTTAAGGGTTAAGAGACTGAGTAGCCTTCATCAAGGGTCAATCTGCATACCCAACCTTCCTGGATGACAAGGACAACAACTTAATATATGCTTCGTAACGCAAGAAGTAAATAAGGAGCTAGCGATAAATGCAAATGAATTGTTACCGGATCCTTGGGTAACATTCAAAATAACTAAAAAATAATAATAATACAAATACATGATACAAAGTGCACGTGTAGCTGCATGCTTTGCTAGCTCAGTGATTAATGATTGAGAAAGTGACCAGAAGCTACAATGTTGTTTCTGGAACAGTTTCAAGTTTAACTCATTAATAACTCATAAATATGTACCGGTTAAAATAAGCCTTCTGCTTAAGGTAGGCGAATACCCAAAATTCTAAGATTTTTACTATTACTTTAATCTTTTCCAAATTTGGCATAGTGATTTCAAATATAATGAACAATACTTTTTGGGCAATTTTTTTTATTTAAATATAATTGATTTATTTTAAACGGTGTTTTTCAACTAAAAAAAGGGGTTTACACCAACACTTCTAGCATAAAAAGTTTTACATTATTTTACCTGAAATTTTTCGCAGATGCTATTTCAATATATATCTGTGCCATGAACCTCTAACATCTGGTGTAAGTATACAAGTTTTTAAAAAAAAAATGTCCAAGTGTAAGTTAATCGAAAAAAATCCCCTTTTTTTGTGGTTAATTTATAACATTTTTCTTAATAACTTTTTTTCTTGTAATTTGTATGTAACTCTAGAGGGTCATTGCAAGTATCAGTTCAAAACGAAGAATTTAACACATAATAAATGTTCATATAATGAAAATTCAATGTGGAAGACTTGTTGGCGTAAACCTCTTTTTTTAGTAGAAAAACGCCGCTTAAAATAAATAAATTATATTTAAATAAAAACAAAAGCCATAATAGTATTATTCATTATAGTTGAAATCACTATGCCAAATTTGGAAAAGATTAAAGCAATAGTAAACATTTTAGAATTTTGGGTATTCGCCTACCTAAGTTTTTCTAATTAAACAAAATGTGAGACAAATGAAATCCTGAACAATGAATGTATGTAGGACATATTAAGTTCACGAAAAGTTAATTTTTTCACCTCAAAATGTTAAAATTTTTATTCGGTAAGGAAGGTGTTAATGGTATTCACAAATAGGTCTTTATTTGGTTAACCTATTTACAGATGGTGGTTAGTTAATCCAAGATTACAGGAATTTTGATGACGGGATTGGCACAAGAGTTTTGAGAATAAAAATGTAATTGAATCAGTTGTTCTATTAAGATTACAGGATCGATGGGAAATGCCTCAAACTATATGCTTTTTTTCCTAACTGATATTTTAACTTTAATGTTTTTGTTACAAACCTCTCCTCTTTTTTTGTCGGAGGAAAGAAGAGAAATAAGAATGGATTTATGCTACAAAATATTAATTGGCCTTCACTTGCATCTCTTAACACATCGCCTCTTTTAATTTATAGAATTCATTTTCTAATAATTTGCAATAGCAATATCATCAATTTAAGTGCGGTAAATTAAACTAAATATATGAAACTTGTTTAATTTAGTTAAGGTCATTGCTTATGATTAACTTTGCCTTTTTAGTATTTGATGAGCAGGATAAATTAGGAAATATATATATTTAATAATCAATATCTCGTATTCTAGGTATTTAGAAAAATCCTTAAACAATCGTCAAAAGAAACTAGGTTATCGAAGTAGTAAAAAGTTATTAAATGGAAATGCTTATTGTTTAAAGTAAAGGGAATTTAAAAATTTACTTTAAAAGCGACAATGTAAGTTGAAAAAATATATAGAGACTAAAATATATATTTATTAGCTATTTTCTAATTTTCTGTACAATTGAGTTTCTTAAATTTATACATGTTAACAAAACATCATTAAAACCCAAAATAGCGTAAATAAATGGAATAAGTACTATTTTATTTTATGCTCACCATAAAATAATATACTCTTTACAAAATCATATTATTTCATAGATAAAACATAGTTAGTAGTCGATAGAGCCTAGTACTTAATTTTTATAAATACCCATTGTACTAAATTATAATTTCAAAAGAAAGGGATTTTGAAGTAGTTAAAAGTAATTAAAGATACGGCATATTCTTGAAGTATTTATTTCTACTTTGAGTTATTGACTGGAAGCTTCTATGCTATCGTCTCCTACAAAAGAAAAAGTTTATGTGACGTCAAAGTGTAAATCAGAATCTGATAACGAACTCATTATTTTTTTATTGCGTTTAGAGAACACGCACATTTCCGACCTTGCTCTCCCACTAAAGATTACAGACGAAATTAAAAGACAATCCCTAATCAAATTTGCGAGGTTAACATATCTGCCACCATACAAAAGAGGAGGTTAAACGTCAAGAAACACATCCAAGCCTCAGTAGCAAAGTGAACAGCAGTAACCAACACAATGAAGGGGGCCATTTTTGCTCTGAAGTAATTGAAGAGCTTAGAGTAAGAACGTGCTAAGTGACGAAAAAAGTGAAAACGAGAAAATGAGCTTTAAAGTGTTCAGTTTGCACTCAGATCTGCTGAAAACGATACTTTCAAAACGTGAAAAATGTACAAAACTTAAATTTTATGATTAAAAGGGGTACTTATTATAGTTAAAGTAGTTATAGTTACGCTCTCAATGACTTAAAATCTCATTTTTTTTTCGAAAATGTCCCTTAGCACGTTCTTCCACTAAGCTCTTCAATTCAGTCTTCGGTATTTTTCTTATAAGAGGAGCTGGGGAGCCCAGTCGGTTAGGCACTCGCCTAGCATAAGAAAGGTCCCAGGTTCGGGTCCGGGCATCTCCAAAATAACTGCCGACCTATAAACGTCCCGTGCAGCCAAAAATGTCCGACAAATAATGCCCAGTGTAAGGGAGTGCACGTTAAATATCCTTCAAAGTCCTGACCCTGCGTACGATGTCACCTTAAACGGTTGCGTTGGGTGCCTATTCAGGTGTCGGCTCGTCACTTGACTGTGGTTCTAAAATACGACTCCCGTCAACAATAGCCCTCGTGTAGCTTTAGTGCAACGATAATACAATTTTAACCTTTCTTATAAGAGTTATTGAGTGTTTACAATAATGGTCGAAGTCCTAAAACTAGATATTGCAGTTTGCCTAAGAACGGCAGGGTATGCTACAGTTCTTGCCCCTGAATGATGAAATATGACCCCTTCACAATGAAGAACTCATTGGAAAAAAGAATACCAGCAGATCTCGACTGCCGATATCGAGTCGTGGACGATTGTTGAAAATAGTTTCAGATCGACCATTGACGCGAGCAAACAAGTTCCTTGGAAGGTCATCAGTCTATTTTGTCCACCATGTCTCCGGGAAAGAAGATCTCTGCCGGTTATTTCATTGGTTTGAAAGAAAATATCTATAGTTTTAGTTTTGAATCAAAAGTTTGAAATTCGAATCAGGATATTGCATTTATTGAGACAGAATATGGAGATAAAAAAATCTGTCATAATCGCTCTTAAGACTAACTGCCGAATTTTTTTATTAAAAATATTACATTTAATAAAATACGAATACTTAACTTACAAATAGTTTCAAAAATGTCATTATAACGAATTAAAATGATATCTTAAATTCTTCTTTATTTGAAACAAGTGGATTTGACAAGTTTCATTTTACGTTCATTTTTTATCGTTTATCACCTTAAGGTAGGCGAATACCCGAAATTCCCCAAAATTCTAAAATTTTTACTATTACTTTAATATTTTCCAAATTTAGCACAGTGATTTCAAATAAAATGAATAATACTATTTAGGCATTTTTTTTATTTAAATATAATTTATTCATTTTAAACAGCGTTTTTCTACTTAAAAAAGAGGTTTACGCTAACAAGTCTACCACATTGATTTTTTATCCTATAAACATTAATTATGTGTTAAATTCTTCTTTTTGAACTGATACATGCAATAACCCTCTAGAGTTACATACAAGTTACAAGAAAAGAAGTTATTAAGAATAATGTTATAAATTAACCACAAAAAAAGATTTTTTTCGATTAAATTACACTTGGACATTTAAAAAAAACGTGTATTTAACACCAGATGTTAGAGGTTCATGGCACAGATATATATTGAAATAGCATGTGTAAAAATTTTCAGGTAAATTAATATAAAACTTTTTATGCTAGAAGTGTTAGCGTAAACCCCTTTTTTTAGTTGAAAAACAACGTTTAAAATAAATGAATTACTCGTATATTTAAATAAAAAAAATTGTCCAAAAAGCATTGTTCATTATATTTGAAATCAATATGCCAAATTTGGAAAAGATTAAAGTTTTAGTAATTTTTTTTAAATTTTGGGTACTCGCCTACATTAACGATAGAGAAATTTAAAAAAAAAACTGTCATTAAAGTGTCTAGTTTTTGAACCCAAAAAATTTTATAAAATATGTGTATAAACAATTTGTCTATTCATTTTTTATTTGTTTTTAGCTTAAACTTGAAAAAAAAAATCGTATTGGTGTTTTTATTTGGTGGATTTAAGTCATATTTTATCTTTTTGGCGTGCTACAATTGACTACTCCAGCCATTGGCGTTTTAATTGGTGGATTTACATTGTTTTAATCTTATTGGCGCATTACTACCGCACTCTCCAGCCCGGAAATATTACGGGAGCGTGAAATAGAGGGCGAAACCGAACCCCGTCATTTTTACCGGAGATTTAACCATTTCAGTCCCAATGACAATTTGGCATCATTATTTTAAAAAAAATATCTGGTCGTCTATAGAAATTTATGATATCAAAAAGCATATCATTCGATTCTTCAAACTTTCTTCCAATAAGGAAATATTTTTTATTAATCCAAATATGTATCTGCAATCTGCCCCATTATTCCTTTTAAATAATGATTAAAAAAATAATGTCAAACGGCATCACTGGGACTGAAAAGGTTAAGTTTATTTAAAAGCTGTTTTAGCAAAATTAAATTTACTCCGTTGTACAACCGTGATTTTCCACTGGATTGGAGCCTGGGTAATAACATAAAACTTGATTTCAATACGAATTTTCCATACAGCTTTATCAAACGAATAAGTGAATTTCTTTCAGCGAGTGAAAGTTCACAATTTAATGGAGTGAAAGTTGTGCACGGCAAACAACGAAGAAACGTGAGGGGAGGAAAACTTGAGGCCTTGAACTTGCCTGTGTCTCCTTTGGATCGTGGAGTATTGTTAAAGTTAGACAGTTAGCGAAAAAAAGACGGATGGAAGACATCATAAGAATTTAGTGTAGCTGTTTTTTTTTTCAAATAAGAGTCTATGTTTTGTCTGTACAGGTCCTCGGAGCATTAAAAGTTTTACCTTAGAAATATAATAAAAATCTTTAACAAACATCCTTTCGAACTATTATCTATAATATATCTATAAAGGAAGAGGTCCTGCCTTACTCACGAATCGACGAATCGCCCAGTGAAAACTATCGGAGGTATAGATTCCAAATATGAATAGTTTTTTTTTATTTCCAATGCAGCATACGATACAGATTTTACCCTAACTCCATACATCAGAGATCAAAATAATTCAAAATAGAGGAATTCTAAAATATATGCAAAAACACTAGCAAAACGTCAATCATAAGAAGTGAATAAAGAATTAGATCATGAAAGAGAAAAATAAATCGGGATTTTAATTTTTCAAAAGGTCTCTGGCCTCCCAGTATCAGGAGTAGATGCAAAGATAAACGTATAAGCAATCATGCTTGGTAGAAAGACGATAATTTTAGGATGACGCTAATTTCAGGAACTTATTCCCTTTGTACTGGAGGCGTCATCTAAGAAGCGATTTTTCGAAATTCGATCACAAACGGGTCTAGGAGAGCGAAGGGTGAGCTGATTTCACTATAGGAATAACGTGGACATTGCTGCCAAAAAAAAGCATCTTATTGCTTCAAAATTGACTATTACAGAATTTGAGCTATATAACTACAAAATGGCGTTACTTTTAATAGCGAAATAACAGCTCGACTTTCACGTTTGAATTTTAAGTAAATCTGAAGTCAAGTTAATAATCTAAAAGTAATAAACTAACGAATTAGTGTAAAGATTAGGTCATTAAAATTTTTAAGAAAATATTCAGTAATAACGGAAATATGCAGGTGCTTTTTTTTTCAATTTTTTAAAAATCGAATTTTTAAAAATTATTTCTTTATTCTAACAGCCCATTAAATTGTGTCAAAGACACACAAGTAAAAATTTGTGTTGTTCTAACACAATTAACGATCAAGCGCGGAGAGGATTATTATATCAATGCGCAAAAAACTACACTATATTGTCTTCTAAAATATCTCAAACAAAATTATAGAATTTATTTTAAAGTACCGCATAATTATTTTTTACGCTTTAATATAGCTATATTTATCTGAAACAGTAAAAAGTAGATAATTAACTACATTTCGAAAGAACACATTCGCGCTGGGCTTTTAACACAATTTTTGCTCAAAGCATGATACATTATTATTAACTACATTTTTGTACAGTTTCAACACAACCTGAATTTACTGGGGAAAATATAATTTTTTTATTGAAAGTCAATACAAGTTTTCTGAATCAAATATAAGTTTTAATTAAAAAAATTATAATTAAAAAATTTACTCACTTGTCCTACTCAGGTCCTGAACACTACAAAAAATTTCAATATTTCATGCAACCTTTCACAATTACTTGCTATCTCAGAGTATTTCTTAGCCAAAATAACGCTGAGACGCTGTCGATAGTGACACTTTTACACTTGTTTACCTTCCCCTTTACCTGCTATTTGACGAGATAGCGCTACAACCGCTCAGTACGAATCAAAGTGGCATATGTCCCATTGAGTTAACGTTGGAGATGAGCCACTTTTCCACGTGACCTCGCAACATTGAAAGTGCTCACACAAGAAGAATTAACACAATATGCAAACCGACCTATTTTTTTTTTAAAGTAGTGGAAATGGGGGTGGGTATGTTTATATATACTTTATCGGTGCTTTACCGCTTGGTTCGGTTGAGAGCATTATAAATATTGGATAAGAAATAGAGGTGATATGGTGTTGCAAAGGTTACAGTTACTATAGGCGTGTATATTGGGATACATTTTAAGTAAATACTAGTTCCACACCTAATTGTTTAAGTACCGTTAATAGGTCGAGTAACTAATACTAAATACGCTAAAAAAATATTAAATATTTTCTAAAAATCTTAATTGTTTGATCTTTAATTTTCATTAATCTGTCTTTTACTATGCATTTCACTTCGTTATGTTTTATCGTGTTACAATTTTAAAAAATGTGTTTTAACGATTCATAAATCCTTAATATAAAACTCTTTTGCACTATCTTTTGTTGAAATAACTAGATTGTCTTTTTTGCAGTTTTCAGTCTCAATGTAAGCTTCCTTTTTTTTTTTTTATCTCTTCTTCCTTCCTCTAATTGTCACGCATCCTAAACTTGTATAAACTGACAATTAGGCGACAATAACCGAACTGTATACATTAGCTGTTCTTAAAAGAAATGGAAAAAATTGAAGTATTTCTATTCAATGAAAAATTAAAATACATGACTTACTAAAACTTGAAACAGTATATAACAAAAAAGTTCTAAAAGGACTAAAATAACCTACTTTCTTTGAACTATAATACTCACTGAACTTCTTATAAAAAAATATTTATAGAATTAACTTTCACCTAGAACCGATTCCATACAAGATTTATTTTTCACCTTTTCCCCAAACACAGCATTTAGTTGTAATTTTAACATTCAAAAGCTTAAATTAGCTACTTTCATTTTCACTTTACTTTTCTCAGACTTGTATAATTCTCAAAGTTACTCGAAGTTTTATTTTTAAAAAAAAAAAAACTGAATTGTTATTAGTTTTTAATGAGGACATTCAAAAAGCCGACTTGACTGTGAAGTAATGTAGCGAATTTTAATAAGGTAAACGGTTCATCTACGAGATCTGCTTTCTAAATGATACGTTGAGATATTTATAAATATTTATTATTTTTCAACAGCATATTTCTAAAATGTATGACTTATATAATAGTAAATATTTACAAATTCGCGAACTGTTTGTTTTTGTTCCACAAACAAGAAAAAAAATTATGTTACAAGAAATTCTGGAAAATCCTCGTTTGATTTCTTGAAACATGAAGGCTATCATATTAATAATGATGCATATTTAAAAATAGAGAAGTAATTCAATGACGATGCACGGAAAACTCTAACTTCCCGCAATTTTGTAAGAAAATAGTACCCATTTGTAAATATTGTAACAGTCTGACAAAAATCGGACCATTAGGCCTAATGTGTAATTATTGTATTATAAACTTAGTTAAAGGTTTTTGTCTAGACCAAAATCAGACCATTAGGCAAATGTGTAGTTAATTGTATTATAACTTTGCCTATTTTAAAACTTCAATTGTACACTGCAAATCCCTGAACACATTATGAACACATTGCAGAATACTATATTTGTCTCCTAGTTTAGATCACATTACAGAACACTTTCTGGAACATATCTTGAAGTGCCTTTCCGAACACTTTATCTTGTCTCCCTTTTTAGATCACAATCCGGAACGCATTTTGGAACGCATTGACCGTAAATATTGTGTGGAAGCGGTGTAAGTGACAAATTCTGTAACAAACCTACTTATTATTTTTCAGTAAGGCATACAACATTTTTATTATTCATTCTGTATGCTTATTTAAGTGAGTGCGCAATAAGATTTTAACCCTCTAATGCATACTGTTGCCGTTTGGCAACGCAACAAGTAACATAATCCACTTTGTTCTATTAAAGTAGAGCTCCCTCTCGACAAATATGTGGGTTTTTTTCACCTATTACAATCCATTTTAAATGTTTTGGTTACTATTATTCCTCATAGATTGACAGTAGTTAAAGTGTATTCAAAATTAAAAAGTGTAATTATTAACTGCTGTGAAATTACGTTTTTGGCAGTAATCAAAGTATAATAATATTAGTACACTAAATACAAATAAATTGTTTGGAAAAATTAATTAGGGTTGAAGAGGGTTATTTTGAAGTATATTTAGCAGTTTTCTAGTCATTCTTATCAATATTGGAATATTGTAGTTGGTTTTTGTCACATGGCAAAATTTTTAAAAAAATTTAATTATTTAAATTCCAATGCAGTTAACTTTTTTCAGTATTTTTCCCATAATGTATGAGTATTAAAGATACATATATATTTTTCCGGGATGAAAAAAAATCATGCATCAGAGGGTTAAAAGACTTTTCAGGACAAAGATAAAAGAATTTGAAATTGTTAAGAACCGCATGAAAAAGTCGAGGGAATGGAGAGAAAAAAATTTCCCATATGTATGAACCCCCAGATAAAATAAATCTCAAATTATTTACCACATAAAAATATTGGAAGTAATGTAGAATGGCATATTTTTCCATTTGTGGGAATCCCAACGAACTTTGCGCAATATGGTTTTGTTTTATTAACTACTACGTTCTAATAGTTATTTTAAACTTATCATCAGTGGATAAAAATGACTCGATCACGATTTCCATATTTTTGCTACTAATAGAATCTAAGATCTACCTACTCCTTTCTTATCTTAAAGAAATCGCCATTTCTATCTTTACCTGTCTGTAAACTGTCTTTGGACTAATGTATGTACCCGGAATAATTGTCATTCCGCGCTGAAGAACCTTGAAAAAGTTTTTTTTTTTAAAGTAACAAATTGTGTCACTGATTTCTTGCTGCTTGTTATAGATGAGATATTTGCGGGTTTTTTTCTTGAAAATATACTAAACACAAATTCATTTAAATAGTGGGATGCGCGTTCCACAATAAAAGAGCTTAGTGGAAGACCATGCTAAGTGACATTTTGAAAATTTTGAGATTTATGTGTCAATGAATATGTTATTACCTCTTTTAAAGATAACAAGTTTCACCTTTTTCATAAACTAAAAGTTAAGTATATTTTTTACGTTTTAAAAGTGTCGTTTTTAACCTATTTTAATGCAAACGAAAAACTTTGAAGCTAATTTTCTCGTTTTCACCTTTTCGGTCACTTAGCACGTTCTTCCACTAAGCTCTTCAATTCTTTTTTCAGTTTTTCAACTTGTAAGGTTTTTTTTTAGTATGATAAATCTGTTACGTGTGCTGTGATTGTAAATGAGCTTTGTTATCATCTGAAAGGTGGATGAATGTTTAGATACTAAATCAGTGGATTTACATACATTGAATTTCTAAGTTATGAAGATATTATGATGCCTTGGCAGGTCCTAGGTGGAAATATTTTTTGCAGATAGTTGGATAAAAAAAATCTATACAAAATTTTTAGAAACATCAACAAAGCAAATGATGTTTGAAGTTTATTGATTTAAATATTTAATAGCCAAGTCTGTTTTCTGCCCATTGATATCGCTAGGAAATGGCCCGTCCGTGGCCGCGTGGTTAAGGCATCTGCCCCAGGATTCAACCTTCTCAGGTTCGAATCCCACCTACTGCCAGTCATCCAATAAATCGAATCCCTGTACTGGAAAGAGTAGAAAAATCGAACTCGTGACGGATGGGCCCGAATACACTGGGACAGACGTGCTCGTTAAATCTGTGGAGTCCAAAGTCCCGACAGCGTCAGCGTACGATGTTGCTCGAGGTTCCGTTGGGTGCCCGCTCAGGTGTCAACCTCGTCACTTGACCAGGGTTCTAAATTACGAGGCGTTACTGGCTGTGTTAAAGCTCCTAAAGGAGGCTAGAAATAGGCAGCCGGAAACGATTACATTACCATTACTATCAGTAGGAAATATCTGTAACGGTATAAACAAGGTTGAATTTTAAGTATGGAAAATCATGTAAAATACATATTATGTCATCATGTCATTGTTCAAAGTTATAAAATGATATCTACTGAATAAATTTTAACTCTACCTGCTATTGGTAGTAGTTTAATCAAAATGACTTGTAGATAGTAATTCTAAATAAATAAAATAAATATCACTTTCAGAGTAATACTTTTTAAAAATTCTTTAAGCGGGTGTATTGGATATCGCATAAAAGCATATTCGTTTGTGTTATAATCAAGGAGTTAATACAAAATGGACGTTATAAGCAAGATGTTATAACATTAAAATCTATGGGCAATTCTAGGGGTGGAATGGTTACGACGTAATAAGTAAACTTTCGTTGTAACTGAATTTTACTGTATATTACAAAGAAAACTGTCAGAATTAAACTTCAATGGATAAATTTTTAAAAATATTTCCATTTGAATCGTTTGTATAACTTCTTCGTTCCAAAGGCATATACGTGAACCATCGCAGAATTCACTGCACAACTTTACAATTTTACTTAATAATAACTTTTCTATTATAAACTAGAATGTCCAAGCTTCCTAAAAATGTCGATACCAAAGAAGTTGATTTATTAATTGTACAAAAATAAATAAAAAATTAAGAAGGTCAAGCAGATTTCGAAGGTCTTGCATAAAAGTTTTTCCAGCGGTAAATGTATAAGTTATTTTAACAACAGCATTAATTACAAACAACTAACAGAGAATGTTTATTCACAACACAACAAAGCATTTGTATTCTATTAAATACACGTGCTCCTCAGCAAATAATAACGTTATTTTTTTTCTTTCAAAAATTTTCTTGCAAAACATGGTTTTAAACATAAAATTGATGTTTCAAAAATTTAAAGATTATATGCGTCAGATTTTTTCTGGTGTGAAGATGTTAAGATATGCACAAAATTAAATCAAAGAAAACCGTTCTTTTATTTTACAGCATCCATCGATTGTTAAAAATAAAATCGAAACTTTTCAAGATATATAAAACATTTTTTTCGTTTCGATCGTTTTAGAAATCGACATCGAAACCTGTAGAAAAATTTATTTGGTTGCATAAAAGCATACCTCCGCAAATTGAAACTTTTGGGATCAACGCCCTTTTATCAAGAAAAAAAATAACTTCTGTTTTTTATATCAAAACTGTGACGACAACCAAGGTAGCGAAAACCTGAAGTAACTCCTTTTGTGCTGTAACATGGGTAATTTGGTACTAAACCCGTTCATTTTACGAGATTTCATTGAGGAAAGTGAAACTTCTCTATGAGTCTCCACTTAAGACCACAAGTTGCCTAATACTAGAACTTGAACTCTTGTACTCAGATCATAGAGATAGACTCAAATACCTCGGAAATAAAATTTAACTCATGACCTTTCTTATTTATAAAATGCTATTTTAAAACCTTCAGGAATGGATTTTGTTAATTTATGCCTACACGGAGTTAGATAGTATAAGATTCGTTATAATATTGTTTAAAATAAGGTAATTTTAAATGATTTTGAACAGAAAACCATTGTAAATGTAAAATTTTATATGTCTGAATTTGACATTTTAAACTAAAAAAACTAACCGGCGCAGCAGCCCATTACTTTGCCAAGGCCTGCAGTGCCCATTTCAGCTTTCGTGACCTAGGGCAATTTGATATTTTAAGTAATTTTAATTCACTACTCAAAACACCTGACTAGAAAGCTTTCATATTTAACTGTGGAAGAAAATAATGATTTAATGGTTCATTATTTGTGTATACACAAATTTAATTAATAAAATGGTTTAGCTTTCCAATTTTAGCCTATTTTTCGAATTATTTTCATTAAATTCATTCAAATTAATTTTATTAAATTCGATAGAATTGGAAAAAAGTAAAAATGGAAAAGGGGTATGGTGAATTCCATCCTCACCCATCTTCCAAATTTTGTTCTCACACCGTCTGATTTAAAAAAAAAAATTAAAGTTATTTTTGTTAGAAATTTAGGACATCAAACAGTATCTATCAAATTTGTTTTTGCCTGTCTGCCAATAACTGTTTTAAGAATTTCAATGAGTATTAAAATAACAGGAAAGAAGGAGCTATTCTAGTTGTTTCATAACTTCTTGTTTGTCATACGAGATAAAAAGGTTCGTTTTACCCTTTTTTTTGCAGGGAATGGCAATTTTCAAATTTCAAGTTTTCAATAAATTATTTAACTTTAAAATTGCAGTGTAAAAGAAGTATGATTTTCAAGTGAGAAATTGTGTGCACATGGCATAAAAAGGCTGCATAGTCTAATCATGCCATTCACAAGAACCCTTGTTCTGCTAGGGTACACATAGACATAATTTGAGCATAATAACTTCCAAGTCAAAGACCCACAACCCACAATTACTCTATTTCACTCATACCTCTGACGAAAGGCTTCAATTAAGCCTTCACCAACTATTAATACCCAAAGAATAAGATTTTTTATGACCGGCTCTCTCGTATTATCTCCTTAGAGTTAAGAAGAAGATGGATACTGCCTGGCAAAACCAATACAAATTCCGGCATGCCAAGTGAAGCCATCGATCGCTTTGTAGTAAGCCCAAACAAATGCTCTTGGCGAAGTATTTGGCGCTATTCGACAATGGAGTTTGCAAAAGCTTAGTAAATCATGGAGAATTTCGAGTCTCTTTTTAAAAAACTATAATTATTATGCATTTTTCTTACCTGTGAAGGAGATTGCTACCATCTTGTGTAAATTTTCAGGTATTTATTCATCATCATAAATTCAGATAAATTTTCTTGTTTCTCTTACATATTTTCAGGAATTTATTCATCTTATATAAATTGAGATCTTTAGCTAAGGAAGGCCTACACTTGTGCAAATAGTATTTTTTTAAATAATAATTAACGCTTTTAAGGAATAAAATGTCGCGTTTCGGTATGAACTAATACTGAGTGAGATGTTTGTTTCGGCTTATTATGGTTGCTTGGCGACTTTTTGACGGCTTCACTTTGTTTCTCGCCAAGCACCTCAATCTTTTTTTAACTGTGTGATTATTTCTTGCACCAGACGAAATGCCAATTTCAAGGGGGGAATGGGCGCGCTGGACTGCGGGTCTCCAAACTCAAGTGTTTCGTGTTAATCCAATGGGGGGGGGGGGATATTTTCCCTGCCACATTTCTCCGGCCGTAGAGAATATTTTTACAAACGGATTTTTTTATGTCATAAATGTAGCTGACTTATAGGTCCCACAATCCCACTTTTTGAAATAGGTTTGAATATTTTATTTTTTTTAAACTTCCAATATATAATTTTTACAAAAAGTATTAGAATCCATTTTAAAACGATTTTTACAAACGGTTTCTTTTAAATAATAAATGTGAGTAACTTACTATACATCTCTATAATCCCACTTTTTAAAATTGCTTTGTATAGTTTTTTTAAAATTATTTATTGAAAATTAAAAAACATCTATTCGAACCTATTTCAAAGAGGGGTATTGTCGGGACCTATAAGTCAGCTACATTTATCCCATAAAAAATCCATTTGTAAAAATTTTCAGTACAGCCGGATAAATGTGACAAAGAAAATATTTATTCTCCATTGGATTAACACTGGTGAACTTTGCTTTGGAGACCCGCCGTCCAGCGCGCCCATTCCCCTTTTAAGCCCCACCACTATCAACAGTTCGCCGCCGGCTCGCACCAATACAACACTCGTGCACGTGTATGAGAATCCACGTGCATTTTATCCATTGACCTCTCTTTTGCTTGTAAAAAAGTTTTTTGTTCCCTACACACTATCGTTGAATCATTTTTTTAAAACAGGTAATGCTTGCGAGGTTTTCTATCGGTGGGTATTTTTGTTATCATCGATTTTTTTTTATCTTGAAAGTTGAAATTTCCTCTGACATTTTTCAGTTAGATGCTTTTTCTGGATATGAGGCTTGACCTTTAAATTGTCACGTTTTTTCTGTAACGTGTATTTAATATAAGGATGAATGAGCGTGTTTAAGTGATTTATCTTAAATCCGTCAAAATTCACGTGTCAGAGCCACAGGTTGTCGCTGGACACATGGCAGCATGACACCTCTAGTCTCTAAAGTCACAAGATCTAACTTTTAAAAATTACAAAAGGTTTAATTGTCGAACTTTAGTTACTTTCTTCTTTACTTTAAAACCATCTGAATTACTTTGTTGATCAAAATAAAAATTTAAAACATATCATTCTTTATTTAATAAACGTGGATCAAAATTCCAAAACATATCATACTTCATTTAATAAGCGTGGATCAAAATTCTAAAACATATCATACTTCATTTAATTTATTCGTGGATCAAAATTCTAAAACATATCATACTTTATTTAATAAGCGTGGATCGCAAAGTTCTAAAACATATCATGCTTCATTTAATAAGCGTGGCTCAAAATTCTAAAACATACCATACTTCATTTAATAAGCTTGGATCAAAAAATTCTAAAACATATCATACTTCATTTCATAAGCGTGGACCAAAATTCTAAAACATATCATACTTCATTTAATAAGCGTGGATCACAAAATTCTAAAACATATCATACTTCATTTAATGAACGTGGATCAAAATTCTAAAATATATCATCTTTTATTTACTAAGTTTTATTGTGTTTCTTATGATATAAGTATAAATGGAAGTTTAATAATAAACTATACTCTCTTTAAGCAATAGATGTAATTAATAATATACAGGGTTAGTCAAAATGAATAGGACAATAGTTGGTAGGTTGATAGTTTATCTGTCCATACGGTAGCTGTAGTTTGGTTACAATAAACATACATTCGTCTAAAAATAGATTTCTTATTTCCCTATTCATTCCAACTAACCCTGTACTTTCAACAAACTTCATTTTTAACACATTCGCTGCCACTAAATCATCGATAGAGGCTGGTGAAGTAGAAAAATATCCTGTTTTTTTAAACCTGTTCGTTACAATGGAAATAAACTAACTGTTCATTTTTGAACAAGTAGAAATCTTAGTTCGAGATCGTAAAATAGCAAGTTTAGGTTGAATTAATGTCACTAACTAAAGCTACACGATAGCTACCTAGTCGTAAAAATACAAGGAAATGTTCCTGGCCTTTTCCAACCGGATAAATCATCATCTGTCACTAACAATTGAATTGAAAGCAAATTAACAGATTTGCTTCAGTGATTAACTTTTCGACTAAGAAATCATCATTAAATTTTCCTAATTCATTGTTTTTGGGTAGTTTTTGTTTGAAAAAAATACAAAAAAAAAACAGACAATTTTTTATAGCTAGATTGTTGAATAACTAACTGAATCACTTTACGAAATGCGGTATGTCAGGTGTCTGGTCACCCTATACACTTGAGACAAAGGATTTAATTTCCTCGTAATTTTTAATAGAATACCCTCTTTCAAATCACCAAGTATTATTCCAAGCACAGAAGGATCGTTTGCAAAAGTAACAAACGAACTTGAACTCATAAGAACGGTTGGCGAAATGGTACTATGAATTTCATCAGAATGTGCTGTTATCGGTGAATCGGAACCACGCGACTCCTTAAGGAGTCAGTGGCATCCAACGTGTTAAACATGTGCACTTTCCAAAAATTAGTTGAAATTGGCTTAAATGCTGATTTTTTTTAGCATGCCCTTGTTTCGAAAATGAGTATGTACAAGCTGGCTACCAACGGAACTTGGAGTTTCAGAAGGACTATATTGCGAGTCCAACCATTACCATTCCAACCAATAGTCACTCAACCAACCAGTACGTCTGTGTTTTAGAATTGAAAGCATTAACTTCATATTTGAACCAAAATATTTATTTTCCAAAATGAAACCAGAGATTTTCTCAGATTTTAAAGTGTCATTTTTATCAGTGCAGACGAGCAAATTTGTGAAGATTTAAATGTAAGTCTTCTACAGCTTTTTAATTAAGAGAGACTGTCAGCAAAATAGAGCTAATGCATTAGTTTTGGAATCTCGAATTCCGCAGAAGTATTGCTTTGCCGTGTTAGCCCTTTTCCCCGGATATGGGAAACAACATAGCATAGAAATTCGAAATGAAATAAATTCAAAAGGAAAATATTATCAAGTTATTTAATTATATATTTCGAAGTTTTTTGAAATGGCAAAAATATACAGCAGATGTTGTTGTTGTTGTTGCTTATCTCCTTGGTTTAGCAGAGCTAAACCAGGTCTATAATGTTTGTCACTCGTAAAAAGTCTAAGAACATGACTGGATTTTCATACATATCGTGTCTGGAAAGTCCCAGACAGTCCAGGATGTGGTCGGGTGCCGCCTGTTTGATGGAACACTTCGGGCAGATAGGAAAGGTCTTCATCCCATTCGTGTAACACAGAGATCTGATGTGTCCACTTTTATGTCTCGTAATGGCCGTCTGGTCGCTTCTGCAGCACTTTAGGGCTAAAGCCTCTCCGCATGAAAATACAGCAGATGGCGACCCTATTTAAAAACTTTATCAATTCATAATTAAATAACCGAATGATATTTTTTTCCACTTTGTTTTAAATTGATGTTATGATGATTCCTATACCTTGTGAAAATAGGATAACATGCAAAGCAATTCTTTTGCAAACGTTGTGATATCAAAACTAATATATTAGCTCTATGGGACTGACAGTTCCTCTTAATTTGTTACTACCATAAGATTTAGAAAGCTTTATTATTCATCATATATATGATTGAAATTTTAATAATCAACTCTTATATTTTTCCAATCGTAGCAAAACCGCATAATGGAGAGAGAATGGTATCATACTTTGATGAAGAGGCACAGTACTTTCAAGAGGATTTTCTTCTACTGGGAGGGGATAGGATTTCGTATTAGTAGTTTATTTCTAGGTTCCTTGCTAGATGGCACCAGCAGCGTTTCCATGTTTAGAGTCTTTGCAGATCTTAGTAGGCTTCACCTTCAGTGTTCAGACGGTTCGGTTCCATGAGATTCACCAAGTGTAGTGCTAATCTTCTATTCAAAAAGAAGGCTTCAATGCTGTGATTAGCTATTCCTATTTTAAAGTATGTTTACCATTATCAACTAGCTGTTTTGTTCGAGTTGTAAGAAGCTATTTGTCGTTGATTAAGGAAGTTACAGTCCACAAGCCTAGTGTGTATCTATTCTGGTTCTGCGTAGTATATTATTCGTTAGCAGCCATATTTGAACCAGCTACTAAATTCAACTCTTCATCTATATTACAAGGACAAAACCTATACAACTTCAGAACTTTGTTCCTACTTCAGATACCAATAAATAAAACAGTTATACGTATTACCTGACCACAACAAAATAGCGAAGGTGTGGCATCCTATGTTACTCGTCCTTACCAATTGACCTTCAATCGCGGAAGGAATATCGATGAAGTCTTCCGAAATAAACACCTATTTATTACCAGGCGTAGAAAGATCGAGTGTTTATTTACATAATGGCTTCTTTGTCTTACAAATATATGTAATAGAATAACATCTATTTCATAGGAGAGCATGCCATTTGTGTACTTAATTCTAAAAAGGAGATGTATACACTCTGTGAAAACCTAACTTGAGTAAAAACAAAGTGTAAAAAGGCAGAGGGAAAGGCGTGATTGGTCCTTTAGCTGGAAACTCTTGTAAGGTAATATTTACAGATAAGATTATCTGAATAGAATTGAACAAAAATACACTTTTTTCTTATGCCAAACTTTCAAAATAATATTAAAATCTGTTAGACCTGAAACGAAATTAATTTTTAAACATGTTTTCTGGACGGATTCACAAATAATTTATGGAACTCTTCACATCCGCGGAAGGATCTTCTACATGGCATATTTCTATTTTCCCAACTTAGGTTTACAAGGAGTGTAGGACATAAAGATCTTTATTAATTCACATTAAATATTCAAAGTTGTCAAACGTAAGCCATTACGGTTGTTAAAGAAGGCCAAAAAAGGCCGCCAAAGCACACAAAACCTCACAAGTCGAGGTCTTATTAAAATGTAACACTATTTTATTGGTTGTTAGAAGAGAGGATCAGAATTCAAAACAAATTCTGCAGCGTCTGCAGTTTCTCTGGGAAAGAATGTATTGACGCCTATTAGAATGTGGGAACTGTTCGATAGATCGGTAATATTTTAACTGAGAGTTATTGAGAAGGAACTGTTATTTGTGTGGTTAATATTATAACTTTATAGAGATTTGTGGGATATATCACTTGTATATTTTATACGCGTGCAAAGTTTGCGGTGAAAATTGTGCGGCATTTAATACATTCCCTATTAATTAATAAAATTAAAATTCAATGCATTCATTTTTTTAAAGTAATACATTTCTTCCCTTATCTATAAAACGCTATATTTATGTTTGATTGAAGCGATTTTTTTCTACTTTTCAATTTCAAAATTTTAATACAAAACTTTATTATGTTTGATATAAAATATCTTAGAAATTGAATATAAGTACTGATTTAAATGAAGAGTATCTGAAACTCGAAGAATATTTTATAGTTATAACTAATTTCAGAATCTTCAAGGTAATAAAATGTAGAATTTGAAACGATTTAATCAACGGTGTTTTTGTGGTGCTGCCATCTGCAGGAGTTAAATTTAAACTAAAGCGCATCCCAACAGACACAGAATTTAAAAAAAAAAAATTGTCGATCATTTCTCTGTTAGTTTATGCACACCCATACAAGAAAAAAACTGAAGAAAAAATGTGTCAAACTGTTTGCACTAGAGCTATTCTGCGCAAACAGTGTACTTAACAGGGTTAAACTAACGAATCGTATTTGACGTCTTTTCAAAAATATCGCCAGGTCGAATGACAACAAACTCTGGTGCATACTAGACAACCATGAACCAATGACTGCCCGCAGTATAGAGCATAGATTAAGAACACTCTAGAGATCTGAATCCCTGTTTGGATTAGCATTGGAGAATTTCTATAATGAAATTGTCATAGAAACTAGCGCCCCCAATAGTTACTTTGGGAACTACTGTGGTTTCGCGGCTGCTTTTTTCTAGCCTTCTTTAGGAGCTTTAACACAGTCTATTACGCATCGTAGTTTAAAACCCAGGTCAAGTGACGAAAAGAAACTATTTTTGGCGACAGCGGGACCATGCGTTTTTTTATAATCATATTTTTGTAATTAAAATGGTTGAAGTTTTACTTAAATTTATCTCTTGATTTAATTTAATGAATGAAATAATATTTCAATTTATTAGACAGTATCTACTTTTTGACTGTGTTAAAGCTCGGGAAGAACAGGCAGTAGGAAGCAAATTGTACTTAGTTTATTTATTTTTAATGAAGTCACTTTTCGAACGACAGTATTATTAAGCAAGTTTCATATGCATTAAATGTAGTGCTACAATATAAATAAAAATTATGCAAGACATTTGTTAATAAATAACTCGCGAAATTACTTTTTACAACATTGATTGAAACAAATTGAATACAAGAATAAAATTCAAAAGCATAAATATCAGCATATTTCTTTTTTATTACAATCATTTTTACAATATTATTTTTTTATTCTTATCTAACAATCTTTAAATATGTACATTTCAAAGAAACAACACATAACTTTAAATATTTTATTAAAAATGACAAGAAAAACTGCAGTTATTTAGCACAATTATTATTTAAATTTTGCTAGATAATAAAAACATAAGATTGTGTATCAGTGTTTATTTAGAACGCCGCCATGTATCTTATGTATGCGATTTATGCCGGTAAATTTATCAGTTTCTGTGAAGAGGCTGCAATATCCTATAAATATGAAGCACAGAGCATTTCTTCATGTAGAACTAATTCCTATCATTTCTTTAACCAATTCTAAATGATAAAATAAAAACGAAGAAATATATATTCTTTACTTAATAAAATTATTGTTGAAAGCCAGAAACTAGTGGGACTTTTTTTTGTAAAATTTATTGCAATTTTATCAACCAGATCTTTTAAAGATTTATAACTTTAGGAGCAATAGCAAAACTTTTATATAAGTTAAGAAATAAACTGAATTATCTTTTAGAATCGATGACATTCGATTTTTATTAAAAAAAAAACCCTAGAAAATTTTACTATAGTTCAGAACAGTCATTTAAAAAACCCCAAAAAGAATAAGAATTTGCAATATTATTTACATGAAATGCACTTGCTGTCGTTTATTCTCAAGACTGCTGAAAATTCTTCGAAATACATTATTTAAATAAAAATTAACAAAAAATAACTGCAGACTACGAAAAATAAACAAATTTGAACATTATTCTATTTCTAAAATGTATTTAGCCACTTTATCGTCATAGTAACCGAAATTTACTCTCTGTTGCCAGACTTCGATTTTAATAAATTCGAAAGTTTTGGGATGTGATATCCCGAATATACCTAGCAACAAATAAATGATTAGCTTTATATTAATTCATTCCTGAGTATTAGGTAGCCTTAAAATCGAAAATTTCAATTATCAGTTTAAAACTGACCTAATATTATGGTACATTCCGAAGAAACAATGGACAATTACAGCATTTTCCAAACATATTTTATTTCGATTAAGTATAGGGAGAAACTCCTTAATCTCGCATATTTCCGCTTTTTAAGCGCAACTTATTTTTTAATTAATTTTTAAAGTTTTTGGCGCGAAAACAGCGATGTCGTCATGTGACGTCATCTGTTACGAATTGGCTACCGCTCGCTACTGTCGTTCCGGTAATCGCAATAATGGCGCTTAGTGTTATTGTTGAGTCCGAAAAATCGCTCCGTTTGATGTTTATTTCTTAATTATGGGTTATAAGTACTGTATTGTGCAAGTGTACGAATACAACTGCACAAAAGCCCAGATAAATACTTCATTACCCAAAAATAAATATGCTAGAAACAAGTGGTGCAAAGCCATTAAAACAAGTTTATTGCTAGTACGAAAAGCAAACTTTCTTATTTAAAAATGAGTTTTTCTGAATACAAAACAATTAAATAAGAAATAAAAATATACGTTAAACACTTGCAAGCTAATTTTGTTCATTTAATTGATGATGTTATTTCAATAAACACGGTTTAAAACATTAATAAGCTATTAAGAAAATGTAACAACATGTACCAATTTAAACTTTTTTTACCCATTAAACAGTATTTTGAAAACTTAAATCGCTAAAAATCTCTGTAATTGGTATAATATTGCAGAAATATTGAAAAATAACAGCCCTTCAGTTGCATTTTTGGATGATCATAACTTTCATTGCTGCACACAAGAACTGCTTGAAAAATACAAATGAATTTTGTGCATGGCAATTGAAATATTAATACATATTTAAAAATATGCATAGACCTGAGTAATGTTGGGTTTGAAAAGTTAGGTCTAGAATAGGTGGAGGTGTACAACAAAAAAAGAAACAGGACTTTAAAACAATAAATAGTGTCAGAGGGGTGAATATGAGTTTTTTCATGTGGTAATGCTTAGGCGAAAAATAAAAACCAAAAATTTAGCTGGCAGCTTAAATACTCACTGAAAGTTGGAGTACTGGGCATCAAAAGAAAGGTCTTAGCCTCCATAAACAGAAAATACCAAAAGTTTTGGCCCCATACGTCCCTAAAGAGTTTAGGGTCCAAATGTGTCTTTTAACATTGCATGCACCGACAGATGACAGTTATCACAAAGATAGAGGCCTGCATTTAAAAATATGCAACTACCTGTGCCAAGTTGGGTTTGAAAAGTTAGGTCTAGAATAGGTGGAGGTGTACAACAAAAAAAACAAGACTTTAAAACAATAAATAGTGTCAGAGGGGTGAATATGAGTTTTTTCATGTGGTAATTCTTAGGCAAAAAAATAAAAAACAAAAATTTAGTTGTTAACTTAAATACTCACTGAAAGTTGGAGTGTCATACATCAAAAGAAAGGTCTTGGCTTCCATAAACAGAAAATACTAAAAGTTTTTGCAAAAAAATGTCCCTAAAGAGTTTAGGGTCCAAATGTGTTAACATTGCATGCATCGACAAATGGCAGTTTTCACAAAGATAGAGGCCTGCATTTAAAAAATATGCAAGTACCTGTGCCAAGTTGGGTTGGAAAAGTTTGGTCTAGAATAGGTGGAGGGCTACAACAAAAAAAACCAGGACTTTAAAACAATAAATAGTGTCAGAAGGGAAAAATTGGGTTTTTTCATGTAGTAATGATTAGGCAAAAAATAAAAACCAGAAATTTAGCTGGTAGTTTAAATACTCACTGAAAGTTGGATTGTTATACATTAAAAGAAAGGTCTTGGCCTCCATAAAAAGAAAATACCAAAAGTTTTGACACCACATGTCCCTAAAGAGTTTAGAGTCCAAATGTATCTTTTAACATTGCATGCACCGACAGATGACAGTTTTCACAAAGATAGAGGCCTGCATTTAAAATATGCAAATGCCTGTGCCAAGTTGAGTTTGAAAAGTTAGGTCTAGAATAGGTGGAGGTGTACAATAACAAAAACAGGACTTTAAAACAATAAATAGTGTCAGAGGGGTTAATGAGTTTTTTCATGTGTACTGCTTAGGCAAAGAATAAAAACCAACATTTTAGCTGGTAGCTAAAATACTCACTGAAAGTGGGAGTCTTATACAGCAAAAGAAATGTTTTAGCGTCTAGAAACTGAATACAGGCAAAATAGTAGTAAATTAGAGCAGTACAGTTTTAATCTTCAATATAGCATTCAATGCTCTCAGCAAAGGGTATACCAAATTATGACACAATCATATTCGAAACATACAAGTTTACTTGCATAAATGTACTAACTACAATAATTTCATTTGGCGAGACAGTAATGTGCATTTGTAATCAAATTTAAACATAGTTTTTCTGTCAGTTAATGTGTCAAAACTGTATTTTTTTTATAGTAAATATATTTTTATTAACAAATTCAGGAATTTAAATTAAGAAAGAGCATTTTTTAACTAAACTAGTTTGCTTTTTCTACTCTTTACTTTCCCATTTTGGTTTAAAATTATAAGATATTGAAAAACAGAAAAAAAAAACATTTGAAATTCAAACCTTCGAAAAGGTAAACAAACGTTCACGAATTCGGAAGATTCCTCGGCTCATAACAGATGACGTCACGGCCAATGGCGTACCGGTTTGTGCATTTATTCTTTTATTAAATTACAGAAATATTTTTTTGAAATTTTAAGTTGATATTCGAAACCAGGAGCATTTTTTCTATCGGAACCAATAGTTTTTATAACACTTTGAAAAATATGCAAATTGTCCATTGCGCTACAATCGGAAAATGCAATTATGCCAATCAACAAATCAACCATTAATAGTTTATTAGTTCCTCAAGTAACTTTAGTTGCGCAGGCATCAGATTGACTTACTGGTCTAGAGTGTTCTTTGTCTATGGTATAGAGAACGTGACATAAGAAACTTTCCCATTGCTAATTTCGCCAATAGTTGCCATAATACCAATAAGTCGGAGTTCCCGGCGTAAAATATCCGACCACGATTCCTTAGTTTAACCCTTAACAGTTGTTCTTATAATTGAAGGTAAATAGAAGTTTTAAAACAAACTACATTAAAGTAATGAAATAGTAATTTCAGGTAAATATGCAGGACTTCCTTTCAATTAAAAATAATGACATTTTACGGATGGTTCCATATAGTATTCTAAACTTTTCTCTACAAAATGCTAGTTCCATTAAAGTTACAGTAGAACTCGAGTTATCCGAACTATGACTATACAAAATCGAATGTTTCTTCTTTTCATTCATCTAAAATAATTTTACTATCGACTATTATATTACTAAAATCTTGTAAACTAATGTTCAAAATATATTCCGTTTTTAGTATGGAAAATACATGAAACTAAGCCATGGAAAATAAAATTTAAATATCAATTACTTTTGTTTCTTAAGGGGGTCTGGCACCTCCATAGAAGCCCATGTTAAATTGTCCAACTTTGGGGGCATCTCAAGAATTAACTAATTAATATATCCATTTCAAATTTTCACAGTTTCATTTATAAACATTTTTAAGTATTTTAACACAAGATTATTTTGAAAAACTAAAAACTAGATTAAATATGAATTTTTTTTAAATATCGTTGAAGAATGTCAATATTTTTAACCTAAAAGATTTTTTTTAAAAAAAAGTAAAAACTTTACAGACTATTCCCAGCGTTAAAATGTTTAAATATACTTGTGAATTACACATAAAAAAATTCAAGTATTTAAATGAATAACATTTTTAGTTATGTGCCCCCAAACATTCACATGATTCAAAAATTGTAAAACCGAGAAAACCCAATTTAAAGTTTTTATTGTTAACTCATTTCCTTACGAAGGATTTTTGCTTCCTCGTAATATTTGATTGGAATAACATTATCGAATCCTTAGTCGTTCGGCCGTTCTGGGCCGTTTCACTAAAGAAAGGGTAAAATAAAATTGCCTTTAATGTCAAAAATATGTTTCCAATCGTCTTAAAACTTTGTGACATTATTAATAAAGGTTGATATAGTATTTTAAGCCACTAATTTTTTTTTTAATTTTTTCAATGATTTTGGGGTGCCAGACCCCCTTAACTCAGAATAAATCATGTTATTAATACACATGATATAACCTATAAAATATTTTCAGATTGATAAAAGTAATAAACATCATTTAACGAATTTATATATTTTCGTTTGAATTCTATTATTCTTTTGAATATTGAAAAGACAACTTTACTTGCTCTTAGAACTTAAATTGAAAATATTGGAAGTAATTCACTTGTAACACAAAACTTCCACAAACTGAAGAATTTTGAGTGTTTTAATTAAAGTAATAGTCGTTGAAAATAACTGTTATAAGCTCAAAGTGTTGAAACATGACATTTTGTTGATTTATTATTGCAATATTTATTACCTGTTACTTCAAGAAGCGAAAAGAAAGTTACCTATGTTTAATTTTCATAGTTTAAGAGTTTCACTTTTCGTTATTTAAATTTGACAAAAAAAATCACTTCAATTTTCTCATCATTACTTATTGTATTAATGCAAAAATTCTTTGTTTTAAATAATTTTAATGGGCATGTTTCACGTCTTGAGTGGCAACAGATATTCTGTTTTAAATCCTGCCTTGCCTTGCGACTCGTCACGCCTTATAGGAGCATGAAGCCGCAATTGTTGAAATACAGTTCCTCCGGTTCAGTGCGGCTTTCCTGGCAACTGCCCAGCTTGGCCAACTAAGATGGTCTCGCTCCTTCAAAATGCTTCTGATGCTGCTTTAAATCTGCTGAATGAAAAATAGAAATGCTGAATGAAAATAAATTCTTTCTCGAGACTCAAGTCGCGAATCAATGTAAAAGTGCACATGTTTATGCGGAAAAGTGCACGAATAAAAAGTGCGAGGAACTACGTTAACTGGAACAGGCCAATTAAAATAAAGAGAGAACAGTTTTTTTTTTTTTGATAAATGAATTTTATCGTGTTTGGGAAGAGTTTGGTGCTGCCATCTACAGAGTTTTATTGTAACCAAAACATACCCTTACAGTAAAGTGGTCCTCCTCAAAATATGAGCTTGAAATAAAAGTAGATAGGGATAGGATTGTCGCTTTCTGTTCAGATATGTTTGTAATCTTTAACTTCACCACGTAAAGTTTTGACTGTTTAAATGTCTAAAAACATTTTAAAATTAATAATCCCTAATATACAATGATATTGCAAGAAAACGAAAAAGCACTATTTTGTTTGCAAAAATGACTTTGGTGTCATTTGACATGTATTGGTAATACGTACATTTTTAGAACAATGTCATGCATTGTCGTGTATTAGTAATGTCAGTCATTTTTAAAGGCAAATCGTTTTAAAATCTTGTAAAACTAGGGGAAAGGCATAAAAAAAAGTTCGCTATATTTATTAAGTGTCTGTGCCGCCCGGCGCAATCGTTAGGACTCTAGCCTTTGGAGCTGCTGGGGTCGGGTTCGAATCTCAGTCAGGCATGGATGTTTGTGACCGTCAATAAATTTTGTTATTTGTCTATGTGTTATTCATTTCTTTGTGATTGTAAAAATTCTTTCTGTGTCTGTCCATGTCTGTCAAGTTTACCATGAATAAAAATAGAAATTCAATTTTGAGTTATTTAAATCACTGTTACCATATCAACAATGGCATGAAAAACTTAACTTCTTTAAAAATATTCGAAGCAAAATAATTTTCTCATGAATCAGTTTGGAAGGACGTCATAAAATGAAACACAATGTGATTCTTTGATTGTTCATTGATTGTTTACCGAGAAAGTGGCAAGGCATATTCTTTGCATACAATTCTGGTTAGCTTTAATTAACAATTCTTAGTTCCTTTAAATGCACTTTGGTGTCGTTTTATTACTTGTGTTATTAATAAATATTTCATTATAATTCGAACTGAAAATAATTTGAACAGACAGTTAAAAAAATATTAGGTTAATTTGCTAAAGAATATTAAGGAAAATAGTTGATTTTGAGTTTTAGAAGTTTAAGTTACAGCTAGATCCAGTGTTTAGCTATTTATTTTTCTAATGTGTATAAATCTAGTGCAGAAATGGTTTTTGATGATATTTACTGTTAGGAACCTAGTTGTTTCCCGATTAGAATTTCAGTAAGTATTTAAGTATCAGGAAAGTAGGCTATTTTAGCTCTTTAAGTTTCTCTTCTTGTTTTACAATTCGTTCTGTATTGTAAATCTATTAGGAAACTGAATTTTTGTAAGTAGAGGAGACCGGGGCAAGTGACCCATGCTTTGTTTCTTATTGGTTGTATATATTTTACATTTATATATTCTGAAGAAAACAACATATTATCGCTTTTCTCACAAGTTTTCTGAAAACTTGTACTACTGCTTTTTCAAAAGTAATTATATACCTTTTAGAAACAAGTGGTTAAATAAATTGTTGAGCTTGACAATGTACTCAATTTAAGGGATGCATATTCCGAGACAAATAAAAATGAATGGGGAAAATTTCACAAACCGTTCTTAAAAAGATTTAACACGTATATTAAAAACATTATGTTATTTTCTCAATATTTTATTATAAACTGAAATATCCTAAAAGAGTACACCCAGATTATAGGCAAAATTATAGTTAAAAAATGAAGTATGTTGTACCAAGATTGTTTTAACAGTTTTCAATGGTGGTCATTACCATTATCATTTCCATCACTTTGAACTCAATCAAATTGTATAACTTCCCCTTTTGTGTAACGATAGTTTAGTACTCTTTTCTAAAGGTTGTCTAAAGTATTGCTAAAGATTGCACACACAAAAAATCGTAGCTATCACATGCACTGAAGTTTGGTTAATTTTAAATCCACTTTTTTAGCCACACAATTTACTCCAAACTTTAGGTGTAACATGTCACACTATTATTTTAGAGTACAATTATTCACAATCTGAGAGAAATATTTAAAAAAAATTGGATGTTTTTCTGACACTGCATCCATTCCTCATAGTTCCTTGAGCAACGTATATATTGCTTCTGAAAAGAATGTGTTCGGTCAGCTTTTTTATTAACTATATAGAATGTTTTGAAACTAGAAATAAACTTTTTTATATTTAGAAATCAATGCATGGTTATACATTTACTTCGTCATATATTATGATAAAATTAATTAAATTTCCTGTAATATTAAGCCCACATTGGTGTGCTACCTGGGTAGTTTATAAAAATTGTAGCACGTTTTTCTCAAAGGCATTGTTCGTTTTCTTGCCTCATAATATTTAGGTTAAACCTGCCCCGTCACTATATTTTGACTTTAATATTACCATAAAAAGAGTTGGAGTATAAATTATTTAAAAAGAAGTTCATAGTTACTTAGAGTTCACCTTTTACCAATAGCAATCATAATGCTTTAAATTTATACTAGTTCATTTAATTTAGGATTGAATGTAAGCGTTAAAAAATTAGGCAACATTAAAAAACTCAAAAAACAGCTCTAACCACAACATTATAACACCAACCGTAAGAGTTAATTTTACTAGAACAAAATGCTGTAACCTTATTACAAATACCTTTAATGTGTAACACAGGTCATTTAAATTGTTGGAATTTTTTCATCGCTTGCACAATTCATTTGTAGGATAACATCACAAAATTAACCAACGACAAGATTAAATTACTGAGTCAACACCAAACCAATAACCTCAAAATTTTTATGTAGGTTAAGGGTTAGTTTGAATTATCGTGGCTCTAGAGCTACACGAGGGCTATTGGCGACGGGCGTCGTATTTTAGAACCACAGTCAAGTGATGAGCCGACACCTGAATAGGCACCCAATGCAACCGTTAAGGGCGGCATCGTACGCAGCGTTAGGACTTTGAAGGATTTTTAACGTGCTCTCCCTTACATGGGGTATTATTTGTCTTACATTTTTGGCTGCACGGGCTGTTTATAGATCGGCAGTTATTTTGGCGATGCCCGGACCCGAACCTGGGACCTTTCGCATGCTAGGCGAGTGCCTAACCGACTAAAACTTATCAAAGTACAGAAACATTATTTTTTTTTAAAAAATTTAGAGCATTACAAAAACTTGTGTGTGATTGTCCATAGGTGCTACAGCATAACGATCAGACTAATCACGTTTGGTTAATGGTTAAATCATAGTCAGACTAAAAAGACAGTGCCCAAAACAATCAGATTAAACAATTAACTTAAAATCTGATGTCCACAAAATTTTAAAAAAATTCGCTAAAATTTAAAACCTTTTGCTAAAGCATAGCAGCATATGAATGATATAATATCTGGCATTTCCAACTCCGTCAGTTCAAACGTTGAAAAATCTTTTAAATGAATACATATCCAACACAATCTCCTCGGAAAAAAACAGCTCAAATAAAAGTGAAAGTCCTAAATTGTTTTCCTTTCACTAAACGAAAGTAGACGAAAGGGATGTTTTGCATGCAATCAGCATAATTCCTACTTCCAACAAGCGATCAAACCTTCCGATGGCTTATTTTCGAACTCAATTGGGTCATGCTTCACTGGAACCGTACCTTTATTTGAAACAATCGAAGGCAGACGCCGAGTTCGTTGTCTTCCATATTTAGGGGTCAATGTTTCCTACTAGCCTCAATTCCAATATTCTATTTTTTAACTGTATGTCTGGGAAACAATTAGAAAAACAAGCACAGTTTTTAAAAAAATAGTTTAACTGAATATGCTTTTTTTTCCCTAAGGAGGAATAGGCGCGCTGGAGTGCGGGTCTCCAAAGCAAAGTGCATCAGTGATAATCCTATGGAGAAAAAAAATATTTTCTTTGCCACATTTCTCCGGCTGTATTGAATATTTTTGTAAGCGGATTTTTTTTATGTCATAAATGTAGCTGACTTACAGGTCCCGATAATCCTACTTTTTGAAATTAATTCAATATTTATTATTATTATTATTATTATTATTATTATTATTATTATTATTATTATTATTATTATTATTATTATTATTATTATTATTATTATTATTATTATTATTATTATTATTATTATTATTATTATTATTATTATATTATTATTATTATATTATTATTATTATTATTATTATTATTATTATTATTATTATTATTATTATTATTATTATTATTATTATTATTATTATTATTATTATTATTATTATTATTATTATTATTATTATTATTATTATTATTATCATTATCATTATCATTATTATTATTATTATTATTATTAGGGTAAGGTGGGGTAAGTGGGCCATTGGGGCAAGTGGGCCACCCCCCCTGGCATTTCCCGAATTATGGAAGTAAAAAAAAATCTGTTACAATATTTTTACGTATTTACCCCAATAGATGCAGGAAACATTATGGCATCATTTTCATTCAAGTATGTAACAAGTTACAATCCTTTTTGTGAAATTTTTTTAAATTGCATCTTTTCGTAATTCACGCCATCATACTATTTTTTATTTATTTCCAAACGGTTCATGATACAAAACAAAATGTTATATATTTTGAAAGTGTATAAAACATAGTATCTTTTTGTAGTGCCATGTACTTGTGATGTTGATAAGGTTAAAAGAAAATTGGGGTGGCCCAGTTGCCCCGCGTTTGGGGTAAGTGGGCCACCACATTGGCGGGGTAAGTGGGCCATGGGTGGCCCACTTGCCCCAACTCTTTAATATACTTAAAAAAAGGTCATATTTACTGATTCATAGGGTTAGCCATATTCGCTATTCATAGTCCTATTCATTGACATAGGCCAGTTAAAAATCTGTAGCCCTAACATTTTTTTTACACTACATGCAAAAATGACAAGATGAAAATTAAAGTATTTTTTGTTGCAGTAAGCTTGCATGCCAGAAAAAGTTGCTTTGGGGGAACTGTTAAAGATACATCATTACTTTTTTTTTCAAACACTCAAAAAATCATGTAGATTATTCCACTTGCCCCACCATATATCTACCAGTTATGTGTAAAAATATATTCGGGGGGTGGCCCACTTACCCCACCATGCGGGGCAAGTGGGCCACTCGGATGACCAAAAAGAAAAACATATTTTTAAAATTTATTTTTTGCCAATTTGTGTTAAGGTTGTCATGGGTACAGTAATAACGTATGAGAGAATGGACCACAAAAATAAATAAGTTGTTAGGCCGTTTATATCCAGTGGTATGAGGGTCTAAAGTCGAATTATGCCAAAAAGGTGGCCCACTTACCCCACCTTACCCTATTATTATCATTATTGTTATTGTTATTGTTATTATTATTCTTATTCTTATTGTTATTGTTATTGTTGTTGCTGTTGTGGTTGTGGTTGTTGTTGTTATTGTTGTTGTTATTGTTATTGTTATTGTTATTGTTATTATTATTGTTATTATTATTATTATTATTATTATTATTATTATTATTATTATTATTATTATTATTATTATTATTATTATTATTATTATTATTATTATTATTATTATTATTATTATTATTATTATTATTATTATTATTTATTGAATTTTGTATAAATAATTTCTCAAAAAGTATTCGAAGAAATTTTTTAAAAAAAAAAAAAGTGGGATTATAGGGGCCTGTAAGTTATCTACATCTATAATAATAAAAGAAAGAGTCTGTCTGTCTGTCTGTCTGTCTGTCTGTCTGTGTGTATGTCTGTGGATCGCAAAAGACATACTTAGACTGCACTAAAAAAAATTCGAAATTTTTAATATAGATTCCTTTTAATACCTACGTGTGCACCTGAGGCTTAGTTTTTTCATATTTGATTATGATTTTTAATTAATCTATAATAATAAAAGAAAGAGTCTGTCTGTCTGTGTGTATGTCTGTGGATCGCAAAAGACATACTTAGACTGCGCTAAAAATTCGAAATTTTTAATATAGATTCCTTTTAATACCTACGTGTGCACCTGAGGCTTAGTTTTTTCATATTTGATTGTGATTTTTAATTAATATAATATAATTAATTTTTACAAAATACGTCTTCCACGTGGGATTGCGAGACCATAAAAAGGCTTGAAAATACATGGACCGGGCCGAAACGGGGGCTTGACGCCATTCTCTATTAATTTGATTGATTGAGTTTGGTTGAGATATGCGCTCGCCCTAAGGCTGCTTCATCCTCTATTAGTGTTTGCTTTTTTTAAGTGCGCATGCACCAACACGAATTTAATTTTGTTTTGATTTTGAGTGCATTTTCACAAGTAAGCATGCCTCTAAATGGAAGCAATGCGAAGTTAACGGGTTCCCAGTAAGACGGGACCATACTGCTAGTTTATTAATTAAAACAAAAACTGTTTGTAAAAGTATTCCATACAGTAAGAGAAATGTGGTATATAAAATAGTTTTTTACCATTGGATGAACACTGAGGCACTTAAGTTTGGAGACCCCCTGTCCAGCGTGCCCATTCCCCCTTACAAGTATGCTTCAGGTCGTGAGTAGCAACAGAAAAACCAAATGAAAATTAATTTTTTCTCGACCCTCGATGGGTGAATGAAAGTCACTTTGAAGAGAAGAACACCTATCGAACCACCGATTATAGAAAGACAAGAAGGAAATATTCACTTAAACAAGGTTTTATTATATTTTATCCGGGTTACAGAAAAATGTGAATATTTATAGAGCTTAAAAGTCTGCTCGTGATCGAAAAAATACATAGATCTTTTTAAAACATTTAAACTATGAAAACATTAAAAAAACTTATTAATGATTTTACAAGGTAAACACGCTTAACCTTATGAAAGATACAGACGTATAAAACTGTCATCTGAATGTCAGGTTTTCCAGCAGCACACACAAATAATAATGAATTTTAAAATTTGAAGTATGGACGAGTCATTTATAATCATCAGCCCAGAAATATATTTTAAAATAATGCAAATTAAATTTTAAAAGTAATTTTTTAAATTTAATTTGCTTTTAAAAATTAAATTTTATTCATGCTGTAAAAACAAGTTTACACTTAAGCCAATTTGTTTATTACTCCAATGTATAAAAGCTACCCATTCCTCGTATATGTGTAATACAAGTACAAGTACGTGAGAAATGCAAAGCTGTTGTAAAGTACATTTACTATCATATTAATCGCCTTTGATAAGATAACACTAGTAATATTACTACCCCATTATCATATTATTACATGCCTACAAGGCCGCTTTTTTTAATGTCTATGGTATTAGTAACACACCAAGAATTTTCTTATCTTTATAAAATAAATTAAGACACAATGTAAAAACTCTTGCAGAGAGATGATATTAAGTGAACATCTTTTTTTTTTTTTTTTTTTGCCTAAAAAAGTATGTTTTCTACTTTTGCATTGTTTTTTATTTGGACAGTTATTGATAACTTATCTCTTGATTAAAAAAAAGGAATTACTTAACTTTTTCAGTGTTCTATATATTATTAAACTGTCAATCAGAATAATGTATTTTTATAGCAGTTCCTAAAAGAAAATTCAGTGTTATCGTAATGTGGAGTGGACCTTACCAAGGCTCATAGATCGTTGTGGAGGGTCTGATTTTTTTTATTTTGTGTATGTGAAGCTGTTTTAATTAAAGAATTTTATTCATATAATATCATTACTTCTCTTTTCCTAATTGTCTCTTTACCAATCTGCAGTAGGAGAAGAAATGAAAGAAAAAATGAAGTAATCATAAAAGAAAATTAAATAAGAATTTCGAAATAAAATTTACCGAACACACACTAAGAATTGGGTTTTTTATGTTTGCATAATAGCTTATTATAACATCTTTTTTTTTCTTCAACATTTAACTGCCATGAAACAAAAAGAAGAAAACATCATAAAACAACAATGATTTACTTCCTAATTAATACGTAAAAAAGTTCGTAAAATTTAATTGCATGTTCGTAATAAAAATGCGAAACTTCTGTTTAAACTAAAACGTTATCACAGAGAGGCACATTTGGGATTGGCTTTATTCAAAAAAAAAAAAAAACATTTATCGAAAAAGAAAATATCAAGACGAAAATATAATATGATCCTGTAATGCGGATGTCAATTATTACTGTCTTCATGAACCACTTTCCTTGTAGACTTGTAATGTAAAAGTGAAATCATAAAAGATTCCTTCTCCCGCAGTTCTTTGACCGACATATTTTTGACCTTCTTTTTAGCAGACGACAGTTGTACACTCAACTCTACTCGCACGTTTTGTTTCAGTTTAACTGGAACCGCCGTATTTTTTTAATCTGTCGCCCACTGATAGTAAACAAATGTAGCGGAAATGTAGCATATGATTGTGTATGTGTAATTTTTTTGTCAATAAACTTCTGTTTATTTTGTGACTAATAAGCGAAAGGATACTTTTTAGGAATGAAGATGGATTTAAAACTGAATATATTCACGTTAAATTGCTGGTAAGTATATATTTTTCTGTTTGTAAAAAAAGTTGTACATTGCGAGTTTAATAACGAAAGTATTGAGATATCGTCTCGGTTTGATTACTCTTTTACTTGTATTACTGTATTTATTCATATTCCGCTTTTGGTCACTTTGTTGTGACTACTGAGGACGAATTAGATGTCGATTTCCTTTGTGTTTCATTTAGAAACTAAAGTATAAAGAACTGCCCAATTCATAAATCAAAGTTTCAAAATGATGTTAATAAAACCTGTTATTGGTTTGCGCAGATTCATCAAAAATTAACAAAGCAAAATGAGCAGTATTCGGCTCATATAAAATGCCCTAATGTAACTGGTAGTAAGGTCTTGCACTGCCATCCCTAAGGTTGCGAGTTCGAGCCCTGCTGCCCTCTGAAAACCCATGTATATGCTAATGATGACTGGTGCATGTCAAATTCGGTCGTGGTCACAGATTCCACCAAATTCACATACCAAATCAATACCTCTGGGGGTGACAAGTCAATTCTGGAGATCCTCTAGTTGGCCTCTATCTCTAAAAATTAGATGGATCCATTTGTGTGTGTTGTGTCTGTCTTACTTGATGAAGGTTTATAAGCAGGTCTCTGCCCAAGCACACAAACCTGAATATGTGTCTTAAGTTTAGCTATATATATTAAATCAATCTCAAGCATACAGGTTTGAAAATGCCTAAAAATGTTTGTTTCATTTCAGGGGCATTGTAGGTGTAAGTCGGCATAGAAAAGAAAGGATGGAAGCTATTGCGGCTCATATTGCCTCCTCCAACTACGACTTTGTTTTTCTTCAAGAGGTTGGTAAGACTACGAACACTAAAACTTCACCAGCACATGAATCAGGGCTTAAGAACTCACCTAGTGATATTGTAAATTAAACATTTATAGCTGTTTTATGGTGTCAAATGACAAAGTTGTTCATTAAAAAATGTAAATGTTAGGTAGAGGGATTAAACTATAACTTGTCTATTTGCTTTGTGAGCCTCAAAAAGATTTTCTTCCCCCCATTCCTTCGCTTGGTTTTCTAGGAACCAGGGGGAGCATCGTTTTTCTAAATCTAGCGCATTTTAGGTTCTGTTATGATATTAACAATCTGAACAGTTCAAACCCAAGTAGGGTGGGGAAAAACACGCTCACACCGTATCGAAGAAAACCGCATACAGGGATTGGAAAGGAAAATGTTTTCGAGGCTCGCATTCTTGATAGACAAGGTATCGATTAAAAACTTGTCAAATCAATTGTAAATGAAATTGTTATTAGTATTTATGTGTAAATGCAATTATGACAAAACCATAATCAAATCTTGCAAAATATGTGTACATTTCGGACTTTAAAAAAAAATATTAGATAAAGATAACTTCAAACTTTTTTGCACAATCAGGTTTGAACTAGTGAGGGCTGACTGCAAATTGTTTTACAGTTAGGATAAATATAGTATTGCATATTTTAGATTGTTTGAATTGATTTTATGAATATTTTATGCTGGTTTGGCATGGTATTTACTGCCTACGGTAAAAATGGTATTCACTGTCCTGGGAAAACTTAAATTATTGAAACAACAATGTATTAATAAATAATATTTAATGGGATGATAAATTATATAAATTGTGCCCAATAGCCCTCTTGTAGCTCTAGTGCGACGATAATTAAGCTAAACTACTATAAATTTTGTTGGTATTTCAATAAATATTTATCATAACTTTGAAATTTTTAAAATTGACACATTTTCCTTAATTATTCTATGGTAATATAATATTCATATACTTATATATATTTTTTTATTGAATATGGTCTATATTAAATGTTTAGACTTTATTAGGCTTTGGCAAACTTTTTCGACTATGGCACAAAAAGTGTTAGCTTAACTGCGGATCCCCCACCGTAACAGTGGCAGAATTATAATCACAGCCTGAATGCAAAGATAAGGATATAAACTAAAAAAAGCCTGATGGTATTTCCCAGTTTACCAATTTTTCCTAGTATTTACCAGTTTTCCCACAGGATTGAGAAATATTAGTTTTAGATAGGAATAACCCAGCCCCAATTTTCTGACATTCCATAGTGTTTTTTATTTAATCGCATGTGGTTTTTCCCAATTGTGTGTTTCCAATTAAATATTATGTCACCCTTTCTTATTTTTTTTCTGTTAAAGGTTTGGAATGAAGGTGATTTCCAATTGATTTGCAAGAAAGCAGCAGATGTCTTACCTTATTCATTTTACTTTTACAGGTAATACATTTATTATATTTTTTGTGAAGATTTTTACCTCTAGCTAACTCAAATTTATCATTTTTAAGTTGAGAATATTTTTAGGTTTTTCATAATTTATTTTTTATGTGCTTAAACATTTGTCTAAGGCATCCATGGCCAGCAAATAGATATATCATCTATTTTGATTCCTCGATATCAGCATATTGATAGAGTTCATGTATATGTACATAATTAGTCACTTACAGATTTAATATATTACATTTTCCTGTTCAAGTAGAATATTATTAAGCAATGATACCACCATCTAAATTTCTAAGATCTTTATTTTCAACAAGGCCTCAAGCTTTTTCAAGATTTTAATTTTTCAAAATGAAAAGTCAGGTTTTTTTATTATAAAAGCTGGTTTAAACAACTGAGCGATCTTCTGTTTCACATCAGACTCTAATGACGATAATTCTCTATTGATAGTCTAGCTGTTAATTTGTTATACATTTCATGCTTAAATTATTTTACCATTTACATTAATTTATTTTTACAGTGGTGTTCTTGGTAGCGGCGTCTGTATACTGTCCAAAAGTATTATTGTTGATGCTGCTCAGTACCAGTACACTCTGAATGGATATGCCCATAAGATTCTACATGGCGATTGGTATGGAGGAAAAGTAGTTGGAATGTGCAAAGTCCTTCACCACGGTCTAAAGATTAATTTGTATGTCACTCATGTAAGTATGTGTTCTTCATTTACATTAGAAGTATTTTCTTTTAAAATTCTATAGTAGGTAGCAGGTCACTGTGTTAAAATTTTAAGATTCCCACACACTTCAAAATTTTTTAAAATTTCCTAAATTTTTTTTCAAACATCCATATGTACTTCAAATTATGTTTTTAAAGAAATTACATATGAAGAGTGCATAGGGAAATCCTCTTCATTGTATAGGAGTCTTTAAAGACAGTAGCAAGTCATCGTCTAAAACTGAGTAAGAAAACTGGTTTCGTATTTATTTCTTCTTTCGTGGCAACCCTGATTTACATGAGACGCAAGTCAAATATTGCACTGTTTAAGAAGAAGCTAGAGAAAAACTAGTTTCCTGTTGCCAATGTGGCCAAGCAGATCTGATTACAGGAAGATTCTTGTGCAATCAAGGTGTTCTTCCCTGAACTCTCCATATGCATATTTTATTGGATTATCTATTACACTATTCATAGGAATGACGAAAAATGACAGTGAGTCTGCCCTCTAGAAGAGAAGAGCATAGGTTTTATAGCCCATTACCCCGTTTGCCAGAAAAGACACACAAAGAAGGACAACGCAAACACATAGACAAATTACAACGTTTATCGACAAAAACAAACAGCCATGCCTTACCGTGATTTGAAGTCGAACACAGCAGCTCCAAAGGCTAGCACCCTAACCATTCCTAGGTCGGCTACTATTCATGGGAAAATGACAAATGTAATTATAATTTTTTAAGCTTAAAAAAATGGCTATAATTAAAGTTTAACATTTTATGCTTACAAATATTCTTTGCAAAATTTTCATTTTATATTGTGTATTAAAATCTATTTTTATCTCAAATATAATATAATTAAATAAGTTTTCAACAATTAAAGCTATTGCTGTCTACCTCTATAGTCTGTATATTTAGGCGAGCCTCGAAAAGACTAGGTTTTCTAGGAAACAGGTCAGCATCGCTTTTTTAAACCTAACACATATGAGATTCTGTTGTGAGGTTAACAACTTGAAAAGTTCGAACCCAAGTAGGGTGGGGGGGAAGCACGCTTCCACTTTCGGAGAAAACCACATGCTGGGATGGGGAATAAAAAGCTTTGGAGGCTTGCATTCTAGACAGACAAGGTATAACATAGATTATTTATATAACTTTAAAGATAAAATACATAAAAATATACGATAGCTTGCAAAAGGGCAAATGTTTTTTCAAATTACTATAGTTTTTATTTATTTTAAGAATAATCTATCTTATATCTGTATATATTTTATTTGCAGCTGCATGCCGAGTATGATGCATTCCATGATCAGTATCTACCCCACCGTGTTGCCCAAGCATTTGAATTTAGTCAGTATGTGAGGATGACCTCTGAATCGGCCGACCTGAGTATTGTGGCAGGCGACTTCAACACCGAACCCACTGATCTCCCATACAAGATCATAATTCACAATGCAAAGTGCCTTGATGCTTATACTAGTCAAACAGGGTCCCCTGTTACAGTAAGATTTTTGTTTATTTTATATAATTATCAGATGTAAAGTCATTAACAGGGTTGTCATGATCCTTGAAAAGTGTTTAAAAACATTATCCACCTTAAAAAGTCAGGGCTCCCAAATAGGTCCGCAATCCCGCAAAAGTCCGCATTTTTTTTCATAGTCCGCAAAAGTCCACATTTTCGCAGTTCGGTCCGCATCTACCGCATTTTCAAATTTTTACTCCGAAACCTACCAAAATCTCGTTCAACTTACCCGTTCCTTTAGAAACAACGGATCAGATCCATCGGAACGGATCCATAGGAACTGGTCCTTTTGTAGCCGTAACCAACCAAAATCTAGTTCGTCGGACCCGTTTCTTTAGAAAAAACGGATCCGATCCATCGGAACGGACCCATAGGAACTGGTCCTTTTGTGGCCGTAACCTTCCAAAATCTCTTTCACCGGACCCGTTCCCTTAGAAAAAACGGATCCGATCTGTCGGAACGGATCCATAGGAACGGGTCCTTTTGTGAATCAGTTTTTTTCCGGACCTGGACCGACCCATCACTAATAAATAAAAACAGTTTATACACGTGTTCCTTTGCTGCTTGCTAGTTAATTTTTGGTTTTTTGAGGTTCAGATGTTATATTGAATTGAATATCAATGTGGGGAAATATCATTTCTTGGATTGGTGGTTGCAGATGAAAGATTTTAATAATCATACAGTATCTGAATAGAGTAAAATACGTGAAAATAACTGTCTGCGATGTCATAATTTCTACTGAAAAAGGATTTTATTCCATAAAGACATTTGGAATCAGAAAAACACAAAAGTAATTTCAAACAAAAGTCCTGATCAACTCCTATTAGTGACTGCCAGAGGCCAGAACTTCAAATGCTGATGCAAGTTCTACTGATTTTACAAAATCTGTACTACCATGCAATTTTTTTAATGTATAATTCGTTTTTCTAATACATATGCAGACACGAAGAATGTTTCGTGTAATATTTATATTTAAATGCTATATACTATATATATAATTGGTCTTGTGCTTATCTTTTCATAAAAATGGTCCCCAATAGGTCCTCATTTTAACTGAAATGGTCCCCAATAGGTCCTCATTTTAACTGAAATGGTCCCCAATAGGTCCACATTTTAGCTGAAATGGTCCCCATTTTACACAATTTTTGGGTTGAAAACTGTTGGGAGGCCTGAAAAGTCCTTAATTTTTGGGGCTGACGAATTTATCTTGAAGGGTTGCAAATGTTAATTTTGGCTTCTTTAAAAACACTTTTTCGATGTGAATCGGTTCCTACTTTATTTTTTTATTTATTGTTTGTATAATCCAGGAAGGCAGAGCAAGTTATTTTAGGTTAATTTTTTAGTAACTAAATGGTTATTTTATAACACATATTTAAGTTCATTTGAAAATTTTTGAACTCTTAGTTGTTTTCTAAATGAATTTTTAAATAGGATCGTGAAATTTAGGTGTTGCATGTTTCAATATTCAGTCCTTGAAAATAACGAAATCTATCCTTGAAAAGTCTTTAAATAGACCTTGTTTTTTTTTGCCAAATTGTGTTGCAACCCTAGTACTAATAGTAATTTATATAGACAGGTACAAAAAACCTTTGCATTATTAATGAGTTAAAAGAGTAACGTATGAAACGCAAATGAATAGTTAGTCCGGAAGGAGCCTGGATGTAAGCTTTATTTTAAGATCCTTTAACTTTTCATTTGTGTTTTATATGTTGCTTAAACTCTTACTAATAATTATTGTTAAATATATAAATTTTATTGTTAAATATGTATTTTTTATTGTTAAATATATATATATTTTATTGTTGAATATGTATTCTTTAATGTTAAATATATATTATATCGACTAATATTAATATGTAATTCAAAACCTGTCCATATCTACCTCTAAAAATAATTGTAGAAAAGAAAAGTACCAAAAGTGATTTTAAATATGTTAATTGTAATGAGTAGCTTCAAAAAGTCTTCTGAAAAAATATTTTATTAAGTGCCAAACTCACAAAACTATTTTTTTTCCTCTTTTGACATCCAAGATTACCATGTCTAATTCAGATACATTTGAAGCAATTACTAGGTTAACCCCTTTATTCTTGCTCCTGTGAAAATAATGAGGTTTTTCTAGAATTATAGAATTTTTTTTTAAATTCCGAGCTTAAAACAAATGGAAAATGTAAAAAATAAATATCTATATTGTTCATACGCATTTTTATATCATTTTCAGGGATGAAAAATTTTTTTATAGCCGTTTTCATTATTCATTTATAACCCCTTTCTTGAAATTTTTCCGATCATTGAGGTGCCAGAACTAGATTTCTTCACCTTATTTATATAGATTGCAAGATTACAGCATCTTTTTTTAATTTATAGCCATTTTCTTTATTCATTTATAACCATTTTCTTGAAATTTTTCTGATCATTAAGGGGTCAGAGCTAGATTTCTTAGTCTAATTTATAAAGATTGCAAGATTACAGTATCTTTTTTGTAATTATTTATTTTGCTTTTTTTAAGGAGAGCACCTGCGTACGTACAACATGCGGTCATCCAAATAACCTGTACACATCCAAAAAAGAACTGAATGACTGTCCGACCGGTAAAAGGATAGATTATATACTTTATAAATGTGGTCCAGGTAAGACTAAATCTGCTTCATAAAAACATGAGATTTGTAAATCTGTTTGAAAAAATATGAATAATCTTATTACTTGTGACTCTATTAGCCATAAAAAAAGTTTAATATTTTTTTTTAAGTAAAATCTATTTTTCTTCCCCAATTTTCATTGTTGAATACAATTTTGGTTTCCAATTTTCTCTAACTCTTAATGGTTTTGTCACAATATAACTTAAAAATAATGTGTGAATCTTTTGTTTAAAAAAAATTGTATTGTGGCAAAACAGATGTAAAGATAAATCAACACCAGATTAGAGTTCAAACCTATATGAGTTAGAATCAAACCTATATGAGAAACGATTGTAATATTTAAAAAAGTTCGCAACTCACGTTTATAAAAATTTAAATAGAAAAATATTAAACAACACATAATGACCATCCCAATAGTTTTATTGTGTAATAGTGATGCATGACGTCACAGGCTCACTGCTACTACTAAGAAATGTATAATTAAATAATATAGACTTGATGTTTGGAATATGTCATCAGCAAACTTTGTAAAATGTCCATTGTAATCTAATTGGTTAAATTATTTATCAAGGTGCACTTTCATGTATAAAGTGTTGTATAACTTTCTCCTGAAGGCTAATAACATTAATTAGATTACATAAAACCTTTTTAGACAATTTGCTTGTTTAAAAATTAGAATATTTTTCTCCCTGCTTATAGTATCAATTGCAGCTTATAGTTGTAAACAATGTAATGTTTAAATCTTTTATTTTCTATATTCAGCTTCAGATTGATTTTTATACTTAAACCTTTCAATCATCATTGTCTTACTTTTCTAATTATCTTTACATTCACTAATTATCAAAAGTTATTTTTCTATACTTATTTTTTAGTTCACTGCTACTTGTATAAAGATATCAAATTATTCCTAATATAACAATGATATGCATTAAAATTCATGAAATCATGGTTAAAGTTATATGTATTTTTTTTTTCAGGTACTTATGTTGAATGTTTGTCATGTGAAACGCCATTGGGTAACATAGGCCCAGAATCAACTGTGCCCTACTCTGATCATGAAGCAGTTGTGGCACAACTCCATGTCTTCAAGTCTCTTGATGGTAACCATTTTTTTCTTCTTTACTTTATCATTCATCGGTTTCATAGATACAAGAAGTGGTTGAATTTGATGTTAGGTATAAATTACTCATTTTAAGAGGATTGTCATTCCCATAGAGCTAATGCATTAGTTTTGGAATCACAAATTGCGCTGAAGTATTGCTATGCCATGTTAGCCCTTTTTCCCCCCACATATGGGAGTCAACATAACATCGAAATGAAACAAATTTGAAATGAAAGTGTTATCTAGTTATTTGATTATATGTTTTTGAAATTTTAAAAGGCCAAAAATATACAGCATATGGCGACACTATTTTAAAACTTTATCAATTGATAATTAAACAGCCGAATGAAATTTTCTTTTCAATTTTGTTTCAAATTAATGTTATGATGATTCCCCTACCTGGTGAAAATGGGATGACATGGCAAAGCAATTCTTTTGCAAAAGTTGTGATTTCAAAACTTATGCATAAGCTCTATGGGACTGACAGTCCTTCTAAATGTATACCATATTTTAAAATAAAATGGTCATTATTTTACTTTAAAATGTTTTTGGCCATGATGAAATTAAGGAAAGTGTGTCAACTAAATAATTTTACATTTATGTGCATATTTTTCTTTACTAGCACTAAAATTTAAAAAGGGCTTCATCTGTCTATACTGACATGCAATGTCACTCAACAACTTTGAATTAAATTGAATTTAACCTGATGAACTTAAGATGAAAAAAAATATGGAAAACATTATTGGGATTTTATTATGGCTTTTGTATTGTACGAGTGTTTAAGTGAATGCTATATATATTTTTTTAATGCAGCAATTTGTAACTAAATCCTAATTTAGTTATATTATTAAAATGATTAAAATTATGAAAGCTAAAAATGGTAAAGCTATATTTTATGTTTCTTTTAACTCGATTATGATACCCAGCTCTCTAATGTGTAGCAAGTGGCATGATATTTACTTCAAAAAGCCCTGGTTGAATAAACTTTAATTATTGTCCATTAAATTTGTCATAGTGTAAAGTTAAGTAGCTCAAGTTATAGCCCAAAATAAACAACCCCTTGCATTGTTAAATAGTCTAAAGAACCTTACTAGCTCTATGGCTGTTAATTATATGCCTGGCTTGTAACATTAATCTTGTGTAGTTCCAATAAATACTCATGCCAAAGATCGGCATGTGTCATTCATCTTCTACCTAACTTGTACTTAGAGTTCTTTGTTATTCTTCATCTTGAATGTACATGTTAAACATAAATAAATGTATTATACAGGGTGTCCGTAAGAAAATATCCGAGTTTTAATGGTATATAACTGGAGTTTATTTTATACTAAATATAACAAATCCTACATGAAATTGAAAGAAAACTATCCTAGTTTTTCCTATAAGTGTTCAATGTGTGTGACTTTAGTGATACAGCACACATCCAAACGAAAATGCATTTCTTTCCATACTGCCTGCAGCAAGTCTGGAGTAATAGAAGCAACACAGCCTGTGCAATTCTACCTTTGGTACAAGCACATGCCCTCATCTAAAACTGTTAGAGTTATTCTTTATTCGTCACCTTCAATCACAACTAACGAACAATTACAAATGATACTATTACAATTTGAAACTCGTACATTCTTTTACAGAAACCCTGTATATTAACTTTAAATGCATATTTAACATTTCTAACTTCCTCCTTAGCCCCCAAACAGCCCGAGAACCCCAAAGCCCGCTTAGAAGCCATTGACGGAAGTCACAACATTCTACGCAAGAGCCTCAAAGAACTCCAGAAAAGCCGGCTCATATATGTCCTCCTCAGTTTTCTACTCCTTGCTCTACTAGTCCTGACCTGCCTGATCGATAATATCGGCCTGCTCGGTATCCTGTTACTCTTCTTCCAGTTCTTGGCAACCCTAGTCTTGGCCTTCTGCCTCTGGATGGCACTCATCGCCCATAAGATTGAGTATAGTGCTCTGACGTCGACGTGTAAGGCTATGTGTGTGCTGTCAAATGGGTTGATGAATGAGTATAATGACGCGATTTCAACGGGATATCAGTCGCCGATGACCCCGCAGGATATTATTCTGTGAGGTTAGGGTTTGTTCTGGGATTGTTAAGAGGGACTGTCAGTCCTATAGAGCTAATGCATTAGCTTTGAAATCATAAATACTGCAGAATTATTGCTTTGCCATGTTAGCCCTTTTTCTCCAGGTATGGGAAACAAAATGACATCAAAATGAATTAAATTTTAAACGAAAATGTTATCTAGTTATTCAATTATGTATTTTTAAAGTTTTAAAATTCCAAAAATATACAGCAGATGGCGACTCTATTTTAACACTTTATCAATTGATTATTAAATAACCAGATGTTATTTTCTTTTCAATTTTGTTTTAAATTGATGTTATGGTGATTCCCATGCCTGGTGAAAAAGAGATAACGTGGCAAAGCAATTCTTTTGCTAAAGTTGTGATTTTAGAGCTCTATTTGACTGACTGTCTCAGAAAATGTTAAGTTGAAGTTATTTTTGAAATAATTAAGAAAAATTACCAAGCTAACAGCCAGTTACATATAAGGAAGCACAATCTCTTTATTGATGCCTTTTATGTTCAGGACCTGATCTAGGGAAAATATGGACTATAGATTTAACAGATTTTGGATGCCCTATAGTCTGGTTTTGGGTGCCAGACTATAGGGCATCCAAAATCTGTTAAATCTGTAGTCTGTTTTTTTCTAGATCAGGCCCTGAATAGTCTGGCACCCAAAACCAGACTATAGGCTGACTTGAAAAATTATGTATAGTTGCTCTTAATTATTGTGCTAGTTTGCTTATGTCTTAAGTTTTTTTTTTCTCCAAAATTCTTCCTTATTACATTGAACAGACCAATCATGTTAAATCAATGTCTAAGTTAAATTCCAGCTTTAAAAAAAAAGACTAGACCTGAAACAATTATTAAATCTACTAAAATATTCAGGGTCTACAACATTTAACATGAAAGAAACTGAAATTTTGGGGCCCATAAAACTTATTGCTTTATGGAAGATCAGGTCCTGTTTAAATTAGTACCATCAAATGGAGTAACTTGGGCCTTGGAGGATAATTTCGGCCCAAACCTTAAACCCTTATACTCTTTCTTCTTGAATATTCTTTTACTTATCAGTCAAGGGTACTAATTTTTAAAAAAAAGTCGCCACGAATTAAAAAAAGGCAAGCAAGCATATTTTCAGAAATCGTATTTAATGAGAAATTAGCTTGGAATGCTTGGGCCAAAGTTGCCTCATTGTAGGATAATTTTTTGAAAATATTCACCGCTTAAATTGTCATTCTTCGTGGGTTTGTATATTAGTGAATTATATATTATGCACTTGAATCTGTATAGTATAAAATCAATCATTCCAACATTTATCATATGTATCTGGCTCATAATTACTGCAGTGTAATCGTGTATGGTAACCCTGCATTGCTTCAAAATTGCAATTATAGTTTGTTATTTTTGCTTGTTAATTATTTGATTTCAATGATTATCCATTACCAGTGATTAATGCAATTGAATATAATTTCTCGGTGAAATCAAAATGTATCGAAAACATTTATTATAGATTGTGTCATAGGAATAACACAATTTAATTTCAATCTGGGTTGACTCATTTTTTATCTGAAACCATTAATTGAAAGACGTTAAAATGAAAATCAAGTCATGCGGATCCGGATTGTGGTTTCTTTGATAAATTTAAATATGTATATGTTGTAAAAAGTATGGATATTATTGTAGTTTAGTTCTTGATGATATTTGGAAATGTATACACTGGTTAAGTATTTGAAAATAGTTTTATTGTATCTTCATTATAATAGGTTACAAACCAAAACTTTTTATTCAGCAAGTTTAATAGTTTGAAATTTAAGTTTTTTTTTCAAACAAATGCTCAATTGAATTCATGGGGAAATGCTTTCCAGGATTTTAACATGAACTTTAGAACAACTGTTTAAAAAATGTTACTTCACAACTAGGCAAATGATTTTACTTCTGATTTGATATAAAAAAAAAGTTTATTATGTCAAAGAGTTAAAATTTCTTTGAAATTTGGTTTTACTTAAATGTAAAAATTTTATTAGTTTAATGAACCTTAAAACTTACTGAATAAAAAGTATTTTTAATGCAATGCCTCATGATCAACACTTTGATAAAATTTTGTATTATCTTCAAAGTTTCAAAATATGTATTTGCATAGCCAATATACTTAATTTTAATCTTTCGCTGCTCAATATTACTAAATCAGATTTCAGCACTTGTATACATTCCTTTATTTTGTATTAAATATGAAATTAAAAATTTCGCAAGATAAAGTTTATATTTTTACAATCCAAGAACAACAAATTTTAATACATGCTTAGTAAGTTTAGCAATTATTGATTTTAATACACATTGAATAAATTTTTCTATCTGCTAAAATCATTTGCTGTTGCATGTATTTCAAATGCCTTTGTTACTTTAAAAAAAACACCTAAAATATTCAGTTATCTTTCGCTCAAATTTTAATAATTTATTACAATCCTAAATGTTTAACAAAAAGTTGAAGAACTTTACATTCTTTCATATCATTCTTGTTTTGAAGTTTCTTCCTCCAACTGCTTTCTTTTGAGTTTTCTTAAGTAGCCTTCTCTGATTTGCTGCATAAAATACATGGATAAGGCCAAGTTGAAACGCGCTGGCATATTATCCTTAAGCCAATGATGGATGCAACCCTATAATAAAAATCATATCAATCTGAAGCCTTCAATAAAGTTAAATTTAATTTGTTTTATTGTATAAAACTCTTCAAGTTTTCAAATTGAAATAACTTCAAACTGGTAATTCCAAGCTTATCAGTTTGGAACATAGGAAATACTTCAAGCTTTACATGGAGGGTCTATATAATTCAAAAATATTAAATTCTCATTAACTTTAAAACTAATTTTTACCTTCCTTTATACAGCCATAAAATTAGCTTCCTTACTGCCATAAAATTCTGTTAAGTTAACCCTATAATTTTAATTGTCAAATGCTCAATATTTACAGTAACATAAGATTTTACTTCTCACTTTCATAGGTTGAGCTTAGATAAAAAAAAATTAACCCTCTACAGGATACAACAGAAACTTGTTGCTTGACTGTCATGTTTTCCAAAAATCAATTTTTATAAATTTATTTAACCCTTTCAGAGTCCCAATGACAATTTGGCATCATTTTAGAATTTTTTCTGATCGTCTATACCCATTTATAATATAAAAAAGCACATCATTTGATTCTCTAAACTTTTTTTCTATTGGAAAATATTTTTTATTAATCGCAATATTTAGATGTCAGCCTTATATATTTTTTTTAATTATCAGAAGCATGATGATGCTAAATGGCATCACTGGGACTGAAATTATTAAGTTTAGTATTTGAAATATGGAAAAGTCATTTATGATCATCAGCTACACAAATATAATTCTAAAGAAATTAAATTTTCATTTTTAATTTTATTCTAATGCTGTGAAAGCAAGTTTATACTTAAATCAATTTGATTATACCTCAGAGGGTTAAACTGGTTTTGATTTTTAGTTATAAGATGTTATACTCACTCTAACTTTGTGGGGGAAATATCCAAATGTGTAATCTTCAACACCAACCGTTTTAATAGCACTTTCAACATATGTTTTTGCTGATGGTATATTTAAACTTGTTCTCTTTATATTTGACATCTTAGTCGCTACATATGCTGGGAGGACGCACTAGATAAAAAGTACATTTTATGAAAATATTTGTTTTAATTACTACACATTTATTAAGATACTTTTCTTAACCCTTTCATTTCCAAAACGGCCCAGGTTGCCGTACAATTAAGGTTCGATATTGATATTCCTTTCATAAATTACGGAAACAAAAATCGAAGCGAAAGTGATATATTGTGCTCTCATAAGTATAAAAGTTAAACAAAAAGCAAGTAAAATATACTTAAGCTGAACTTAGTGAAGATAATTACATTTTTTGGAAAAACTTGACTAAGTTTTTATTTTAGCAAAGTTATTCAACAAATTTTAATATTTTTAGTTATTTATAAATAGTTCTTTGGTAATATGAAAATAGTGAAACCTGTATGGTAATCCCTTTGTCTTTGTATTCATATTGTACAGCTTTGGAAAGATGACCAACATATGCCTAAAAATTTAAACAGTTAAATTATATACAATTAAAACAGCAATGTGGTTTTAATAAGCTTCTTTAAGGATTTCCATTTACCATACTATTTTATACAAATACAAAACCATGGAAAAAATAGCTTATTTAAACACTAAACGGTTATATATTTATTTTTAATCCTCATTAATTACAAAGAAAATTCTGACATGGCAAAGCTATACTTAAAAAAGTAGTTAATATTTCAATATTTATCCAATATCTCTATGGGATTAATCATCTCTGTAAAGAGAGGTTACTTTTACAATTTAATATTTTTTTTACCTTGCATGCCGCATAAGTTGTCAGGAGAGGCATTGGATAAACCGCCATAAGTGAAGACACATTGATAATTATTCCTTTGTCCATCATAGCCATAACAATGCGCATCATCTATAAAAAGAGGAAAATAAAAAAAAGTGACATTTTTAATTGCTAAATTATTGTGCAAAAATATAACTGTCACATTAAAAATATTATTACCATAGTGCAGGATGTGACATTGGAATTAATCAAGTCCCACATAACCTAAAATTATATGCAAGAAATAAAGTCATTAAAATTATAAAAAGACATCATTATGAAGTTTTAAATTCTCAAATTTCATTACCTTTGAACCATCGGGTACAGCATGAAAATATTCAGCATATTTATAGCTCATTCCCACATTATTCACTAAAACAAATTTTTGGAATAGTTAATTTATCAAAAGGATCAATTCCTTCTAATTTGATTTGGTTTGATGTCCATATAGTGGTTTTCTTTCTAACTTTAAGTAGGTTTCAGTGCTACACATATAATTATTCAAGAAAATCGAATATAGAAAACCTATTTTATGTATTTATTGCACTCCTTTCACAATATTTACTTTATGTTCTTTTCGTTTTCAGAAGCAAAGGCTCATTTATTGATTTATAATTATAAATTGTTGCTGTATTTTATTTTAATTCCTTAATCGGGAGCTTTTTTTTTATATGTTTACATTTTACATACCTAAAACGATTAACTGTTACACCAGATCATACTTAATCAATAAACTCGTTTAATATAACAATGAAAATTTTTTAATACTTATGTATGAACCCTTTTTAAACCAATAACACTGGTCAACAGTGAAATGCGACTGAGATGAAAGTACCTAATTCTGAATGATTTCTACGTTCTAAACGCTAATATCACCTTTAAAAATGCAAGTTGGCTCTTGTTTTTGAGTTACCGTCGTGTTTTTCATTACATAGAATACGTTGAAATGCATGGTCGGACCAATTACAAAATTGATTTAAGTCAATTAACAAAGAAACCCTCCGAACTTTCGCTCATACAGGTTTTATTTAATATTATCGACATGGGGGGGATGATAACTTTCAAGGTTTTTGCAACCATATTAGCACCTTATAATACCCTTCTAAGCGACATAGTTCTCATGTCAAGAGGTGCAGAATAGAGAGCAATGAATTTCTTGCATTTCGTACATAGTTGTTTAAGAAGCTGTAGAATATAAAAATTAGTGTTAGTGATAAATCTATAACTGTAATGCCTTGTAAATACATTAATAGCGCTAATAATTTCTGTTATAATAACGGAAAAGTGCAGTTTTCTGCACAAAAACGAGCATCACTGCAAAAGTTAAGAAAGATTATCATTTGTATTCGCTTACAAATAAACGACCAGGAAAATACCTCAAAACAAGAGCTAACATACATTTTGGTAAGGTGACATTAGTGTTTAGCACGTTGAAATTATTCAGAATTTAGTACTTTCACCTCAGTGACAAATTTTTTTTTGAATTATTGTCTAGTGTATTTTTTTCCTTCTATCATAGCGCTTGTTTACACTAAAAAAATTCAGTCGCGTTAACCAGCACGTATGCTGTAATTTTCAAGCACATGTACCTAAGCCAACGTCCAGTTTAAACTCCGATTAGTAGAAAAGTACTCTAACCAAAGCAACACGTCCGCAATCTGAGAAACTACAGCAGGATGGATGTCGTATTGTGTTTACAGCTGCATGAACATGCGATAAAAAAAGTGCTGTATTTTTACATTGTACAAAATATTGCAAAATCGGCTTTAACAATTTAAGTATAGTTTTGAAGTACAAGTACTTACCCAATACTCCTATTCCACCTTCCAGTTCTTTTAATTGATTTTCAATGTTTTCATAAATCTCCCGACCTCCTGTGAAATCCGCATTGATAGTTTTTGTTGATACTCCAAATTCCTCTTCTAAAAAAGTTAGGAAATGATGATTTCTATGATAGCTATTCTATGATTCTATTTCTATTCTATTGCTATTCTATAATTCTATTCGATTGCTATTCTATGATTCTATTCTATTGCTATTCTGATTCTATTTGTATTATATTGCTATTATATGATTCTAATTCTATTCTATGATTCTATTTCTATTCTATTGCTATTCTATGATTCTATTGCTATTCTATGATCCCATTTCTATTCTATTGCTATTCTATGATTCTATTTCTATTCCATTGCTATTCTATGATTATGCTATTTCTATGATATTTCATTGATAGTTTTTGTTGATACTACAAATTCCTTTTCTAAAAAAAATTAGGAAATGATGATTTTTATTTAAAACCAAATTTAGAAAAAAGCTACAAAAGAAAATCTTACCAATTGTGCTAGCTACGGAGTTTAGTTTGTCGATATTTCGGCTGATTAAACAAATGTTGAAACCCTTCTCTGCAAGCTAGATGACAAAATTACACGAATTGATTAAACAATATATTTGAGATTATACAAAAAGTTTTTTTTATGTTCATAGTAAAACTTTTATTGAGGTTACCTTGTCTGCATAAGATCTTCCTATACCGTCTGTGCCACCAGTCACAACTGAAAATATATATGATATAAACACATAATATCTTAAGATCCGATCAAAATCCTACACGTTTTTTCTTAATCTAAACATACTTTTCATATAAATATATGTTAAAAGGTATGTTTTTTAAAGATTTTTTAAAAAATTATATTTAGTAGTTACTTTGGAGAGACACGCCTTAAACTTTAAAGATACACATTTTTTGTGCTATAAATGCAACAAAGAAGTCCGTATCACTAATTTGTGGTTAACAGATTAGTTTAACATTGTTTTTGTTGCAAAATGCCTTTAAAATGAAATGCTAAAAGAACTTTTTTAAAAGTTTGAAAAAAAAATTTAATTTTTTTTTAAGAACTCTACTATCGTATTGACCCTCGTTCAACTTCATTTCTCATAGAAATAAATGATTGATACACGTAATCAAAGGCAGAAAGCTGATATTTGGATCTTCTATCGGTCCAGATCAATTTTGGAACTAATTAACGTGTTAATTGTTTGTGGGGAGGTTTGAAAGCATGTCCCCACATGGGGACACCGGTCGCAAGAGAATAAAGCATAGCTAGTTCTAAAAAAAATTGAAAAATAAATCGTTAATACGAAGTCCCAAAACGATGCAATTTATTGAAATTTCATTGCATGGGTCTACAATATTTATCGTAAAACAGTTTAAATTTAGTGGCCCTTAAGAATTTGGGGCCATAGGTCCGGGCCTTCTGGTAGATCCGTTCTCTGCCAGACATTTTTTTTTTCAATTTCAGGGACTTGAGTCAAAGTCTTGATCCGTCAGAAACACTATGTCTATTGCATTGAAAACTAACTTAAAAACACTAGAGTAAAAAAACCTCACTCATCAGTTTATTTAAAGCTTAACTTTAAAAGTAGTGATTTAGAAATTAAAAAAAAAATTCTACAACAGAACGCAATATTCAAGTCTTTTTAATTTTTCAAATAAGGTTAAACTTACCTGCCCATTTTCCCAAATTCTTCCACACATCAAACCCGCATATTTTGCGAGTTCGGAAATAGATATTTTTTATTGCGAAATTTACCAATTTAAAAACTTTTGTACCCACAACTAGCGCGCCTATTAAGGTAAAAAACGAATAATTATTACGAAATATGTCTATTATGACAGAAGCCATTTTCAAATTAAGTTTTACGGATTGCTTCGCGACCTACAGCAAAACATCGAAAACAGACATTAAATAAATACATGCCGACATGTACAAAACCTAAATACAAGTCTAACAGTTAGTGACTGTAAAAAGATTTTTTTCTTTCTTTATTGGTCAGCGATTATCCTCTTGAATATTGACATTGCTTTGTTCTATGGGCAGGTGTAGGCTACGTACAGGGTGGTTATAAAATAACGCTCCCTATTCGGAGTGGTCTGTACCTTGAATGAATAATTCAAATGCAACACAAATTGAGACACTTACTAATCAAGAAGGGGGGGAAAAGAATGGTATCATAAAAAAGACAAAATCCCAAAAAAGAATCATAAAAAAGAATCATCATAAAAAAACTCGTCTTTTGACCAGAATCTAAATTACGAAACGTCGTCAATTATGGCCAATTACTGCCAACACAGCTAATTACGCCTCGTAATTTAGAACCCTGGTCAAGAGACTAGTTTCTTTTTTACGAAAAAGAATGGAATTATAACACAGAAACTCGTCTCTTGAACAAGATTGTAATTACGAGGAGTAGCCAATTACGGCTAATTACGGCCAACACATCCAATGACGCCTCGCAATTTAGAACCCTGGTCAAGTGACGAGTTTGTTTTTTATGATTCCATTCTTTTGCCCCCTTCTTGATTAGTAAGTGTCTCAAAGTGTTTTGCATTTGGATTATTCATTCAAGCTACAGACCACTCCGAATAGGGAGCGTTATTTTATAACCACCCTGTATTTGTACAAAATGCAGAGTAGCTTAGTTGTTTGTTGAGCTAGTGCTACATATAATGTTAATTCCTGTTCAGGAAGGGTAAGTTTGAATTATCGTTGCACTAGAGCTAAACGAGGGCTATTGGCGACGGGCATCGTAACTTTAGAATCACAGTTAAGTGATGAGCCTACACCTGATTAGGCACCCAAAGCAACATTTAAGAGCGACATCTTAAGCGGCGTCGAAAATTTGGACAATATTTAAGTGTACTCCCTCTACACGCTGTATTATTCGTTGACCATTGTTTGGCTAAACGGTCCATTTATTGGTCGACAGAATTATTTTGGCGATGCCCGGTCCCAAACCTGGGGACTTTCCGCATACAAGGTGAACCCATTAACCAACTAAGCTCCCCCCTGGTTCAGTTCGAATTGTAGTTGCAACCAACTAAATGTTGAGGGTAAACACGTGATATGCTGTGTGCTACGAAACAAATCATCAAGAGGTTTATAGAACTAACATCGCTACTGATCTCATCATAACCACTTTCAAAAGAAATGAGGCTGTGTTTGAAGCAGAGTTCTATAGTAGGGTAGAGATTGAACCTACCAACCGCACCATGGACCAACACGGAGACAAAATAGGGTGGCATGTGGGGCCCGATGACCGAGTGCTTTGGATCGAAGGCCATAACGCTAGCAGTCCGCGCGCTGGCTGTAACGGGTGAGGGTTCGATTTCCGCCTTTGACCTGGGTATGCTTCCTTTCTCAGTATCAAAATTATAGATTAACTAGCACTTTTGCCACTTTATTCGGGCTCCGTAGTGAGCCATGGCTGCCGATGGCAGCTCAGTACGAGTCGTTCCTCTACCCTACTATAGAACTCTTTGTTTTGAAGTTCCGTTAAGTAATCTATTATATCTGGTATCGACCTGATCGTTACTTTACCAGGGTTTTTAAATTACGAGGGATGTCGTCAAAATATCTCTGGCGTAGCTCTAGTGCGTCGTTTATTCAACAAAACAAAACTTGTTTGTTACTTAGTATTGATTTTAATGAAGTAATTCATACTAAAGTTTTTGCGAAGAGGGTAGGGTAGGGTAGATGCATATATATTCCGGCTTGTGTGCTTGATCAGAGACCCGCTTATAAGCCTTCGTGAAGTAGGACAGACACATAAAGAGTTTTTACTGTCACAGAGAAAGGAAAGTAAACCCAGTTCGAAGGCGGGAATTGAACCGGCACCCGTTACAGCGCACAGACTGATGGCTTACGATGCTAACCACTCGGCCATCCGGGCCTCCGGGACCCCGAAGAATTCTGGGTATACAACATCTTACATTGGTTTTGAATTACGAGTCAATATTTCAGTTTCCATTACTTTTTTTTCATTGTGTTTAAGAAGATTGGATAAATGCGAATATTTCTTATGATTTCACGTTCTGCATACTGCGATTTCATAGGTTGTTTTATTTGATAAATTGTTGAAACAAGCGCATACCACTAAAATATTTTCATCGAACTAAATAAATTTCTTCTCATTAATTGCTTTGAGTGAACCATCACTAGTTAAAAATTATACAGTTTTAAAATATATAGTTACTCGTAAATATATAACAAAAACAGGCTTATCAGAAGAATAAATTATTTGTCGTCTTCCCCCAACTTTTTAAGGCATCGATTGCATTTCGTATAATACGCTATAGATGGCGCCACCACAATATTTACATTTTCGTGAATATTCTTCAGTCTTTCAAATAAGAAATTAAATATTTTAAGCTCTTAAATTTATAATCAGATACAGTCAAAAACCTTAGGATTCCTTCGGAGTTGATATTTTAACTAATTGGTGCTTTGCACTGTACTCAAGTTAGACATTTCCAATACCATTTGACCACACCGACCACACAGATACTTTTAATTAATTTGAACAATCTTTTATTTAAAGTCCACTTTTATCTTAAGCCAATATTTATTCCGAAATGCGTTAAATACCCTTGACTGAGTCATTCACGCGTACTCATTAGCTGAAAGAAACCATGACCCAAATGACACAGAACTTGCATTTGACTATTTGACCGAATTCGTGAACTCGCAGCTACTCAGACTGGCTAATAAGACCTATAAGAAATGTATTACTCAATAAACGCATTTTACGCAGAAAAGTGACTTATCTCTTATTGATTTTATGTAAAAACTTCAACATTGCATTAACACTCCTGCTGAAATTAAATCTGTGACTCATTCAACCCTTAAAAGATGTAGAATATCGATTTGAAAAAAAGTGCATGGCTAAATCTTTTATCGGTCTTGAGATAAGAATCGTCTATTCTGGACATATAAATTTAAAAATTTCATAATTAATAAAATTGTATTCACGATGTACTTTTTACAATAGGAAATTTTTTTATGTTCGTCTCTTCAAAAATAAACTTATTTCTGATTTTTAAAGCAATGTGAATTAAATTTAATTTAAAATTTGTGCTGTAAAAACATCAAGAAATATTTGCCCATTTTTAAGACGTTTAAAAGGAACCCTAAACATTTTAACAGATCAGAAAATGTGTGGATAGGTTTTTGCGAAAATAATTTAATGGGCTTGTTTCACGTGGTACGGAAAGAAAACCAAACAACCAATGGAATTGCAGTACAGAGAGCGTGACGTCGCAAGAAACCAATTGGCTTGTTTTTCGTAAAAAGGGAAGGAAACTAAATAACCAATGACATTGCAGTAAGAAGAGTGTGACATCACAAAAAAACACCCCCATTCCGAAACCCTTTTAAATGCTCCAATTGGCTTTTTGTAGGTGACGTATTCCTGTAAGCTTTCATTCCTGCTGTTCCTTTGAGTAGTGCTCGTATGGGTGCTTTGTTCCCAGGCTGGAGAAAGAATTATTTTCCTTTTCATTTGGTATTTATTTTGCAGCTCATTACCCGAAACTTGTCCAATAATTGTATGATGATTATAAATCGATTGGTAAAAATTTTCATTTTTACAAAGTTCAAGTAAATTATATATCGAATGTTTACCAATTTTAGTACTTCTTTACTTATAATTTTATTTCCTGTCGTATATAATTATAAAATCAATTTTTAAATGTTATTTTTTTTATTTTCACAGTATGAAAGTGTATAATATATGAAATTCTATAATCATCTTCCGATATCATTACTATACATGTTAAATTTGAAGATTAGAGAAGATAACCGTATAATATCAAATTCCATAAAAACGCGCATCCTCATGTTATGATGTTATATTATGTGAGCAGTTTCATTTCTAACATAAACTACTCAAAATATTTTTAAATAGTATGTAAAATTAATTAAGGTTTGTAAGAATTATAATTACAATAAAAATATATTTCATAACATTCACTTCCTTATATACCAATCTAAAACTTTCTTTGAAATGAACACTATTTAAATAAAAAAAAATGTCTTAAAGGTTAAATCCGTCATAAATCCCATCTTTTCTTATACTTTAATTTTTCTTTTCCTTGCCCCAATAATGAAAAGTGACTTTTGAATGATGTCGATTTCCCTCCCATACAGCAGTCGGTTATTATTATCCAAAAAGATATATCGAAACCTGTTTCAAGGATAAAAAGATGTTTAAGGTAAAGGTAAGGTTCGGAAGAGGAAATTCCCAGTTGGCTCCTATCTCTTAGAAGGCATCCTGTTGGAAAAGTGTTTTCCACTACGTTTCCTTATTTTACTGTATAAATAAAATGTGTCAATTTATTCAATGTATATAATCAATACAACTTTCACACATATAATTAAAAAAAATCCTTAAATTTGTTTTGTTGGAGCCTTTTTAATTCGTATACTTACCACAGTTTTTCGCCATTTTTTTTTATCAGCATCATATATGAATGAGTAATCGACAACAAAAAAGCACGTTTAACTCATTTTTAAACTTTATGCATAAAATAACCAGCCGGTTAAAGTGGAGGTACAATTAAATGGATTCCGGCCATTCCGGGTAAGATGGAGCCTACTATATATAAGAAGAAAAGCAACAGTTTTCAATAATTTTTAGGTTACATTTTACTAGAGATGGCAAAGACGTAAGTACTGCTCATTTCGCAGTACAGTACTATACTTTGTAATATCACGACGTCCCGTTTGTTTCATTAGGCTCTAATGAACTTAAAATATCCTGGGTTTTATGTCTGACTTAAAAAAATTGACTGCATTTCAAACACATATAAATATGTAATAAAACAAAAAAAATTAAAGGAAAGCAATTGCCCAAATCTAGTCAATTTATGTATTTTAGACAAGATATGCAACACAATGTTTTTTTTTTTTTTTTTTACTTTTTTATTTTTTCCACATACACTTTGAATACTTGAATATTTGAGGTGGGAGAGAGACTTTTTCACAAACGAACTGCATTAGCTTTAAAAAAAATTTACTCTAGAAGGACGTTACAAAGAAGCACCGGCCATGCTTAATGTATTTCAAAATCTTATTTGCAAAATAAGTTTCCTTTTAATGACTTAAAATAACCTTTTTTATTCTTTGCAATTACTTCATTAAAACAACTAAAAGTGAAAAATACATTATTAAGATATTTAGAACTGCAATGAAAAATGTATAGGACCCTCAAAAAGCTCGCTCAGACGAAATAAGCATCAATGAAAACTCTTAGTACTTTGATTTTTAATTTAAATATAGTTAGCTAAAAATTAAATAAATCGGTATTGTGGAAGAGTCACCACCGAATATTTAGTTTCGTTTTCTGAGAAACCACTAGATGGCGCTAATTGTAAAATTACGCAATAAACCACGCCACGCTCTGCTTTCCCCCCCCCCCCCCCTTTATGCTCTGCGAATCTGCGATCAGAAAAGCAAAAGTAAATAACTGCTTGTCACACTCTTATCAATTTTTCTGTTCGGTATCACATTTTCCGGCTTTCCAGAAATTGCGTCCACCTATTTCTATTACATTTTATCAAAGCTGAGAACTTGTGAAGCATATATATTCTCTTTATTTTATATAAAATATTCTTTTCAACATGAGTTCCTTGGATCAACTAAAAAAGATGACTACAGTTGTCGCCGATACCGGTGAATTTGACGGTAAAGTTTCTTGCTTTTTTTATATTCAAACAAAACCCTTTTAAGTTTAACTAAGAAAAAATTTATAATCATTATGAATTTTTAAAAAAACCAGTTGGTTTAAGAATAAAGTTGTAGTATATCTATTCTACTACGCAGAATCGGGGCATTTGTATTAATGGTATGTTTGAACTTTTTTATGAACAAGCTATAAAAACTCAATTAACATTTAATGATTTAATGATTAATTTTAAATTATTTAACTGTCTGTTTTATTTCAATGACTTTTTTATGCGTACCTTAATACTAAATTGTCATCGCAGTGTTGTTTGTTAAATTATTAGAAAGCTGGGTGCAGATAATATTCGGCCTGTTCATTGGCGAACTTAAGAATTAAACGTAGTGTTGCTATACCTATCAATTCGTATGAATTGGAATATTAGGCATTTCGGGATTTTTGTTGCTTGGTATAACGCAATGCAAATCGCCAAACTTAGACCGGCCATTATATCATAGTTGTTCTGAAATTGTTATGGCAACAAATGATGTGTTGTTGATATTTTAGCCATGAAGGAGTACAAGCCAACAGACGCAACTACCAACCCTTCTCTTATCTTGGCTGCTGCAAAACTCAACCACTATCAGCACTTGATTGAAAAAGCTGTCAACTATGGTAAATCGCATGGAACGTAAGTATTGTTTGATTTGGTTGCGTAGGATTGGTCCAAACAGTACTGTATTTGTGAATGTAGGTTCAGACATGTAACACATAAATAAGAGAGGCTAATTAAATGCTAATTACAGTAAACTGGTGGTTATCAATGGATAATAGAATTCTCGGCTAATTCCCAAACGTGAAGAAAACATCTACAAAAACTGCCTCTAACTGGCGATTTTATTAAAGTAACGTAATTTTATATACTGAAGAAAGTCTGGTGGACTCATCAAGCATAACATTACATCCCTGAACTCCTAAAAAAATTATGGAATAGCATTTCCCTCAAATGACAATGGCATAATTGAAATTGCAAGATGATAATAAGCAAATAACGCAGTAAATAGCTAGAATTATCCCCCAACTAATCATATGTTAAATTAAAGGACTGATGATAATTTTAAGACGCTTTTCATGAGTATTCACAGAACCTATATTTTATTTGTATTTCTCCTGTTTTTTCGGCTTTGTAACAGAAAAGCAGGGTGCTTTGGCGGACCCCAGAACAGTGATACAAAAAGTGGAACTGTTTTGCCTAAAACTGACATTGTGTATACTCTCCAATTCTAACCTGGTTCCAATGCAACAAGAACAAAGATTTCGAGCTAAGCAAATGCAAAAAAAGCAAAGATATTAAATTTTTGGTTAAAAAAGTGCTTTTTTTATTGATTTTGCTATGTATTGTAAAAACTGCTTTGGGATAAAATTTGAAACTGTATTTTCACTTGCTAAAGACTTCACAATACTCATTATATTTTAGTTTATCGATATTTTAAGCATATTTGTATTTAAAATTAAAACAAGATTACCTATTTATAAGTATTTTACTCTTGTTATCATAGTATGTGTTTTTAAAGGTCACCAATTTTTTTAAAAAAATCTGCCAAACATGTATTCATAACAAATTACACCAATTTTGTTTCTTGTACCCATAAAATTACTGATTCTGTTGACGAGTCCTTTATTCCCCATTAAACTTCCCATTTAAATGTCTAGTTTATTTTTGAAAACCCCAAATATGTTTTATCATTGATCTTTGGCAATTTGGGTTGTCACTTCAAATTTATATTTTTATTCTCTTGACTGATTTTATTAAAGATTATTTTTTATTTTTATAAGGACTTCTGAAGAGCAAGTGGATTCAGCCATGGATAAGCTGTTTGTTTTATTCGGCTGTGAAATCCTGAAAATTATCCCTGGCCGAGTTTCAACTGAAGTGGATGCTAGGTTCGTAACCAAATTCCATCTACAGTGGTGGCCAAAAGTGTGGTCACTTTTTGAAAGTTACATATTTTTCAATTTTGTTTGATTACAGAATATATTAATATATTAATTGTATATCAAATTAAAAGTAATTTAATCTTTATGAGGACCACTGTGTGAAGATCGCATGAAGCCGTCTATGAGACCTTTGGTCCCATATTATCTATATCCATGGACACAACATCATCATCAAAGTAATTTAATGTAGAATTAAAAATAAATACAGTATTACAATATTTGGATTACGAATAAGTTAGGCAACTAATAGTATGATCTTTCTTAGTTTTGCAAGTCATTAAACCTCCAACTTGTATTGCAATTTCAGCATAAGATAATCCATTGATTGTGCTTGTCTGTTCAACTAAAATGAGCATAACTTTATTTGTAACGCAGATACTTCAATTATGTTTTTTTAATGAAATTCTACATTAAATTACCTTAAACTTAATATGTAAATGTTTGTATTGAAGCCAAATTTAATGGATGCAAGAACACAGGTAACAGTTGAGACACATGAAACTTTCAAAAAGTGTCCACACTTTTGGCCACCACTGTAAATGCTTTAATTTTCAGATTTGTGTCTAAAAAAATATAGATATTAAACTTATACTTTTTTTTTTGAGGATGAGATGTGCTGGTACATTTTATGCTAGATTTCGAATTTTAATATGTATGTTCTTAAACTTATGAAGAATGATTAGTTGTTGGTAGTTTAACTAACCATAGGTCTCTCAAGAAAAATTGTCCAAATAACCAATTGTACAATCTAGATCAACTTAAATGAACAGCATTCTAAAATTTTTTTAAAAGTACAGTAAGTTGATGTTGTTTTAACACTAAATTTGTTCCAATTTCTTCCTGACTAGGCTTTCCTTCAACAAGGAAGCCTCCATTGAAAAGGCTTTGCATATAATCAAGCTCTATGAGGAAGAGGGAATTCACAAGGATCGAATTCTTATCAAGTTGGCATCGACTTGGGAAGGAATTCAAGCTGCAAAGTATTAATCTATTCAGTTTTGTTTTTAAGTGTGGTTTAGTAAGCTTTGTTTAGGTAGTCTAACCTGTAGTGGTATAAATTAGCTCATTCTTGCTTGTCTTAAAAAGCCCCTAAATTTAAAAACTATTTGGTGCATTAAATTTTTTTTATTTGAATAGCCATATGTTAACCCTTTCAGTCCCAGTGGTGCCATTTGGCATCATCATGTTTCTGATCATAATTGTTTAAAAATAATAGGACTAATATCTATTGGGATTAATAAAAAATATTTTCTAATCGAAAAAAGTTAGAAGTATCAAATGATGTGCTTTTTTGATATCATAAATGGCTATAGACTATCAGGATTTTTTTTAAAAATGATGATGCCAAATAATTTTCGGGACTGAAAGGTTTAAAAGAAAGTGCCATTCTTTAGACAAATTTATGTGTCCTTTAAAACACCCATGTATTTTGTTGAAGTTAAGTGGGAACACTTTTAAATTACTTTTGATGTTGCATATTATGTATAAGTCAAAAATTGTGTATTGTGATAGATGAATTGGTATCCTCTACAATCAAATGTACCTAAACTTTTTTTAATGCTAATTTTAAAATTGAACATCTAAGAGTCTCAAGGATAAAAATATATTTCACCTGTTTATCAGAAACTGTTGTCCTATGATTCTGATATCTAAATGTTCTGTTGATTAACATTCGTTATCAAGCTATTTCTTTTTTTTTTAAATTAACTATGAAGGCTTAGTTCTGCAGTCTCTATCTGCAGAGACACAGACAATTGTTATGATGACTGATTGGTACGTTGAGATTGACCGGCCAACCAATCAAAAGCTGTGTATGAAAATGAACAGAGATCGTAGGATCTATCTTTTAGTCTGATCAATCTAGCAGTTGGTATTTGAGGAGCCTAGTGGAAGAACGTGTTGTGACATTTTTAAAAAATTGAAATGTTTATGTAATTGCACCTATTTATTTCTTTTAAGTATAAAGTTTTCCCTTTTTCTTTAAGGTTAAATTAATCATGTTTTGTGGTTTGCAATTGCATTTCTTCTAACTGATCTAAGTTCAAACTAAATCTGTTTTTTTTTCACCTTTTGTCACATAGCATGTTCTTCTACTAGGTTCATTTCTGAAAGTCTGTCAAATGCTTGTAAATAAGTTATAATTCACTTTTAAGATCAAGATGAATAAGTAGTATATCATTTAGTATACAATTTAAAGTTATTAGGTTTGTAATATAATTGCTCATATTTAATTATTGCACGCTCTCCAACTTTGTTAAAATTCCTTATTCCACAGCACGACGCCTGGTCTTTTCTATAAGCTGCGTGAATTACTATTGTATGTTTTCGAATTTCATCGGAGGATTAAAATAAAAGATGGCGACCGATGTTTAAAGTTGCGTTTGTCGTTCTTGTGGTTATTTTAAGCGTGAGGCTAAAGGCAGCGACTGACATTGTGCGGGGAAACCAATTTCTAATAATAGAGAGAAAATGTTTGCTGTTAAAGGAAGCAAAAAGGAAGATTTGAGGCTGGTATTGGAAGAAATGGGAGAATCGGTAAGCGCTGCCGCTAAACTAGTAGACTTGCGAAAACAAATTGAGAGTAGCCAGCGCTATACTGAAGATCCAGAATTTTGGCGAGAATTTTTGATTACAACGATTGAAGACCGGAAAGCTGGGGAAGAAGACGAGAAAAGGGAGAAAGAAAGGGAGAGAATAGCGGCCGAGAAGGAAAAGGAAAGGGAGAGAATAGCGGCCGAGAAGGAAAAGGAAAGGGAGATAATAGCGGCTGAAAAAGAAAAGCAGAGAGAACATGAGCTGCAGTTGGCGCAGTTGAATCACGGACAGGGTATTGGCGACAACAGCGCGGTGAGTGACGGTTCTATTAAAATAAGCAATGAAGGAGATAAAGTTTCGATTGAGGGTTTTGTTAAAAGTATCCGTATACTCACAATGCCAGTGCCAACAAAAGCAGAAAACTGGGTGTTATTTTTCCAGTCTTTGGAGCGCTCGTTTGAAACTAAAATGGTTCCAACGGAATATCGTTCTGAAATTTTAATTAACTTATTAGGTGATAAGGCTTTGAGTGTACTTACTTATCTCAAGGGAGATGATATTAAAGAGTATGATACCGTTAAGGAGATGATATTACGAGAATATGAACCGTCTCCACAAGCATGTTTACAAAATTTTACGGAGGCTAGGAGGTATGTGAATGAAACTTTCCTGCAATTCGCATCGAGGTTAAATGCTCTGTGGCTGTACTACTGTGAAAGAAGAAAGGCGCAAGATTTTCAGACCGTAAACGACTTAATTGTTTGGGATCAACTTTTCAAAACTTTAGACCCAGAAACTGCTATGTTTATAAGAATTCAACAAGGAGAAAATTGGTTTAAACCTTCTAGATTAGGGAAGGAGTGTGACATCTACTTGGAGTCCAAGGGAAAATTATCAAGGGATGGAGAAAATCAGTATCCTGCGAACAGATATCGCAATAAAGCCAATTCAGATAGTAATACAGGAAGATACAGCCCACCACCGCTTCGACGAGGGTCTTATAGAGGAGGAGATTTCAGGGGATCAAGACCACAAGCATGTTTTATATGCGGACAAACATCTCACCTAGCCCGCAATTGTTCTCATAGGGCAGGCTACGGGGACAGGGAGCCACAGAATGGTGGACAAAGAAGCGATACAGCTGTAGATACACAAGCCAATGCAGACGTTATCACGGCAAGAGTCAGCGGGGAAGTATTGGCAATAAAACCAAAGCAAACAAACAACAAGATAAGGATGGCGCGAATGAATATAGTGAAGATTAAGTATGGAAAAAGCATATTGAATGCAATTTTGGATTCAGGTACAGAAATTACCGTTTTTAGAGAGGACCTGTTGCAAGAACAAAATGAGGTTGTTAAAGGAAGAATCCGGTTGAAACCTGCTTTCGGAGAAGCAAAAGAAGCAAATCTAGCAGAAATCAATATTAGTTTAGTAGAAGAAAATGTTGGACAGATCACTCCTACTATGACAGTCTTGGTGGCGACTTGTAAAGATTTGAATGCGGACGTGTTGCTAGATACGGAAACCTATAAGGCGTTAACAAATCAGGCCAAAAGTTATACCACGGGAAGCTCGGTTTTTATGGCAGAATTGAATAAGAAATCTATCATTGACGAGGCAGCAAATAGCGTAGACCAGCAAGAAGAACAGTCAGGTGCAGACCTCCAGGTAGAACAGTCAAGTGTTGAGGAAAAAGGTGGAGGAAATAGAAATGGGAGAGTCATCAAAAGTGAAGCCGAGATCTTTAAAGAAGAACAAAGCTCGTGTGAAACATTGACGAAGGGATGGGAATCAGCAAGACAAGGTAAAGGTGGATTCTCAACAGTGGGCGGTTTATTGTACCATGACGAAAAGATTATGGGGCAGCAGTTAAAGCAGTTGGTGTTACCTCTAACTAGACGGAGAGAGGTTTTGGAAATAGCTCATGAATCAGTCTTTGGGGCCCACTTAGGAGCAAAGAAAACAGCGGAAAGGATTAAGTTTTCATTTCATTGGCCAAATATGAGTAAGGAGATAAAGGAACATTGTAGCTCTTGTCATGGCTGCCAGATGCGGAAAGTGCCCCGTGCTACCGATAAAATACCTATAAGTGCAGTAACTCGTCCTGAGTTACCATTTCAAGTGGTAAATGTTGATTTGATTGGGCCGATTGAACCAGCATCATCTAGGGGGCATAAGTATGTACTCTGCCTTATAGATCAACATTCGAGGTGGCCGGAGGCAGTCCCATTGACATCATTGACGGCAAAGGCTACTTGTTCAGCTCTTTTAGAGATATTTTGCAGAACTGGCGTGCCTGAAGTAATGGTCCTAGATAATGCCACGAATTTTACTTCAAAATTGACTAAAGAATTCATGGAGAAGATGGGAGCCTGTCCGCGTTTTTGTACTCCAGGCCATCCTGAAAGCAATGGAGTGGTTGAGAGATGGAATCAGACCTTTAAGAGCATGCTACATCATGTAATTCGAGAATATGAGCGAGATTGGGATCGTCATATCCCTTTTCTATTATGGGCGTACAGGGAGGTTCCTAATTCTACTACCGGAGTACCCCCGTTCCTTTTGATGTACGGAAGGGAACCTAGAGGGCCTCTAGCTATACTCAGTTCTACATGGGCAGGGGGTATGCATTTACCTTACAGCCTCAGCAAATCTAGCACCACATACCTGCAAGAGCTAAAGGTCAAACTTGAAGCAGCAACACGACGAGCAGAACTGATAACAAAGCATCAGCAAGATGGCTATGTGAGTCATTACAATCTCCGAAAGCGGTATAAAGAATTTAAAGAGGGGGATCTGGTGGTGGCTTTGGTCCCGGACTCGACCAACAAGTTATATGCAAGATGGATCGGGCCAGTAGAAATCGTGAAGCGGAAGTACCCAGATTCATATTATGTACGGATGCCAGAGAACAACCTGAGGCTTCTACATGCCAATAAGCTCCGGGAATACATAGCTAGGACCCAGACCGTGGGAATCGTGTTTGACGACGATGAAGATTTTGGGGAACTTTATGAAACCCCCATATTTAAGAAAGCTAGTGGTAACAGTTTTATGAAGGAAGCAGAATTGGACCATTTGGCAGAAGAGCAACGGCGTGCACTGGTCAAACTAATCCTGGAAAATGAGGATCTCTTCTCCGGGAAAATTCGAAGAGCTAAAGTAGGGAAGCATACCATTCAAATTAAAGGTTTTAAAGAAGCTATTAAACCCAAGTCTTACCGAGTTCCCGAGGCATTAAAAAGGAAAGTCGATGAGCAAATCGAAGAATTGTTGAAGTTGGATCTCATTGAAGCTACCCAAAGTGAGATTGCGCACCCTATAGTATGCGTTAACAAAAAGGATGGTTCTTTGAGGTTATGCATTGACTTTCGGAGCTTGAACAGCGTGTCGATTCCAGACGCCTACCCAATGCAGAATATAGAAGAGTTAACGTTTTTGGTGGGAAAGAAAAAGTTCATTACTCTCTTGGATATGTTAAAAGGCTACTGGGCGATACCCATGGATGAGAACAGCAAGGAGCTTACAGCTTTTAGAACGCACAGAGGCCAATACCGTTGGAAGGTGATGCCATTCGGTCTCAGAAATGCAGCTGCCACTTACCAACGAGCGATATCGGAGGCCATACGAGATTACTCCGACTTTTCGTGTGCTTATATAGATGACCTGGCAATATTTTCGGATAGCTGGAAGGAACATATTGAACATTTGAAGCTCATTTTCAACAGGCTAAATGACTTGCACTTTTCAGTTAACTTAAGGAAGTGTAGCTTTGCGAAGTCTCAAGTGAAGTATTTGGGACATTTAGTTGGGTCTGGTAAGCATGGACCAGATCCTGAGAGAATCCAAGGGGTAAGCAGCCTACAGACACCCAAAACCAAGAAACAGTTACGGAGTGCGTTAGGGCTCTGCAACTATTACAGGCAATATATACCCAACTTTGCGACCATTGCATTGCCGTTAACCGAACTTACAAAAAAGAGAGTTCCCAATGAACTACCATGGAATAAAGAAGCCGATAACGCTTTTCATCAGCTAAAGGAGCTGCTAGGTGCAATATCTCAATTAAAAGTGCCAGAAGTGTGCAAGCCGTTCTATTTATACACCGACGCTTAGCAATACGCCGTGGGAAGCTGTGTAAGTCAGCCTGATGAAGAAGAAAACCTCCATCCAATTGCGTTTGCGAGTCAAAAACTGAATGAAAGTCAAAAGAAGTGGTCCACTATCGAACGTGAAGCCTTTGCCATCATATGGGCTCTCAAACGGTTCGAGACAATATTATTTGGAGCGGAAATAATTTTAATGACTGACCACAACCCACTTGTATTTCTTTCGGACTCTGTTCCTCAAAGCCCTAGGCTCCAGCGTTGGGCATTGGCTCTACAGCGATTTAATCTTAAAATAAATTATGTCAAAGGACAGAAATTGATCAATGCTGACGCCTTGTCGAGACTTTGAACAGAAGACAGTACAACCAATGATGATAACTTTTTGCTGTTTGAACTTTGAAGTATTTTAGTGCTAGTAGTATTTAGTTCTTTTGTAGTATTTTTCTTCTTCATAACTCAACCGTATCACATTGCTCCTGTACTGTTGTTTTATTAGGTTTAGTTATTTTAAATTTTGAATTTAATATAACTCTAGTGGGGGAGGTGTAAGGTTTGTAATATAATTGCTCATATTTAATTATTGCACGCTCTCCAACTTTGTTAAAATTCCTTATTCCGCAGCACGACGCCTGGTCTTTTCTATAAGCTGCGTGAATTACTATTGTATGTTTTCGAATTTCATCGGAGGATTAAAATAAAAGATGGCGACCGATGTTTAAAGTTGCGTTTGTCGTTCTTGTGGTTATTTTAAGCGTGAGGCTAAAGGCAGCGACTGACAGTTATTACTTAAAATTTTATAGGTGCTTGTAAAGAAGGTATCTATCTCTTAAAATAAAAGCTTAAAAACAAATTGTAAAAAAAACTAATGTTGTAAACTAGTTTTCTATTAGAGAAAATTTGATAATGTGCTCTGATATTTAAAATTTTATTTAAACTTATGTTTAATATCCTAATTTATTCACATATTTTAACATGTCCTTATATTTCTTTTTCAGGGAGCTAGAAGAAAAACACCAAGTTCACTGTAACATGACTTTGCTTTTTAATTTTGCACAAGTAAGTTCAGCAGCCCATCAAAATTTAGAGTAACAATTTAGCCAACAGTCACATGAATTGTATGAGCCAGTTTATTAAACGCAGTTTTAAAGTTTTTGTCTCTTGAAATTTACAATCTATAAGAATTTGGTGGATTTGTATAGGATTTTTTATAAACCTGATATTTGGCATTCATTTTGGTTCAGAAAATTGTCAGTTCTTAAAATTTTAAGATTATGCCTGTTTTTACGTTTCATAACTTTTTAATTGTGGATGTTATCAAATTATTTGATATTAAGTTTTCCTGATCTTTATGGTACTGCAATTTGTTGATCTTGGATTTTTTGTGGTTTTATCTTTAGGAGTTTTGAAATTTGCTGATTGTTGCAATTTTACTAGTTTTATTTAATTTGATTTATTAATCGAAAAGGTTTTTAAATTGCTCGTCAATAATCTAGCTTTTAAAATGGTTAAAGTTCTGATGTTATCAACATTTCAATATTTGCCAAAAAATAAAAAATTACGTTAACATATGCGACAGATTTTTCAATCATAACACAATGTATTGATATCACTGTTTCAAAATGTGTTTTATTTATTAAAAGACATTTGTTTAAGCTTAATTATACCTTAAACCGAGCTTAAGTTTGCAGCAGAGAAATGTACTGAGCGGAGGAAACTTGGTAAACAACCCGGCTGGCGCCGCAAAATTGCGTACTCTGATTGGCTGCTCCTTTCGACCCTGATATTCGTGCGCCCTGTTACGTCAAAATCGAAGGAAAAAAATAATTAAAATAACACTCTAACTGAAGCTTAACTAATAAAAATAATAAATTTATGTCTTGAAATAACAAATAAATTTGTTTATTGAATGTGAAATACCTTTTTGTATTCGATTCTCGCACTCAAAAATGAGAACTATTTACCCTTTTTCTCGTAGAACATTTGTATACTGCAAACTTAAGGTCGGTTTAGGTATAACTATTTATTCTAAGAGTATACAATAAGAACATTTTTGTTTGTTATCTCTTAAATTTGTGGTATTGTACTCTTAAAAAAAAAACTCTTCAAAACTCCTCAATTTGACTATTAAGAATACTTTAAGAATCTAGAACTTTTACTATTGAATAATTATTATTCAGATGTATGCAGTGATTATTTAATAATTTATTATTTCAGGCTGTTCATTAAATCATAACCCAATATGTTTTTCTATCGTTGTTTAAGAATTTGCTTTTTTATTAAAGATATTTGGTTAGGTTTAATTAAATATTCTAAGTGTATACCATAAGGTAATTTTCTTATATCATAAATTTGTGGCATTGTACTCCCAAAATAACTAGTTAAAATGTTCACTATTAAAAGTAGAGTATGAACTTTTAAAAAATTGTACCTCGACTATCATTGTGCGGGCACACACTGAGATTGTTTACCATTTCAGGCTGTTGCGTGTGCCGAAGCAGGTGTTACACTGATATCTCCTTTCGTTGGCCGAATTCTGGATTGGTATGTTGCCAACACGGAAACTAAATCTTTCCTGCCAAAGGACGACCCTGGCGTGCAGAGTGTCACCAAGATCTACAACTATTACAAGAAGTTTGGCTACAAGACGGTTGTGATGGGAGCTTCTTTCCGAAATGTGGGCGAGATCCAAGCCCTGGCTGGGTGTGATCTGTTGACCATCAGGTAAGAAATTTCTGTGTTTCCACAAACTTAAAAAAATTCCTATATGGCCTCAAGTGCTTTTAAAACATCTCTAAATTTCCACTTTGGGCTGCCAACAATTGGGTACACCTCATGGCACACAGAATGACTTTGTATTTTTACCTTCAAACCTTCAAAAAAATACTAGAAAATAAGATCCTGTGGTGTTCCATGTATGTATATAATTTCTAAATTTTTTTGACAAAATTTAGAAAATAATTTAACGGCACTTAAATGTACCTCAGTCTTAAAGTGGTATATATTTATTAGACATTTTTTGAAATTGTCTTGTTATCCAAATTTAATTAATTTATAATGTAGCTGGTAACTTTAATGTATTTGGTTAAATGTAAATTTTCAAAGATTTTTTTTAAGTGAACTCCTCTTGCCTGTTTCATTTAAAGACAGCATTCACTTTTTAATATACATAATAATAAAGCATGTGTACATTTGTAAGTTTAATATTTGGTTATATTTATAAGATAAAGCATTTCTAGTTGTTGTGGTGTTAACAGAAAATAACAAATAATTTTACTATAAGATAAGATGAATAATATATATTATATACTTGCAAGTATTGTCTCTGGCTAAAATGCTTCACTTATTGCAGCCCTAAACTTTTACAAGAACTGGCCAACTCTAAAGAGGAAATCCGTCGCTATCTTAGTCCTGAAACTGGTGTGTAATATTTCAACTTATTTTTAAAGTATAGTATGTTACATCTTTAATACGTTTTTTTTTTATTTACAGGGAGTACCTACACTAAAAAAATACTATATAAACATATGATATTAAATATTCAAATATGTTTCTGATTATAAATTTCAAAACCTATAAACTGAATTAAAAAGTTCTTCAAAATAAGGATCATTTCTCTCTAATTAGAATCTGATGTTACTCTAGTGTAATTGAATAAAACTGAATTTAAATATTATGTTGTTACTTAATGAAAAAACTTCTTTAACCAATGCAATATCAAACTAATTAAAAATAATTAAATTAACCATAGAATCAGGGCTGCCAGTGGCGACTTAAAAGGCTACTAAAGCGACTATTTTAGTGTCTGGGCGACTATGGCAACTATTTAAGACCAAAAAGGGCCTAAAACGACTATTTTCAGCAAAACCTTCAACTATTTTCTGTCTTGGGCGACTATTTTTAGTTATATAATTTTTCAGTAGATGGCGCCACCAGGATACAACCGATGCGCAAACCGGAAGTGCAGATTGTGTTTTTGAAATAGCACTTGACTTATGATTTTTTTTAATAGCTTATGTAAAGTTTATGGAAACTAAAACTTTGATTTTGTATGCTTTGTTGAAGATTTTTTTTAAACTGTATTTGGGGATAGGATTGACATCTGTCTGTTTGTTATTAATTTGCTTTATTCTGAAGTTTGTTTTTTTTATTAAGTAATTTGGCGGTATCTAAAATAATCGTATCGAAATATGTTTTTTTAAAAAATATTTGAAAAAAAAAGTTATATTTTTCTTGTGAATTTCGATGATTCTGGATCCTGTTAAATAAAAATACTTACATTTAATAGTTTTAATTCAGCCATCCTTGTATTTTAAAGCTGCGAGATATTTCAGTGAAACTTATTTACATGGATTAGTATTGATCCTTATGTTTCTTGAATAACTGATAACTATTTAAAATAAATTTGTTTTTATTTTATAATATATTTTTTAATTAAATTTAGTTTCAAGTAAATTTTATCGGCAGTATCAATCCTTTCATTTGAAAGTTGGTGTTGCAATTTGTAAATTTAAGTTGTGGTCTTAAATTTTTTTTTTGCATAATTTAGCATTTTAACTTCTTCCTACTCGCTTCTGTGAAATGACAAGCTTTTTCTAGATGAATGTTGGTTTTTCTTAGATTTTTTATCTAAAAACTGATAAAAAATTAAAAATATATAAATATATATGCCATATATATATATATATATTTTTTTAAGGATAAAAATGGCACTTTTACGGCTGTTTCTTATCCAATCGTTAATGGAATGTTTTTGGTTTTTGAAAATTTTTATGCAATTGCTAATTAAATTCCAATACAAATAAGTAGATTTAAAATATTTTCTCCTAATTTATATTCTCTAACCTAACAGTTATATATAAATTGGTTTAATAATTTAACATGAAATTTTCTGTTGCAATACATCCGAAAAACTGTTGGCAGTTTTATCAATCCGTGTTGGTGCTACAATTCTAAGATCTGCACTGATATAAGTCTTAAGTTTTAGTTTTTAAATTTTTGCATCTAAGCATATTAAACTAATGTATAACTTTTTGGGAAATTTTATTTGATTTCGGATAACATCCAATGCAAATATTTAAAAAAAAAACATTTGTTTTACCTAACAATTAAAAGTTGTTTATTTAGTTAGGTAAAAGAGGATACTATTTTGGCTACTATTTTTTAACATCTGAGGCTACTAAAGCAACTATTTTCAAAGCTTTCTGGCACTGGCAGCCCTGTAGAATGTTTCTTCTATTTTAAAAATATATTTTTCTCCATAAATAATACATTTTTTTAACTATAAATAATGTCACTGATATTGGTGTTAACAGTTTATTCAAGTCCCATATTAGTGCAATCAAATATTTAATTTTTAATTTGGCTTTTTAAATAAATGTTTGCTTACCTATTTTAAGTGTTGAATGACAGGTGTTTTTATTTTGGAGAAAACAAATTGTTGCTAACTTTTTAAAATATGTTCATATTAGATGTTTCCCATTCTTCCATTCTAATTATTAGTATCACAAGTGGGAAAATCAATGGGATTTTTTTAGTGTGTCAATATAATTAGGTAACTCTTTCAATCCCAACTATTTTTTTTATTCTAAAAATTTTTAATGTGTAAAATAGACTAATTATGCATCCAGAATCAAGTGGTTAAAAGCAGAGGAAGAAAATCGTAATTTTGTAACTAAAATCTATGGCAAATATTTTTGAAATTGTAACTTTTAAGTAAATAATAATGTTTTTTTAAACTTTATTTGTTAAAAAAAGTTTTAATTAAAATTTTAAAATGCAACCACAAAGAATTTAAGGCCAATTTATGTAATAATATTGTTTCAAAGTGAATTTTATTTTTACCATGTTTTTCATTTATTATTTTCATATATTTTCATTAAACTGCAACGTTATTTAATTCTTCAAAAGACATGATTCTTCCATCTAACGATATGAAAAGAAAATATAGCATTATTGAAAAATCTATGTAGACTTTAGTAAAATTTATTTGAAATGATTGCAAATTTATCTTAAGTGAGAAAAGAATTCCCATGAAAGAAAGTTCCATGAGTGATTCCCATGAGTGAAAGTTTTAAAATACTATTGTTTTATGTGTCTTTCTTTAGGCTTAGGGGACGTACATAAATTACGTCACGCACAGAGGAGGGAGGGAGGGGTATGAACCAACGTGACGGTCCGTGACAAGGAGGGGGGTAGGGGTAATCGCTTGCGTGACGTAACGATTCGGAAAATTTCACTTTTGCAGGGAAAATCAGTTTTACATTTAAAATGAAGTTTTTGAGAAAGAAATCTGATTTTTTTTTATCATAAAATCATCATAAGAAACACTATAATTCAGAAAGAGGATGGGTGGGGGGGATTATTGTATGCCACAACGTTGATATTATTATTAGCCTCCTACATTTTACAGACCTTTTCCTAAAGGTACGTCTTCACAAAAAGCCAAATTGTGACACTATAATCGACCAATTTGAGGGCTAGGATGAACATCAAAAGCCCGAGAACTAGACAGATCCGATCAAACCCAAACCACCTTTTTTAGAAGAACGGCAATGTAAATACAATATTAGTCTATTCCTCTGAATAAATTATTTAACTAAGATAATTAATTTGCTCTTTTTTCTTTCCGAATTAATTAAAAAATCTGCATTTTTTCCAAATTTCAGAAAGAATTTTTTTTTAATTAACCTTTTCTTTTAAGGGGGGGGGGGTACAACAACGTGACGTAATTTTAGGGGGAGGGGTTCGATCAAACGTGACATAGGGGGAGGGAGGTGTCGAAAAAGTCAAAATTTTGCGTGACGTAATTTATGTACGACCCCTTACTTTTGAAATTAACTTGTAAAATATAAAGTTATATATTTCTTTTAGCTAAGAACATGAACTTGGAGAAAACTAGTTACGATGAACCCAAGTTCCGATGGGAGTTGAACGACGACCCAATGGCATGTGACAAGTTATCTGATGGTATCCGAAAATTTGCAGCCGATGCAGTGAAACTGGAAAATCTTCTGAAAACCAGAATCTAAATTTGATCATTTGAAAATAATCATACCTTTTATGTTCCTCTGCTATTTTTATACATTTTCTTACAAAAGTTTACTGCTCTTGTTGGTAAATTTTGATTGAATGTAATTCAGCTTCAATAAAATCAAATTTCCTTTGGGTTTGTCCCAAAAATGCCTTAAAAATTGTTTTATATTGAATGATGAATTTTAAGTATTGTGTTTTCTTGTTTATATTCCATTTCTAATTTGAGTTTTCTAGCTGAAGTAAAAAATATTTTTTTTAAATAGGATTCATTCTTGTTGCTTAATATTTTGTAAGATTTGTTTATGAAGTTTAATAAAGTTTATAAATTGAGACAACCCAGTGTTTGGTTTCTTAGATAGTGTACAAATTGAATGTGTCTCAAAGCCTAATTGTTTGTTGTCCTTTTACATAATGTAAAAAGTTGTTCAGCTATCCGTATCTTCATAGTATATTTAAAAATCTTGCATTTATTACTTTTTTTCAAATATTTCTTTCAATATATTGCTCTTAGTACAGGGTGAGGCAAACAAAAGTTTGTAGAGATGATCAAGAAAAGTTCCCAGTAGTGATTATTTAATTGTTTCGGTCGTTATTTATCCTGGAGAATCAAACCTTTATTGTTTTTGGTGATACAAAACATTATAAATTGGTTGCAAGACACAAAATTTGCATTATGAGATGTCTTCATACAATACGAACTAAGGTCTGAACTTGCCACTAGTCTATGAGTAGCTCTAACGGGAATTGCTAAGCCGATCCAATCAATGCAAAAAGCAGGTTTCAGGCGGCTTCAAGAGTTTTTCTCGCCAAGCATTTCAACGTATTCCTACCTCTAGACCGGGGCTACTTTTGTTTGCCTCGCCCAGTATAATAGCCCTCGTGTAGCTCTAATTGGGACGATAATTCAAAACCAAACCAAACCTCTCCCAGTATATTTCCCCTTTTAACCCTTTCAGTCCCAATGACAATGTGGCATCATTTTATAATTTTTTTTATGATCGTCTATAGCCGTTTATGATATCAAAAAAGCACATTATTCGATTCTTCAAACTTTTTTCTACTGGAAGATATTTTTTATTTATCCCAAAAGATGTTAGGCCTATTTTTTTTTTAATTATGGTCAGAAACATGAGGATGCCAAATGGCATAACTGAGACTGAAAGTGTTATATAGTAATCACAATCACTGAAATATTAATATCATCTTTGTCTGAATTGTAATCTAAAGTTCTTAAATTTTACAGTCTCAAAAAAAGTACATATTTATTAAGGTTGTTTTTCAATTAAAAAAAAAGGCAAATTTCATTACCACTAACCACAAATAATATGATCTAATAGTCTAAATGACAGCAGTTTTATTTTTGCTTACGATCGGTCAAGAGCTACACTAGAAAAAAAAATAGAAAATTTGAAATCATTAACTTGTTTATATGCTGTCTGCATAACACGATGCTGAAATTTAACACGATTTACTGATTTAAAAAAGTTTTTTGTGTGATCTTTTTGGAAAGGATTTTGTAATTTAAAAATGTAATTTGTTAGCTATATGTTAACAAATAGTAAAATTTTAAATTAATAAAAAAATATAGCAAAAGTCAGAGTCAACTTCGCCAAGCAGACAGAAAGCAATCAATCTATTGGAGAAAACGGGTTCAAGTTTGTTGCCTGCTCAACTTCGGACCCAACAATATTATGTTTCATTTTATTATTTATAGTAAGGTTAATTGAAAATACAACTTTGCTGGTATTAACAAATAATAAAATTTGTAACTGTTCGTGATTCTATTAGTTATATGTTAAGGAAAAATTACCTACAGTAAAAAGTTCTAAAAATGCTTGTATTATGTCCATTTTACTTTAAGGGTGAAGCAATTAGATTTTACAAAATATATTGTATTCGATGTTTATGAGCTGGGTATAAACCACAGAGATGTATAAACTCAATATGAAGAAGCCAATAGATGGCGCAGCAAAATAGCAGCTGGCAATTTCAATAAAGGATTAATTTTAACTAGTTTGTATAAGATCGTGAAAATAAATGAACCACATTGTATAAATATGTAATAGAATGCATTTACTGAAATGATTTTCATGGTTATTATTAATTTTTGAGTATATATTGGAAACTCCCAACCGTGGTTGGTTTTATTTCAATGTCTTTTTTGGTTTCAAATTTTGTTTATTTTAATAATATGGATTAACGATTTTTTTAAAAACTTTTTAATAATTAAATAATCTAAAAATAAATCAAGGCTTAAGGTTCCTCTTATTGATACAATATTACGAACTAAAAGCTGCCCCCCCCCTTTCCAACTTACTTTTACTTATAAATTAATAAAAACGATCAAAATCATTTCAGTAAGTGAATTCTATCGTGCATGTAATGCGGTTCATATATTTTTTAGAATCTAATTCTAACTACTAAAGTCTGAACATTATTGAAATGGCCAACTGTCGTTTTGCTGCGCCATCTAGTGCCATTAGTAACTTATTTGTTCAGGTGCCTTGATGTGTGTTTTAAATTTTTTAAAGCATAAAATTTCAATAAAATCAGACTTTTTTGAACATCAGATCGTAAACATTATCAACGAAGAATGTAAATAAAAAGTAAAAAATTAGCTTCTTATTATTGAGTTAATACACACAGCCTTTAAAGATTTAAAAAGGTATGCTTCTTATGTATTTAATGCTTGGACCAAAGTTACCTGCCCGGATCTTAACCGTGTCCCAATACTCCCAATCCTTGAGAGTCCGGTAAAATTTTCTGCGCCTATAGTTCGTGTAATAATAGTCCAGGATTTGGTTATGGTTGCACCTCATTTTCATTTAAAAAGTTTTCTATCTTATTAAATACGTAACATTTGATGACGAAATCATGTCATTATTTCGTCATTCAACGACATTAAGCTCTTAATATTAAAGTTTAATTTTAAAATATTAAAAAAGTAGTTGAAATAAATAAATTTCAAAACGAGTATATTATTGCTAAAATTTTTAGTAAAGTAAAAAAAAAAGCGCGTGATTACACATCGTGGATTCACACACATATTCGACGATGCCAAAGCCAATTATAAGAAAAAAACTTAACAATAAAACAATTAAATGATTTATTTTTCCAAACTCCTCAGTGAGGCCCAGTGGCTTAGTGATACTGCTGCGCATTGTCATGCTACAGATCCGGGGTTCAAATACCGGATTAGGCGAGGTTGACTCGTCCTTTCTTCTCTTAGGTGGCTCTATAAAATGAGGACCAAGCATGCTTGGGAACTAAACACTGGGTGTTCCAGGTTCCACGTGAGGTTGATCACCAAACAAGGACATATGCCAAGCACCCCAGAGCAATTAGTCACTTAAACTGAAATGGGCACTTTCAGGCCTTGACCCACTAAGGTTGTTGCTCAGGACAGTTTATTTCAAATTTCACCCAGGCTGTTACTATTTTTAAATAACCTTGCAGCATCGCAAGGACCTGAATCGCCGATGTAAAATAATTTAATAAGTGCTCGCCTTTTTGTCGTGAAAACAGAAGTACTTATCTGATTTTTGTAAAACATGTACACATAAACCTGTGCAGAAAATGTTATAAATTAAATTTGAACTTACCTTGAGACGAAACAAGTAATCATCTTACTATTATGATCTCCAATAGTACTCTTATAGAGAGAACAAGCGAAAAAAATTCCCGAGTACACTTTACTTATGTTATTTTACTTCGGTACGCAAAATAAAAACCTTAAACATAAAACGATAAAAAAAAATCATTCTTCGGTAGCACAATCTTCCATGTCTTATTTTTTCTTGATATTTCCTGTCTGAGATACTGAGATTTCTATTGGAGGGAAAACTATTCCGAGTGGAGTGAGGATGAGGATAGTGGGAATGGGAAGTTTAGAGATTTACGATTACTCAGAAAAAGAAAAAAAACTAAAAAGTGGCGCCAAAGATCTGGATCATTTTACTTTTGCGTAGGTTGTTTTTCCAATATAAAATATTTTCAATGAGCATCACAAGCTCTGGTTATTATATTATTTTCCAAAGAAGAAAGTCTAATATGATAGAATAGACAAAACAAATTTCAAATTATCAGTTCAAAGTATTGAACATCGCATAAACATTAGAAGTTGTTTAATTTATTATGGACACCGAGCGTGTGAAACACAGGCGTTGCGTTCCCGCAACATCAGCATAAAAGAGGGTACCTTTTGTTTTGTCTTTTGAATCAAAGGGTATATTTGAGATCTGTTTCTGAATTTTGCGTTCGTGTTTTTCGACCTCTTCGCTTTTATTCGCTATGTCTCGAAATGCCTCAATGAAGCTCTTTATATTTTTTAATGCTATTCATTCAGACGTTTCCGTTAGTGAAGTTTGATCTAGCATTACAACCGTAAAATGGAAGGGGGGGGGGGTAGATTTATGTGATAACTTGGTTGCAACAAAAATAATAAAAATAAGCTGTAGGAAGTGATGTCGCACTAGAGCTACACGAGGGCTATTAGCGACGGGCGTCGTAATTTAGAACACAGCAAGTGACTAGCCGACACCTGACCAAGCAAATTAGCACTTCAATTGGCAGGACAAGCACAAAAAAGGACATTTTCTTGTGTGATCGCTTTGTTTTACTAATGAAACCCACTGAGTTTTACTCTGAAAATTTTTAAATGTATAGAAGGAAATCTCTAAGAGCGCCCAATGTAAAATTAAAGGCGTTTCAATACTCCTTCGCGTACGTTTTTTTTAGATCATTCATCTAAAACCTATTAAACTGAAACGCCTAAATTTTATTTTGGCACCAGGTATTAAAATGGTAAACAAAGAGGATAGTGACCAGGTTGTTTCATTGGAGCGCCTATGACATCACATAAGGCGCTGTTGAACCTCATTCGCAATTTCAATACCTATTGCCGAATATTATTTCAATTGTTTCGTTGGAGCGCCTCCGATATCGCATAAGGCGCTGTTGGACTTGTTTACAATTACTTCTTGGTACTTGAAGCCATATGGCGCTTCTATGAAAAGGAAGGCGCCCTATTATGATCCGTTTTCATACATATTTGTCAAAGTGTCCCATTTAAAAAATTATAGTTAAAATTGATTCTATCCAGTGTGTTAAGGCGTATAGCCATGGGTGTTACCTTTGAAAGTTTTGTTTCGTCCAATCATCTCCTAAACTGATAATGTTTGTATATCCCCACCAATAAGTAATTCCATGAAAATTAAAATGTAATCGTTTATTTAACCGGCTCGTCAGCGCCCAGTATGGAAGTGAAGGCGCCTTGTTAAGTATCGGCTTAGTTATTAATACCACGACATCGTCGACAGCACAAAATGATATATTCCATTCCTCAAAAAAGTAAAAACACTTGTCAACTGCTGAAGTTTTACGACCTTTCCTGTAAATATACTATATAAATCCCCTTTAGAAGATAAGTTTATTCCAGAGAGAAGTTTATTATGAGTCAGAAGCTTTTTTTTTTTTTTTTTTTGAAAAGGGCGCAACGGCACGCCGGACGACGGGCCGGCGGGCCAGTCCGGGCCTGCAACTCGTAACCTTCGAATACATTTTATTCAATCTAAATGCTTCATTCTTAAAGTAAAATGAGCATTAAACACAAACATTTTAGAAATTTTTATACTTGGTATTTTTTGCTTGACATAATACATAATAGTTAATATAGAATTAAGATATGTTAAATATATTATTTTTTTCTTACTTAATACACTGCTCAAAACAATTAGGGGAGCACATGTTTAAAACCCTTTCGCTCCCAATGATTCCATTGGGAATCTTCAGCTTGTGATTTCTTTCTGACTAAGTTAAATTCGCAACTTATGTATCGTTAGATACATCATTATATGGAAGAATAACGTATTTTGAAGAATTTAATATTTTTTAAAAATATTAATGAAAATATGAAAAATATGGTAAAATAAATTTCACTTTAAAACAGTTTTAGAAAATAAATTGACCCTTAATTTTTCATGCTTGCATTTTTTAGATGTTTAAAAATATATTTCAACTATTTTTAACAAAAAAAGTTTTGAAAAAATTATTGTTATAATTTATTAAAAAGTTATTATTCCATTTCCCCCCTTTAAATTTAAGTATTAAAAACTTAAGATTTTTTCTCCTGTTTTTTACGATTTCATTTCGAATGCATAGTGAACCTATTTAACAAATTTCAGATTTATAGGCTAAAAATTAAAAAGTTGGGAGTGAAGTTAAAGTTGGAATTAAAAAGTGCTCCCCTAATTGTTTTGAGCAGTGTAATACCAGCAAAGTTGCTTTTTTAGTTAAACGTACTATAAATATTGAATTGAAACCAAGTTGAAATGGATCCGAAGTCAAATAGGCATCAAACTTGAACCCGTTTTCTCCAATAGATTGCTTTCTGTCTGCTTGGCGAAGTTGACCCTGACTTTTGCTATTTTTTTTTTCATTTGGTGAAAATAGAATATTTTATGAATTGGCAAATTTATTTAGATTACAATAAACCTTCAAAAATAATTTCGTGCAAAAGGACCAAACTCGTGTTTAAAAAAAAACATTTTTCGCAGTAGTGTCACATTACGAAACGTCACGTTACTGCAATCTAATTATTTTCTATTACAATAAATAATGTTACTTAATTACGGCTCATTAGTGCGGGTTTTTTAATTAAATAAAATAGTTTTGAAAAGAAATAAGCTGGTTTGTTACAGAATCTGTCACCTACACCGCTTCCACACAACATTTTCGCTCAGCAGGAAACAAACCAACAACACCTCAGAAAGAAATTCGCCAAATAAGGCCTTTAGCTAGTTCTAATTCAAACTTTTACAAGCGAAAATTAATAATTGTCTTTAATCTTCTTTTGAAGATTTCATAATTAATCTTTTTCGTTTGCTAATTGTTTTAAAGTTCAAAAAGTAATGATGTATGTTTTTAATAAATATCTTTTGCAGCCACAAGTTTACTTTGAGAAAAATAAATTAGTAAAATTCTTGCTTTAAAAATAAAAGCGAAATTTTACATATTATGCAAATTTAGAAATTTTTATGCACCTTTCTTCATGCATGTATTGTATAATGAACCATAAATAAAACTTTATTGTGCTATTACAAACAATCCAAATTAAATTATATCATAAAAATAAATATTCTTTCAAGAGTTTTATTTTATTTTAAATAAAGTTTTTCGTACTCTTGATGTAATGGCATTAGTGCAAATATTGAATAAAAATGGAATTTGCATGTTATTTCAATGTATATTAAATTTTTAGTTATTTAAATTTTAAATAAACTTCTAATTTAAATTTTTAATGAAATTTGAAATGTAGCCTAAACTGATTTTTTGCTTAAAAATGACGTAGCCCACTTGTTTGTGAGACTCTGGTTCGTTCTGTGAAAGTGGGTGACAGACAGACAGACGGACTGAACGATTATAAAACCTTACACTTTTTACGTTATAAACGTATTGTGGAAGCTAAAAGTAAGTGAGTTGCCAAAGGTTTTTTTTAACCTGGGTCCAAAACTAAAATATTTGAAGTGTATTTACAACGGTGTCTTCAAGTTTTTGAATCTTGCCTTTTTGGGTAATTGACCTTTGAATATGGCCTTTTTTTGAAAATGGTCATCTTTGAAACTCTGTGACAACCAAAGTAAAGGGCCACCCATGGTGTTTTATATTTTCTATGTACTACCCTAGTGTGTGCAATAACTCCAATATTTTTTTGTGGATCACTTATGACTTAAGCAGATAATTAGGCAGAAAAATGACAAAAATCGACGAAAATGACGTTTTTCAAAGGACACTGACCTTCAAAGCCATGAGTGACCCGCCGAACTAATTATGCTTACATGAACCTAGTATCAAGTAATATCCATATTAAAAAAAATCATGTAACTTTCATGGCTTTAGAAGTAGCAGGATGATATAATTTACACAATTTTTCCATTACCTAGAACTTTCACCTCCTCTCAGGGTCAAACAAGTCGGATTTAAGAAAAACTGAAATTCACTTTTTGCTATCATAGTACTACTAACATAGCCGGCTCACTGGCACAATGGTTAATGTACTAGCCTTTGGAGCTGCTGGGTTCGGGTTCGAATCCCGGTAAAGGCGTGGATGTTTGTGCTTGTCAATAATTGTTGTTATTTTTCTATGTGTTTGTGTCGTCCTTCTTTGCGTGTCTCTTGTGACTGTCTCTTCTGGCGAGCTGGGTAATGGGCTATAAAGCCTACACTCTCCCTTCTAGAGGGCGCATTCACTGTCATGTCATGTCACTACCCACATATCCAGAAAGTTTCAAGAAAATCGAAGATATGAACTATCACAAGTTGTCCCCCTTTATAAAAAGATGACTCATAATAACAACAAATGACTCTCATTTACTTTTTAACCTCTGAGCATGTTAACAATCGTAAATGTTATACTCTTAATTCAGTAATATTTTGTGCAAGATGCCAATTGTTTGTGTAATTCGTAATTGTAAAGAGAGGTATAGAAAAAGGATTTGTCACACTTTACAGGTAAAATTTATTTAGTTCTGCATAATTTTAGTAATTGTGTTCTTTATAAACTATACTTTTTATTGGAGGTAATTTATTCTAAAAGCTTCTTTGTACTGAAGAATCATCTTCATGATTAAATCAACTTTTTTAGAATTCTAATTAATCTTTTGAGCCAAGTCAATTAAATTAATGGTCTGAACATTGACAGCTTTTTAATAATTTAATAAGCTAATTAATTTTTTGTAAAGAGTCCATGTCATTCAATTGTTTAAGTAATCTTAAATATACGTACAAAACCAAAGAAATAATCTGATATCTATTAAGAAGATCTTAAAAAACTAGCGATTCATCTTTGTTCCTTTCCCAACTTCTTTTTCATACCCTTAGATTGTCGGCCTCATATGTTCAAGTTGTTGTGGAAAAACTCGCCAACTGGTAAACTCGCAGTCATG
>CM043119.1:61531217-61623717 GCA_023701765.1 Hylyphantes graminicola
AGTTTAACAACAGAAAAATACCAGAAACTATTCCCGCCTAACGGGAGACTGGAGCATATAAACAGATGAAAACAGATTTTAAATTCGAGACACATTTTAAATGGCCAAGACCAACAATGCAAAATGAAAGTAGTTTACAGATTGGCATTACCGAAAACAGTAATATAAATTACACTAATTTATTTAATAGTTACTTTTGTTAATAATTACTCAAATTAAGTTTAACGTTGGAAATAATCTCTGTACCTAATTTTCATAAATTAGAATTATTAAATTCGTATACGAGTCATGAGTACAAATTTTTATTTTTAACGTACTTGCGCTACACAAAATGCATGTTCAGTACAATTTTTTTCTGTATTACTTTGGTACGGGAATATTCCATCAACATATTTTGTTAGTACATTATGGATATTTTTTTAAGCTTTATTGCCAGACATTTTCTGAATATAGAATGAATTGATTTGCAGTGGATATTTTATATCGTTTAATATTACCTAGGGATCATGTCTTTTAAAGCATCAGGTGACCCGAATCTCCTATCTAAAAAACTAACAACAATATAACAATGTTTATCTGTGCAAAACAGGAAAATTATAGCTAAATTATAATGAGCACAAAAATTTGAAACACAAAAATGGCATGTTTTTTAAAGATGTTATATCATTATCATATTTTTATAACGTAATTAAATTTTTATCATAATGATAACCAACCTCTCACTCTCTATACAAACCTAAAATAGTTCGATTTTAAAGCTAAGTTTGATTTTTAAATTATAATAACTAATTATGTTTTTTGTGGCATAATTGATAAAGTTTTGAGCAGGCTTTTTGTTGCTTGAAGTTTACCTTCCTAAAAGAAGTTATATTTGAATCTTTTATTAATAAATCTTAATGTGAGTTACAAACCATTAATGATTTGAGGTTTATAAATAATCTGGACAATGTTGCAAGACAATATTAGCTCATGCTCAAAATTTTGTCAATCTTTGCGTTTCCTAACTACAGTGTACAAGACGCTTAATATTTCCATTGTCAAATGAATATACTTCTTTTGAAATTTTATCCAATCATCTGTACCAATGATTTCTTGGTCATTTGCCACTATGAACTCCATTGCAGAAGACTTCAACTCTGGATCTTCATGTAGATCGGCATGCACCATAACCTCACACACATTTGAAACGCTGAGTCTCGCTTTTAAAATAGAACGGGTCAGTTTCTTCAAGTCCTCAATGCTGTACTTGTCAGCAGCAAAGTAGAGGCTAAGAGCATCTTCCCACTCCAGGTCTGCTAGTTCATTTGAGTAAACGAACAACAGCATTCTGTGTAGAGTGTCTGCATCAATGTCTGGAATGTTTAAGGTTTTGCCATCCTTTTCTTTTAGCGGAGTGGTGAACATGGCCTTAAAGACTGGAGATCTGGCACTGAGGATATTCTTGTGAACTGGGAAAGTTCTGTTTTCTGCACACAGGGTGAAGTCGTTAAGCAGTCCCTCTTCGTACATAGAATGCATATCGTGGGCAAAACTTTCTAGAGAATGGGTAGTGTGGATTACATTACTTGTTTCTTTCTCATGCGTATTTTCGGATGAATTGTTAGCATTGTTGGTATCAATTTCAGTCATGCATTGTTTATCACATGATTGAGGCCTCGCAATGTGTTCCGTCATTGACCCTTTGTCACTAGTTGGTAACGCCACTTCAGTTTTAATTTGACTAGAACAGTTTGGTGAACTAGGAAAAGTTTCAAGTGACTGTAAGTTCTGTACTGGAATATAAGAAACGTGCTCATTTACTGCATTTCTTTCCAAAAAGTAACAGTCAACTCGCAGTGACAATACATCCATAGGCAAATACAAGTTCCGATTTTTAAGTAATTCCCCGTATTTTATAAAAGATTCAAATTCCCAGGACTGTGGTTGAAACTCTTGGGCACCAGAACTTACTTGATTCAGAGCGTCACAAACAAATCTCTTATCATCACTAATTCCTCCTTTGTAATCCATTACTGCTATTTCACAAAAAAGTTTAAAATTCGAACTTTCGTGGGATTGAATTTTAATTACGATTTCTCCATTTGTTCTTTCTATATAAAATCTTAAAGTTAATGAAGGAGTTCCTGATAGAGAGTTTTTGATGGCTATTGATTTGACATGATTTTTTCTATGACTAGAAAAATTGGGCATTTTCCACACAAAAAGGCTTCGTTCAATTTTCGTGTGATTCCAAAGTAACTCAGACTGTGTTCTTTCGTTGCATCTTCTCCACATTCGGCAGCGAATACGCATGATATTATAAAGAATAAATGTTTCCGATTTTTCTTTAAACACGACATCCCTCGATACAAGTTTTTGACACGGAGACCAGCTGTGACCAGTTGTGAATCCATGATTTTTTATCTCCTTCGATACCAAAGAACAACCATCTTCTTCAACAATGGCCAGTTCGCAATCCAAAATAATTTTATTGTTGTCATTTTCATTTCCTGCACAACATCTTGTTAGATCTATTGAAATAGAATCTCGACCCCTATCCGGATCCATACTAATTATCCATTTAGTACTATCCAAAGACCTTGATTGAAACACTGGACTAACTAGTTTATAAGTGAACATTTGATCTAAATTTTCAACAACCCAAATAAATGTAACACCACCTTCACGATTAGAGCTTGCCATGATATCTTTTATAGAAAGAAGAGTCTGCTTAGTTGTTGTGTGTTTATACCTACAATTTAAACTTTTCTCCTGAAGCAAACCAGTTTAAACATTTGTTTTCTACCACTTTATCGCTCTGTTGAGATAGTAGCTAATCAGTAGTTTGAGATAGGGAAAGGTTTTCGAAAACTTTATTTTTGTTCTGTGCTCAATCAAATGGTTAACTAAATTTGTCTTTTAAATTTTAAATATCCAGCATCATGTCCACGCGTGACTTACCCCACATCGGAAGATTTAACAAATTTCGTTTGCATAATTCATAATTATTTTCTATTTATTAAAAAAAAAATTTGTATATCAGTTTCAGTTTTATTGAATAAGCATGTTTACTTAATATTTGCCTCATAAAGTAATTAACGATAATTTGCCTACAAAAGGAACTAAAAGTTCTTTTTAAAGCATTAAATTCATTTTCAGAATTTCGTCGAAAGGTATTTCCTTTTACAACATTTAAATTTGTTTAATCACCAGTGTAGTATTTTGGGGGATTTAATAAAACATCGGCAATTTTATGTAGATATTTGTTGAATGTTAAAAAACAGAGCAATTTTTTATATGGTATGGTACATATATAATATATTCCAGCTTGTGAGCTTGTTCAGAGAACCGCTTATAAGGTTTCGTCAAGTGGGACAGACCCAGAAAGAATTTTTACTGTCACAAAGAAAGGAATAACACACAGACAAATAACAACATTTATTGACGGTCTTAAACATCCATGCCTGACCGGGATTCGAACCCGACCCCAGCAGCTCCAAAGGCCAGCGTCCTAACGATTGTGCTACAGGGGCGGCTCAATTTTTGAGTGTCAGGCATCACAAATATTTATTTTCCTTCGATCATTTACCTATCTTGCCCTTTACACAGTTGTCAGAAATGGGCAGATTTCTTATGCAAAGTGAAAACATCTATAGCTGAATGTGTGTCAATTTTCCTGGAATGTGTGGCTGCTTTTATCTCCTCTTCAATGTATCACCAAGTCCATCAATTGGTCCTTTTTCATGGCTAAAGGTAAAGATGACCAACATTGGTGGCAGAGAAATACCATTCAATGTTGTCTAACGGTTGGAACATTGCAATAGAGATGATGTATTTTTAGTTAAGGTGTTGTTTATCCGTAAAGTGGTTTTTGCTTTAATTTTCTTTAAAGGTTTGAAATTTACTACATTCTTAAAGTCTTTCCCTTTGCTATTTTTTTCTTTTAGCTGTTGATATAGCAATCATAAATCAAATTTAATTAAATATAAGAAATCTACAAATATTATAGTTAATCTACAACAGATAAATCAAACAGAAGCTGTGACTGGCACTACGTTGTGACTCACACTAAAAAGTTAAAATGTTTTATAAATAGATAAAATGCTTTTTATTTTAAAATTTAAAGGTATTTTATTACACAGAAGTAAATATAGAAAGGCAATATCTTAAAAATGTTGAAGTGAAACCTTATTTTAAAAAGTTATAGAAACTTTAAGATCTTTTCGTGACTTAGACTACAGCCAAAACAGTGGATGTTTATCTTTTTAAATAAGTAACTTTTTTTTATATAAATGCCGATTAAAAATGGGTTTTCAAGGTAGTTATTATAGAGTACTTTAATAATTTTACAAAAAAAAATCTGATAAAAAATAGTACTTAACTTAAAATTCAAGAGTTTAAAATAGTGAAAAACCATTACACATGCATGCTTTCAAAAAAAAAAAAAAAATAGCAGCCACTTTGAAACTTCAGTATTGCCACTATTAGTGCAATTGATCTCGTAGCGGCCATGGTTGCCACTAAATACAGAGAACTGTACATACGTTTATCTAAATGTCAATTATTTGTTTTCTTTTTTAAAATATTAGTACCTTTTTAATAATTTTTTTGCCAAATGCCTCTTTAATTAGTCATAAAATTTGCCGCCTCCGAAAATTCGCCGCTCTAGGCTACAGCCTACTTAGCCTATTTGGAAATCTGGCCCTGCTACTGTCGGATGACAAAATGAGTAACTTAAAAAAATCTGCATTTTGTGATTATTTATTGCTAAATTTTATTTTAAAAAAATATTTAAGATCTTATATGTTCATACTAGATTGTGTTAGTCATTATTTATATTTTTGCCTCGTTTTTGCCTGTCTTAAAAGCCTCTAAATATAAAAATTAATTTGTGCATGATTTTTTTAAATAAATTATTTGAATAGCAATGTTAAAAGGAATTTCCATTCTTCAGACGAATTTAAGTGTCCTTTAAAACACCCATATATTTTGCTGAAATTAAGTGGAAACACTTTTTAATTACTTTTGTTGTTGCATACAGGGTGGTCCCGAATTCACGGTACAAACTTTAATGGTAGGTACAGGACATTGTAACAATGATTTATTGTATAGGAATGTATAGTCGCAAGTGACGCGGTGAGGCGTAAACAGTTGAAATAACTACCGAAAGGAAAAACAATGATTTTATTAAAAGCGTTGTTGACAAGTGCATGTTTACAGTAACTGTTCAAAATTGCGTCCACCTGTAGCGATACATGCTCGACAGCGTCGGTGGAGCGATTGGTGTACACGTTCGAAGATGCCTGTATGTCACGCACACCTGCAGCAGCTACAGATATGCGAGCAACGAGATCCTCATCGGAGTCAACTGGAGTCTTATAAACAAGATGCTTTAGATGTCCTCATAAAAAGTAATCAAGGCTCGATAAATCGGGAGATCGGGGCTGGCCAAGAAACTGGTCCACCACGCCCAATCCATCGAGCACCAAACGTGGCATTCAGGTAATTCCGTACATCAATGATAAAGTGTGCTGGTGCCCCATCGTGCTGAAACCAAATGCGGTTACGAATGGCTATCATGCAGCATGGAACAACATGCAGCAGTTGTGGTAACACTTCTTCCAGAAAAATAAGATAGCTTTCGCCACCGAGTCGCGACTACCGGCAATGATACCAACCAATCACTCCATTTCTCTTTCCGTTTATTTCCTCTGTTTACGCCTCACCGCGTCACTTGCGACTATACATTATTATACAATAAATCATTGTTACAATGTCCTGTACCTACCATTAAAGTTTGTACCATGAATTCGGGACCACCCTGTATTATATATAATCCAAAAATTGTGTATATGAATTGGTATCCTGCATGAATACATGAATTGGTATCATCTACTTCTATCAAATGTAAAAATTTTGAATGTTAATTTTTAAAACTGAACATCTAAAAGTCTCAAGGATAAAATATATTTCACCTGATTATCACAGAAATTGTTGTCCTATGTTTCTGATATCTAAATGTTCTGTTGATTAACATTCATTATCAAGCTATTTCTTGAATCCAGCTATAATTTCAACTTCTTAAAGCTACAAATCAATTATTTTCATTAATTTTCCATCTCCAAAATAATAAATATTACTTATCGTCCGCATGATTTATTTGCAGTTATAAATAAATATTTAATTATTCGTAGAACAAAAACCAAAAAACTACTCCTCAATGCACTTAAAATAGGAAATGTAAGTAGGTTTGTAACAAAATCTGTCACTTAACCCGCTTCCACACAGCAGTTGTGTTTAACAGGTAAAAAGGCGCCAAACACAGCATTCTATATAAACATTTACTTGCTTAATTCGGCTAGTTTCATTTATTTTATTTCGAAAATTAAATAATTATTACTTAAATCGTTTGCAAAAATTTATATTTCGAGGAATAAACATGTAATATTCCTCGCTTTTAAATAGAATGAAAACAATTTATTTCAACATACAAAGATCTCGTAGTGAAAAAAATTTGACGCCACCTTAAATTGATCGATGTCTAAAAAAATAAATTTATTTTAATTTATTGTCTAAAAGAATTAAAGTTTCTCGATTGATTGTTGCGATGGCAATGGTGATTTAATTCTAATAAAAATGGCTTCCTATGCTTTTTAAATGAGCATTAAATTGTGAAGTTTTTTAAATAATTGAAATGCTTAGAATTCGAATTTTTTTTCTGAAATTTTCAATGTATTCTCATTTCGACACGCTGAATTTTTTGACGTATGTCACTTGTCCGTAGCATTTGTAGTTAAATTCGGCGATTTAAATTACTCGAAATTGAATTTCAATGCTAATTCAATGGGAAATTCGTCGACAAATAGTAGATTTATGTCCGTCCGATCTTACAGACAGACGGACAAAAAGTATGAAATTTGGATGTCTGAGGTTATACCTGTCTAATAAAAAAAAGAATTTTTAAGATCGAATTGGTAGAACCGATTTTGGAATGAGGGTATACGGACGGACAGACAGACGGACGGACGGACATCGACCGCATGTCAATACCTACTTTTTCATTTATTTTATTCTTCGAATTAAAAAAAAAGTAGGCTAAAAATTATAACTGCCTAGTTCTGCTATCTCTCTCTGTGCAGACATAGACAATTGTTAAGATGACATTGACTAATTGGTAGTCTGTAGATGACAGGCCAACCAATCAAAAGCTGTGTATGCAAATGAGCAGGGATCGTAGGATCTAGTAGGATCTAGCTTTTAGTCTGATCAATCTAACAGTTGATATTTGAAGAGCCCAGTAGAAGGGAGTGTTGTGACATTTTTAAAAAAATTGAGGTTTTTTATGTAAATGCAACTATTTATTTCTTTTAAGTATAAAGTTCCCCCATTTTCTTAAAGGTTAAATTTATCATGGTTTGTGGTTTTCAAGTGCGTTTCTTCTAACTGATCAGAGTTCAAACTAAATCTGTTTTTCCTTTTTTCACCTTTTGTCACATAGCATGTTCTTCTACCAAGTTCATTTCTGAAAGTCTTTCAAGTGCTTGTAAATAAGTTATAATTAATTCACTTTTAATATCGAGATGAATTTAAGTATATCAAGTAGTATATAACTTTGTGTTCAACTTAAAGTTATTATTTAAAATTTAATAGGTGCCTGTAAAGAAAGCTATCTCTTAAAATAAAAGCTTAAAACAAGTTGTATGGCTTTGCTTTTTATTTTTGCACAAGTAAGTTCAGCAACCTTTCAAAATTTAGAGTTACAATTTAGTTAACAATCCCGTGAATTGCATGAGCCAGTTTATTAAAAACAGTTTTAAAGGTTTTTTTTTCTCTTGAAAATTATCTGCTTATACAAAGAAAAGAATTATGTGGATTTGCATAGAATTTTTTTTAACTTGATATTTTGCATTCAATTTGGTTCAGCAAATTGTCAGTTTTTAATCTTTAAGATTTTGCCTGTTTTATAAGTTATTAATTGTGGCTGGTTGGCAAATTATAAATTTATGTTATGCATATTGTCACAATGTATGGATCTTTAGGCATTTTGAAATTTGCTGATTGTTGCAATTTTGCTAGTTTCATTTAAATTGATTTATTGCTCCACAAGGTTTATTTAAATTGCTGTTCAATCATCTAAATTTTAAACGTGTTAAAGTACTGAGTTTTTCAGAATTTTACTATTATTAAAATATATATAAATTGATTAAATTATTAAACATTAAAATTTTGACCAATTGTTCAATCATCATCATTATGCAATGTATTGATATTGTGACGAATAACTTTAATATTCAGTAGTCTCTGATGGTAGCGTTATAATTTTTTTATTAGTTTTAACATATTATTTACAAGAGCGTTTTAAAACATCAACCTTCCATTTTCTATCTTCTTTTTAACAACGTTGCCACACATCAAATTAAAACATTTTCATAGTCACGTTCTTTAAAGTTGTTTCACGAGTTTTTTTGGTTTATTTGAATCTTTATAGACCCCTCCCCACCAAGGGAAGACTTTTGATAGAAGAGAAAAAGTCTTAAAAGTTCTGAGTCTTTAAATATGAAAAGTCTTAAAGAGTCCTAAAGTCTTTCTATAAGTCCCTAGCAGTTTTTGGATCAGTGCAACTATTTAACAAGTGCCTAATTTTTCAAAGTTCCAGTAGGGTTATAAATTACAATTGAAATGCTTAACAATATTAAGGTAAGACTAACAACTTCAGAACTACACAGTATACGCATGCAACAACTAAATTACAATTCATGGAAATCTACTCAGGGTATCGGCATTTTGATGGAGACATCCCTTTCTGTGAACAACCTCATAATTGAATGGTTGTAATGTGAGGGCCCACCTCAAAAGTCGCGGATTAGTCCCTGTATTTTTCTCTAACCAGAGGATTGTGATCAGTCTGTATGGTGAATTTTTGTTGCCCGTCAAGATAGCATTTTAATTTCTGAATGGCATAAACAATGGCAGCACATTCTCTCTCTGTAGTACTGTACTTTTGTTCTACAGGGGTGAATTTCCTACTGAGGTACATTATTGGGTGCTCTTCATTATCCTGATTTATCTGGGACAACACCACACCAATTCCAACGTTTGAAGCATCGCACTGAATGATGAATGGAGCAGTGAAGTCAGGGCTGTATAGTACTGGCCTTTCTGAAAGTCTTTTCTTTAGTTCTTCAAAGGCGTCTTCACACGTAGATGACCAATTTACTGATGACTTTACGACCTTTCCTTTCAAAAGATCTGTTAATGGAGCCGCAATTACCGAAAAATCTGGTATATACCGTCGGTAATAACCAGCAAGTCCTAAAAAGGATCTAATCTGGGTTTTGTTCTGAGGCCTAGGAAATTCTTTAACCGCTTGAATTTTAAGTTCACCAGGTTTTCTTTTGCCTTGTCCAACTATATGTCCCAAATACTTGACATGCTCACGAGCAAACTGACACTTCGAAGGTTTTATGTGAAGCTTGGCAGTTTTCATTTTTACAAATATTTCTTCTAAATGTTTCACATGATCTTCCCAAGTATTAGAAAAGATGGCTACATCATCCAAATAAGGTACCGCTATTTCCTCACAGTCTCGAAGCAAACTAGCCATTAGTCTACTGAAATCATATGGAGCATTTTTCAGCCCGAATGGTAACCTTAATGGCCTAAAGGTACCAAAACTGGTTACAAAGGCAGCATACCTCTGGGCTTGTTTACTTAAAGGTATTTGCCAATATCCTCGGGTTAAATCAAGAACCGATATGTACTTTGCTGATGATACTTTCTCAATGAGTTCTTCGATATTTGGTATAGGAAAATACTGAGTTCTTGTCACTTTATTCAAACGGCGATAGTCTATACAGGGCCTTGGGTCTTTCCCTGGTACTTCAACAAGTATTAAAGGAGAAGTAAAATCCGAATCTCCTCGTTCTATTACATTCAGCTCTAGCATTTTATTTACTTCAGCTTTCAAAATTTCAGTCTGACGTGGAGACATCCTATATGGCTTTGCTATGATAGGTTTGTCTTCTTCTAACTCGATATCGTGTTTGGCTAGATCCGTACAACCAGGCTCATTTGAGAAAAGTTCAGAATATTGGTTTAAAAGTTTCTCGAGTTGATTCAGCTGTGCTTTCGAAAGATTAGATTTCAATCTGGTTTCCTCTAAAAGTTCACACAGTTTTGACCCATTTGACTTATCAACACATTCAAGAACTGGTATTTCTTCTTCATCTTCAGTTTCTCCTAAAGCCAAAAGATTTACATGTTCCACTCTTTTGAAATAGGGTTTTAGCATATTAATGTGGTAAACGTGATCCTTATTCTTTTCAGGAAATCTGACCACATAGTTTGTGTCTGACAATTGTCTTACTACTTCACCAGGTCCTATCCAATGTACTGACAATTTGTTTGGTTTTGAAGACGCTACAACCAGTACGAGATCACCAGGTTTGAAATCTCGTTCGACTGATTTCTTATCATACCATAGCTTTTGTTTCTCCTTGGCATGTTCCATATTCCGTATTGCTAACTCCTGACACTTTTCCATACGGTTCATCAATTCGAACACATAGTTTACTACACAGTCTTCTTCTTGGTCTTCTTCAGTTAACTTGTCATAGAGTAACATGACAGGAGTCTTCAGGTTTCTCCCGTGAACTAACTCAGCAGGTGTGAAGCCGGTGCTGTCGTGAGTTACAGTCCTTAAAGCGGATAGGGCTTGAGGCAAAATCTTTTCCCAGTCTGGACCAGATTCAAGACACAGTACACGAAGTATTCTCTTCGAAGTTCTATGCATCCTCTCTACGGGATTACTCTGAGGGTGGTACACCGAACTTCTAACAACCTTGATCCCAAATCTTTCTAAAAATTCTGTAGTTAATGCGCTCGTAAATGGCGTTCCCTGGTCCGTTTGCAGTTCCCTTGGAAAACCCATTCGGCTGAAAACTTGTAGAAAGGCGTCAATTATGGAAGTAGATTTGAGATTTTCCACAGGAATAGCATCTGGATACTTTGAAGACATACACAATGCCGTGATAAGATACTTATTTCCCGACGGTGTTACAGGCAACGGTCCAACAGCATCAACGTTTATTTTTGAAAATATTTCTGTAATGACTGGAACAAGCTTGAGGGGTGCTTTCTTTTTATCTTGTGGTTTTCCTACCCTTTGACATAGGTCACATGACTTAACGAAAGCTTCTACCTCTCTATAGCAGTTGGGCCAATAAAACGTCTTGAACAAAGCATCTTTAGTCTTCGCTATTCCGAGATGGGATGCAGCTCTTTCATGACAGTAAGTCATCATTTGGTTCCGGTACTTCTCTGGAACCACAAGCAAATGCCGCTCTGTTCCTCTCTTATCTTTCTTCACGAAAAATAATTTCTGGTTTTTTATCAGATACTTATTCTTCTTCTTGTGTGTGGTTTCTTTTGCTTCGATAAAAAGGGGTTCCAATTCCTTACTTTGCAATTGAGCGTCCAAAAATTCGTTTGGGGACATTCTCATAAGCTCCAATTCCGGAAATGAAAGTTCTGCGACTGGCAAAATGTTATCTTCAACAGTTCCACTTTCAAAATTTTCAACTTCTTCGGAATCGCTTGTATCTGCCTCTGTATTTGGCAACTCTGATTCTACTACCTTCGTTTTGGATCGAGTTTGTATGGCATTGATTGTATGCATTTCAAAATGTATATTCTGCTTTGCTTCGGTTAAGAGCTCCGCTGTTCGATTTCCTAAAATATATCTTCCTTGATCTAAAGAATCTCGGATGACTGCTGCTTTTGTAACAATGTGTCCATAAGTACAGTCTATTTCCACTTCAGCTAAAGGCAAACAGATAGGGCTTTCTTCCAATGGGGTTCGGATCCATACAGTTTCCGTGGTTAACATTGAAGGTTTTATATACTTTCTGCAAATCAGGTCGATTGATGCACCTGAATCACGAAGTATAGGCATTTGTATGCCATTTATTTTTCCTTGACTGATATATGGAGCAAGGACGTCATGACAATTTCCTTCCCGAATCATATTAGCAGCTACTGTTTCAACCTTTTCTTTAAGTTTATCGCATTGAAATCTTAAGTGAGAAGATGACCCGCACTCATAACATCGTTTCAGTTTATCGCATTGCGGTTTTAGGTGAGAGGTCGAGCCACACTCAAAGCACCTAAGTTGCTTTCTTCTTTCAAACCTTTTATCCCTTTCTCCTTCATCCAGTAAATCCTCTTTCCCAGGAGTGCTCTTCTTGCTATTAAATTTATCTTTGTTTGGAACATATTTGTCTCTCTCGTTGATTTTGTCTCCCTCTTGAAGTCTAAAATTATTTCTGGTTGGCCTTTCTTTTCTTTTAAAACTATCTCGTACACTTTCATAGTCATCTAGTTTTTTCGCCAGATCTTCAGGATCTTTGATATTCATCCAATTGTCCAAAAAATGTTCTCTAACTTCTGGTGGTACACGAAATTTTATTTGTTCTGCTACTATTAGGTCCTTCAGTTGCTCAAAAGTTTCTACTTTCATCTCTTCTATCCATTCTGTAAAATAACTCCGTAACTCATGGTAATAATTCCTCCAATTTTTATCTGGAGTTTTCTGGTTTCTATAGAAACATTGCTTTAACTTTTCGCTGTTCATCTTATACCGTTTCAGAAGAAGAATTTTCACAAAATCATAGTCATTTGCATTATCTGGTGATTCTCTTGCCAACATATTCGAAACTTCTGCAGGAAGCACGCTCAGCAGGTAGGCAGTCCAATCTCTTTTGGGAACATGAGCCATTTCTGCTTTTCGTTCAAAGTTAATTAGGTAAAGACCCATTTCATCTCTCTTTTCCTCAAATTTCGGCATTATCTGGGTCAATTGAATTTTATGAGCACTATTCTCTGATACATGGTTGGTTCTGGTCTGTGGTTGAGTTTGTGAAACTTCCAATCTTTTTAATTCCAACTCATGTTGTCTTAATGCCTCTTCTCTTTCTAACTCATGCTGTCTTAATGCCTCTTCTCTTTCTAACTCAAGATTCTTAAAAGATTCCTCTCTTTCTAACTCAAGTTTTCTTAATGATGCTTCCTTTTCTAACTCAAGTTTTCTTTTTTCACGAGCCTCTTGCTTCGCATTTTCTTCGTTCCTAAGTCTTTCTTCGATAATTCTATCAAGCATCACCTTAACCTCTATCTCGTCGTAGCTTTCACTTCCTACAATTACCTTTTTAATTTCCGGGACCTTACTTAAAGGATCTACTTCTTCTCCTAACTCCTCACAGACCACAAGCAAATCTTGCTTCTTGCCCTTTCCAAGAAAACTCATTTTGCCGCCAAAAAAAAAAACCTCAATCAAAATGCCGATCGTTAATTTTCTTTTTTTATTTTTCAAAAGAAAACCAACGTAACTCAAACTTCGACTTCTTAAATACTAATTAATATTATAAACAAAATCAAATAATATTAATTACGAACATCAACATCAAATATAAACGGTAGTATTTTAACTGAAAATATCGAATACGAACAATTTTATCAAATCATTCAAATGCAGTATTCCAACAAAATAATTAAAATATTAGTTTATTCACTAACAGAAGTAAATCTAGCTTCTCAAAATATTATTAAACCTTTAAATAATATTCTAAAACTCGCTTTAAATCTTATTTAAATCTACCGACAACAGCAACACCAAATAAACAATTTCAGCTTAATATTCTATATTAGCTATTTTCACAGAACAACTTCAAATAAATCAATTTAATCTTCAAATAATCAACTATTTCTAGAAGAATACTACAATAAAATTACTACTTAGAATTCTGAATCTTACTTAACAATTCAGCACTGATCCAAAAATAAAATGCAAACTTACGTTCTTACGTAAATTACAATGGCTATTCTAAGCCTATTTTCTACTTCGAGCCACTCTTGGTGAATCTAATTCCACACTAGTTCCGTCGACATCCCTCCGCTTGCCGCCAAATTTTTGTTCTGTGACGAATAACTTTAATATTCAGTAGTCTCTGATGGTAGCGTTATAATTTTTTTATTAGTTTTAACATATTATTTACAAGAGCGTTTTAAAACATCAACCTTCCATTTTCTATCTTCTTTTTAACAACGTTGTCACACATCAAATTAAAACATTTTCATAGTCACGTTCTTTAAAGTTGTTTCACGAGTTTTTTTGGTTTATTTGAATCTTTATAATATCATGGTTTAAAATGTGTTGTTTCATTAATTGAAGACAATTATTTTAGTTTAAATATTTATCCCAGGGTATACTATAAGAAGTTTTTTGTCTGTTATCTCATAAATTTGTGGTACTATACTCCTAAAATAATTTCTTAAAACTCATGAAATTCACTATAAAGAGTATAACCTTGAAAAATTGTACCTTGATAATCAAATAATTGTGCAAGCACATGTTGAGTTTATTTACCATTTCAGTCTGTCGCGTGTGCCGAAGCAGGTGTTACACTGATATCTTCTTTCGTTGGCCGAATTCTGGATTGGTATGTTGCCAACACCGAAACTAAATTTTTCCTGCCGAATGACGACCCTGGCATGCAGAGTGTCACCAAAATCTACAACTATTACAAGAAGTTTGGCTACAAGACAGTTGTGATGGGAGCTTCTTTCCGAAATGTGGGCGAGATCCAAGCTCTGGCTGGGTGTGATCTGTTGACCATCAGGTAAAAAACTTCGGAGTTTCCACAAACTTTAAAAAAATATTTCCCATGTTGCTACAAATTTAACATTTTTAAACGCTTCTAAAAAGCGCCTTAATTTTCGCTTTTGACCACCAAACATGAGTACACAAGTCACACAGAATTACTTTGTATATCTACCTTTAAAAAAATGCTAGATAACTAGACCCTGGGGCATGCCATGTATGTATATAATTTGTTAAAAGTTTAAATATTAACAAAATATTGGAATAGCACTTAAATGTAGGTACCAAACGTAGGTAAAATTTTTAATTATTTATATTGTAGATGGTAGTTTTAATGCATTTTGTGTAATATAAATTATCAAAGATTTTTTAAGTGAACTCCTCTTGCTATTTCATTTAAAGAAATTTTTTGACCTCTCCCTCCCCATGTCACGTTTGATGAAACCCCTCCCCCTAATATTAGGTCATGTTGTTACACTCCCCCCCCCCCGAAAAAAAAAATATTAATTCTAATATTTCCCTTTGTATCGGAATTTTTTTTAAAAAAATGCATTTTTCAATATTTTTTTGAAATTATCTTGGTTAAGTATTTATTCATAGGGAATAGTCCGACATTTTGTTTAAAGTCCTTTGTACACTTACCAGCTAGCCAATGTCCCCTATGTAAAACAGATTTTCCATGCAAAAGTTTAATTTTCCGAATCGTTACGCCATGCAAGCGATTATCTCTCCCCCCTCCATGTCACGATCAGTCACGTTGGAGCATACCTCTCCCTTTTCCCTCTGAGCGTGACATAATTTATGTACGTTCCCCTAATAAGATTTAGCATTTAGTTAGTTGTGGTGGTACCAAAAAATAACATAAATAATTCTAATAAGATAAAGTTAATAATACAGGGTGAGGCAAACAAAACCGGCCCCGAGATGGAGATTGGAATACGACAGAAATGTTGCCAAGTCTAAAACCAATACAAAAACAGGCTTACTTACTGAAGCTATTGATCGCTTCAATATTAAGCCCAAGCAAACGCTTGGCGACTTATTTGCCGGCAACTAATCTACGCTTTTAAAAGCTAGTTGAAATGGAATATAAACAAGGTTAGTAGAGCTGATCAAGATTTAGTGATTATTTGATTGTTTCGGTCGTTATTTATCCAAGAGAATCGTACCTTTTTGTATTTGGTAATACAAAACATTCTAAATTGATTGCAAGACCCTAAATTTGCATTATGGGACGTCTTCATACAATACGAACTAAGATCTGAACTCGCCACTAGTCTATGAGTAGCTCTAATGTGAAGCTAATCCGATCCAACCAATGCAAAAACAGGTTTCAGGCGGCTTCAAGAGTTTTTCTCGCCAAGCATTTTAACGTATTCCCATCTCTAGCTCGGGGCCGGTTTTGTTTGCCTCACCCTGTATATATTATATACTTGACTTGCTAGTATTGCCTCTCCCTAAAATGCTTCACTTGTTGCAGCCCTAAACTTTTACAAGAACTGGCCAACTCTAAAGAGGAAATCCGTCGCTATCTTAGTCCTGAAACTGGTGTGTAATATTTCAACTTATTTTTAAAGCATATTATGTTACATCTTTAATATTCTTTTTTTACAGGAATTGTAGCTATACTAAAAAATACTATATAAAAATATAATATAAAATATTCAAATATGTTTCTGATTATAAATTTCAAAACTTATAAATTCAAATAAAAAGTTCTTCAAAATAAGGATCTCTCTCTAATTTGAATCTGATGTTACTCTAGTATAACGTTAACTGAACAAAACTAAATTTAAATGTTATGTTGTTACTTAACGAAAAAACTTCTTTAACCAATGCTATATCAAACTAATTAAAAAGAATTAAATTAACCATGGAATGTGTCTTCTATTTTAAAAAATTTTTTCTCCATAAATAATACATTTTTTAAACAATAAATAAGGTCACTTATATTGGTATTAACAGTTTATTCAAGTCCCATATTAGTGCAATCAAATATTTAATTTTTAATTTGGCTTTTTAAATAAATGTTTGCTTACCTATTTTAAGTGCTGAATGACAAGTGTTTTTATTTTGGAGAAAACAAATTGTTGCTAACTTTTTAAAATATGTTCATATTAGATGTTCCCCATTCTTCCATTCTAATTATTAGTATCACAAGAGGAAAATCATAGGATTTTTTTTAGTTTGTCAATATAATTAACTCTTTCGATCCCAACTTTTTATTTGTTTTGTTCTAAAATTTTTTAATGTGTCAAATAGACTAATTATGCATTCAGAATCAAGTGGTTAATAGCAGAGAAAGAAAATCGTAATTTTGTAACTAAAATCTATGGCAAATATTTTTGAAATCGTAACTTTTAAGTGAATAATAACAATATTTTTTCAAAACTTTATTTGTTAAAAAATTGTGAAAATTTAATTTTTTAAATTTGAAAGGCAACCATGAAGAATTCAGAGCCAATTTATGAAATAATATTGTTTCAAAGTGAATTTTATTTTTACCGTGTTTTTCATTTAACATTTCTATATATTTTCATTTAACTGCAACAAACATTATTTAATTCTTCAAAAGACACGATTCTTCCATCTAACGATATAAAAAGAAAATATAACATTATTGAAAAATCTATGCAGACTTCAATAAAATTTATTTGAAATTATTGCAAATTTATCTTAGTGAGAAAACAAATTCACAAGTTTGATGATTCCAAATAGAATCATTGAGAATTAAAGTCTTAAAATACAATTGTTTCGTGTACCTTTCTTTAGTCTTACTTTTGAAATTAACTTGTTAAAATTTTATAAATGCTTAAAAGTTATATTTTTCTTTTAGCTAAGAACATGAACTTAGAGAAAACTAGTTACGATGAACCCAAGTTCCGACGGGAGTTGAATGACGACCCAATGGCGTGTGACAAGTTATCTGATGGGATCCGAAAATTCGCAGCCGATGCAGTGAAACTGGAAAATCTTCTGAAAACCAGAATCTAAATTTGATAATTTGATCATCTGAAAATAATCAAACCTTTTATGTTCCTCTGCTATTTTTATACATTTTCTTATAAAAGTTTACTACTCTTGTTGGTAAATTTTGATTAAATGTAATTCATTTTCAATAAAATAAAATTTCCTTTGGGTTCGTCCCAAAAATGCCTTGAAAATTGTTTTATATCAAATGATAAATTTTAAGTATTGTTTTTTTTTCCTGTTTATATTCCATTTCTAATTTTTGAGTTTTCTAGCTGAAATAAAAATAATTTTTTTAAATAGGATTCATTCTTGCTGCTTAATATTTTGTAAGATTTGTTTATGAAGTTTAATAAAGTTTATAAATTGAGATAACCCAGTATTTGGTTTCTTAGATAGTGTACAAATTGAATGTGTCTCAAAGCCTAATTGTTTGTTGTCCTTTTACAAAATGTAAAAAGTTGTTCAGCTATCCGTATTTTCATGTATATTTAAAAATCTTGCATTTATTACTTTTTTTCAAATACTTTCAATATATTGCTCTTAGTACAGGGTGAGGCAAACAAAGTTTGTAGAGATGATCAAGAAAAGTTCCCAGTAGTGATTATTTGATTGTTTCGGTCGTTATCTATCCTAGAGAATCAAACCTTTATTGTTTTTGGTAATACAAAGCATTCTAAATTGGTTGCAAGACACAAAATTTGCATTATGGGATGTCTTCACACAATACGAACTAAGGTCTGAACTTGCTAATAGTCTATGAGTAGCTCTAACGGGAATTGCTAATCCGATCCAATCAATGCAAAAAACAGGTTTCAGGCGGCTTCAAGAGTTTCTCGCCAAGCATTTCAACGTATTCCTATCTCTAGACCGTGGCCACTTGTTTGCCTCGTCCAGTATATTTGCCCTTTTAACCCTTTCAGTCCCAATGACAATGTGGCATTTTATAATTTTTTTTTTTATAATTGCGTGAAAAAAAGCCGACTTTTACATTATAATTTCAATATCAGACGCGTGCACAAAGCTAGACTTTTTGAAACAGTGAAAAAAAGTACTTTTTTTCACCCAAAAGCAGTGAAAAAAAGACTTTGTCGCACTCTTTTTATAAGATGCCAACATTTTAAGTAAAATTTCGATTTGATAATACTCATTTAATCCAAAGATTTATCGATCTGCTGTATTTAAAAATATTATGCGCGTGAATTATTTTTGAATCAATGAATTTTTTTTCTCGCGATGGGAATATTTCTTAAGTCACGCCCTTCGAACTGCGAGTTCATTGGTTGCTTTCTTTGACAAAATGTTGAAACACGCTTATTGGTTTTTAAAGCGTCACGCGCTCCGAACTGCGAGATCATTGGTTGTTTTCCTTGACATCTCTTAGTCTATTTTAGTCTAATTAGCACGTGAATTATTTTTGAACCAATGAGATTTGATTTTTTTCACGCAATTATAAAAAATAGTGTATGAAACACGTGCGAAAAGTAAACTTTTTAAAACACGTGTCTTTATTTCACTCGCTCGTACCTCGCTCGTGAAATAAAATCCACTTGTTTTAAAAAGCATTACTTTTCGCACTAGTTGCATAAATATCTATTTTATAATTGCGTGAAAAAAAATCGGACTTTTACATTATCATTTCAATATCAGACGCGTGCGTAAAGTTATACTTTTTAGAAACAGTGATACAAAATTACTTTTTTTCACCCAAAAGCAGTGCAACAAAGTACTTTGTGTCACTCTTTTCATTAGATGCCAACATTTCAAGTAAAATTTCGATTTGATAATACTCATAACATCCAAAGATTTATCGATCTGCTTTATTTAAAAATATTATGAGCGTGAATTATTTTTGAATCAATGAAATTTTTTTCTCACGATGGGAATATTTCTTTAGTCACGCCCTTCGAACTGCGAGATCATTGGTTGCTTTCTTTGACAAAATGTTGAAACACGCTTATTGGTTTTTATAGCATCACGCGCTCCAAACTGCGAGTTCATTGGTTGTTTTCTTTGACATCTCTCCTGGAAGCTCCGAACTCATTTTAGTCTAATTAGCACGTGAATTATTTTTGAACCAATGAGATTTGTTTTTTTCACGCAATTATAAAAAATAGTGTATGAAACACGTGCGAAAAGTAAACTTTTTAAAACACGTGTCTTTATTTCACTCGCTCGTACCTCGCTCGTGAAATAAAATCCACTAGTTTTAAAAAGCATTACTTTTCACACTTGTTGCATAAATAACTATTCTGATCGTCTATAGCCGTTTATGATATCAAAAAAGCACATTATTCAATTCTTCAAACTTTTTCTACTGGAAGATATTTTTTATTTATCCCAAAAGATGTCAGGCCTATATTTTTTTTAAAATTATGATCAGAAACATGAGGATGCCAAATGGCATAACTGAGACTGAAAGTGTTATATAGTAATCACAATCACTTAAATATTAATATCATCTTTGTCTGAATTATAATCTAAAGTTCTTAAATTTTACAGTCTCAAAAAAAGTACATATTTATTGAGGTTGTTTTTCAATTAAAAAAAGGCAAATTTCATTACCACTAACCACAAATAATATGATCTAATAGTCTAAATGACAGCATAAAAGTTTTATTTTTGCTTACGATCGGTCAAGAGCTACACTAGAAAAAAAATAGAAAATTTGAAATCATTAACATGTTTATATGCTGTCTGTATAACACGATACTGATATTTAACACGATTTACCGATTTAAAAAAGTGTTTTGTGCTATTTTTTTTTAAAGGATTTTGTAATTTAAAAAATGTAATTTGTTAGCTATATGTTAACAAATCGTAAAATTTTAAATAAATGAAAAAATGTAGCAAAAGTCAGAGTCAACTTCGCCAAGCAGACAGAAAGCAATCAATCTATTGGAGAAAACGGGTTCAAGTTTGTTGCCTGCTCAACTTCGGACCCAGCAACTTTATGTTTCATTTTGTTATTTATAGTAAGATTAATTAAAAATATAACTTTGCTGGTATTAACAAATAATAAAATTTGTAACTGTTTGTGATTCTATTAGTTAAATGTTAAGAAAAAATTACCAACAATCATAAGTTCTAAAAATGCTTGTATTATGTCCATTTCACTTTAAGGATGAAGCAATTAAATTTTACAAAATATATTGTATTCGATGTTTATTATGAGCTGGGTATAAACCACGGAGATGTATAATCTCAATGTAAAGAAGCCAATTTTTACTTCTTATTTACATTTTTCTTTAAAATTCTGAAATATCTGATGTTTTAAAATTCCTAAAAGTCTGATTTTATTGTAATTTCATACTTTAAAAAATGGAAAAATTCAAACACAAAACACTGTACGTAAACTATTAAGTTGCACACGGCGCTAGATGGCGCAGCAAAATAGCAGCTGGCAATTTCAATAAAGGATTAATTTTAACTAGTTTGTATAATATCGTGAAAATAAATGAACCACATTGTATAAATATGTAATAGAATGCATTTACTGAAGTGATTTTCATGGTTATTATTAATTTTTGAGTATATATCGGAAACTCTCAACCGTGGTTGGTTTTATTTCAATGTCTGTTTAGGTTTCAAATTTTGTTTATTTTAATAATATGAAAGATAATTATCGATTTTTTTTAAAACTTACTATTAACTAAACAATCAAAAAATAAATCAATGCTTAAGGTTCCTCTTATTGATACAATATTACGAACTAAAAGCTGCCCCCCCCCCCCCCCTTCCAACTTACTTATACTTATAAATTAACAAAAACGATCAAAATCATTTCAGTAATTGAATTCTATCGTACATGTAATGAGGTTCATATATTTTTTAGAATCTAATTCAAACTACTAAGATTTGAACATTATTGAAATTTCCAACTGTCGTTTTGCTGCGCCATCTAGTGCCATTTGTAACTTAATTGTTTATGTGCCTTGATGAGTGTTTTCCTTTTTAAATTTTTTAAAGCATAAAATTTCAATAAAATCAGACTTTTTTGAACATCAGATGTTAAACATTATCAACGAAGAATGCAAATCAAAAGTAAAAATTAGCTTCTTAATATTGAGTTAATACCCAACTCATAACCTTCGAATACATTTTAAAGTAAAATGAACATTAAACACAAACATTTTAGAAATTTTTATACTTGGTATTTTTTGCTCGACATAATACATAATAGCTAATATAGAATTAAGATCTGTTGAATTTATTATTTTTTCTTACTTAGTAATATCAGCAAAGTTGCTTTTCTAGTTAAACTTACTATAAAAATTGAATTGAAACCAACTAGAATTGGGTCCGAAGTCAAATAGGCATCAAACTTGAACCCGTTTTCTCCAATAGATTGCTTTCTGTCTGCTTGGCGAAGTTGACCCTGACTTTTGCTATTTTTTTTTCTCATTTGGGGAAAATAAAATATTTTATGAATTGGCAAATTTTTTTAGATTACAATAAACCTTCAAAATTAATTTCGAGCAAAAACACCACTCGTGTTTAAAAAAAAACATTTTTCGCAGTGGTGTCACATTACGAAACGTCACGTTACTGCAATTTAATTATTTTCTATTATAACAAATAATGTTACTTAATTACGGCTCATTACTGCGGGTTTTTTTTTTTTTTTGATCAAATAAAATAGTTTTGAAAAGAAACAAGTAGGTTTGTTACAGAATCTGTCACCTACACCGCTTCCACACAACATTTTCGCTCAGCAGGAAACAAACCAACAACACCTCAGAAAGAAATTCGCCAAATAAGGCCTTTAGCTAGTTCTAATTCAAACTTTTACAAGCGAAAATTAATAATTGTCTTTAATCTTCTTTTGAAGATTTGAAAATTAATCTTTATCGTTTACTAATTGTTTTAAAGTTCGAAAAATAATGATGTATGTTTTTAATAAATATCTTTTGCAGCCACAAGTTTACTTTGAGAAAAATAAATTAGTAAAATTCTTGCTTTAAAAATAAAAGCGAAATTTTACATATTATGCACATTTAGAACTTTTTATGCACCTTTCTTCATGCATGTATAATTAACCATCAATATAACTTTATTGTGCTATTACAAACAATCCAAATTAAGTTATATCACAAAAACAAATATTTTTTCAAGAATTTTATTTTTAGTTTAAATAAAGTTTCTCGTACGTTTGATGTCATGGCAACAGTGAAAATATTGAATAAATAAAATGGAATTTGCATGTTATTTCAATGTATATTAAATTTTTAGTTATTTAAATTTTAAATAAACTTCTAATTTAAATTTTTTAATGAAATTTGGAATGTAGCCTAAACTGATTTTTTGCTTCAAAATGACGTCTCCCACTTGTTTGTGCGACTTGCGGTTCGTTCTGTGAAAGTGGGTGACAAACAGACAGACGGACTGAAAGATTATAAAACCTTCCACTTTTTACGTTATAAACGTACCGTGGAAGCTAAAATTATTGTATACAGATCAAAATTCGAATTTCATTTAAGTATTCAATAAAAAATGAAATAATTAAAAAAAAATAGTTTCAAAAAATTAATATAATTGAGGTTATAAAAAAAATTAACGTTACAGTAATAGAAATGTTTCTTATGACGTCGCACTCTTTATACTGCGATTTCATTGGTTATTTTGCTTTCTTTGACAAAGTGCTGAAACCCCATTTAATTTTTTTTATTGTAATAAATAATAAAACTTAATTGCGGGCCCTTTATTGGAGTTAATTGAGAAAAAGTGCGTTTCTCTCTATATTTAAAAAAAAGTAAGACAAGTTTAAGTAAAAGTGTTGACAGCTATAACATCATGAAATATTCTTCTTAGAAGTCCATTCTTTTTCTGGAATGTGTCTCTCCTTCATACCTCGATGCTATTTTTTTTTTCCAAAAAATTATTGATTGTGTGATTGTGAATTTGCTAGATATATATACAATGAAACAAATCTTTTACCAAAATATTATTTATTTTCCGAAAGTTGGCCATTCATCCTGATATGCCTCATCACGGGGCTCTTTGAGACAACTTGGCACACATTGAATAATCACTGACAGTATGAAATTCACTTGCATTGTAAATGTTAAAATATTAAGCAATTATTTTTGCTCTGACATAACAACTTGCGTGGAAAAAAAATATTTTTTTACAAAATTAACTAAAGAAAATAGCAAGTTCCTGTATCTTCATTATCTTCATACAGGACAATCCGACTAGTGTATGTGTTCTATGATCCAAGGCATGAAAGATGAAACCCTGGTGTAAACTCCTGGAAATCCCGGTTCCCCGCACCGGAATCCGAACGACACCACCCCGACTAGGATCCACTGTGAGTTCCACTCGGAACCGTCCTGGTACATCAGGGGACCCCCTGAATCACTCTGGAAAAGATACAAAGAGAAAAATTAAAAAAATTCATTGAGAAAATTCGTTTCATACCGTAAAACCAGTTATATGGCAGGGTAGAGCCGTGCCGGATTTAAAGACCCAGTTCCCCTAGGTACTTGACTTTTGGGGCCACACCGCCATCTCGGAGCTATTTTGGAAATTTAGCAAATTAAATACACTAGTACAGAACATATAATTTTTAATCGACAATCGACTTTAATAAACATCAGAAAAATACAGGCGAACTTTCTTCTGTGAAAAAGAACAAATGACGTCAGAATAGCATAGTAAATTGACTCTCTCTCTCTCCCTCTCTCTCTCTCTCTCTCCTCTCTCTCTCTCTCCCTCCCTCTCCTTCTCACTCTCTCTCTCTCGCCCTCTCTCAGGGGAAAAGGACGAGGGCAGGCAATTTTTTGCAAATTCGATAATTTTTAAGACTATCGGACGATAGGTTTTCGGAGCTTAGCGATTTTCAATATTTTAGGCGATTTTATCTTTTTAAGGGCCTCCTTCCTGACTGGGCCCCTATGCCCGGGTCTTGTAGGCCTGGGCCCAAATCCGGCACTAACGACTCGTACTGTGCTGCCATCGGCAGCCATGGCTCACTACGGAGAGGGAATAGAGTGGCAAAAGAGGCAAAAGCTAGTTTCGGTTTAGAGGCCAATTGGAATCGAAGCTATTTAGGGGGGAGGTGGCTATATTTTAAATGGCTTATAAATTTTACCAAATGCAGCGGTTGATTTGAAGTTTTGATACTGAGAAAGGAATTACACCCAGGACAAAGGCGAGAATAGAAGCCGCACCCGTTACAGCACTCGGACTGCTAGCGCTATGGCTTGCGATCCAAACCACTCTGCAATCGGGCCCCACATGCCATCCTATATTTTTGAGTTTTGGTCCATGGTGCTGTTGTCAGGTTCACAATCTCTATCCTACTACATAACTTTTTGTGTAAAACGTGTAAAGTCCGGGGGAAAACCCTATTAATCGACTGGATATCTCTCCGTATTAGGTCTCTTTTTCGACCATAGAAAGTAATCGCCTAAACTGGTGTAAGGAAATCAGTTTCTCACTTACTTCTTCTCTCACGGCAACCCTTATGACTTTATGACTTTCTTGGTGGGGGGCAAGATCGCCAAGCATTGCGACTTTAAGTCTATTGTACTAAGCCCCAGAAATGACACAAGCACAAGAGACACGTAAAGAAAGAGACGACACAAACACATAGACAAATAACAACATTTATTCACGGTCACAAACATCCATGCCTGACCGGGATTCGAACCCGACCCCAGCAGCTCCAAAGGCTAGAATCCTAACGAGTGTGCGACCGGGGCGGCTGGCAGTTATTTTGGCGATGCCCGGACCCGAACCTGGGACCTTTCGCATGCTAGGCGACACGGCAACCCTTACACGCTTGTACCTAGACAAGAACCAAGAGCGAGACTGGTTTCCTGTCACCAATGTCTTCCAAGCAGACCTGAATATGGGAAGATTCCTAGTTAATGAAGGGTTTTGCCCCTGAACTCTTCACATTGGTCTAACGTTACTCCATCTTCATTGACTAACGTAATACGAATAAGGAGTTCACTAACATAGATATTATAAAGAGTTAAAATCAGTGGCAGCCAATAGTGATCGACTTATTCGTATCGCGTAAAGTTATTCGAAAATATTCGGTGCAGTTTTACTAGATAAAACTTGAGGGAGCTTGGTTTCCACAAGTTTTATGGAGTAAGGTTTCTCAGAAGTTTTACAATGAATCAATATACAAAAACAAAACATCAAATGAATCGAAGCAACAACTTAATCATGTTTTCTCAATTTAGAATAACCGATTATCTTCCACTATATCAAGTTTTAATTTGTCATTGTTATCTTTTTTATAGAGATTAGGAAGCAGTATCCGAAAATCGTCACAAAAACGTCCACTTTTTTTTATTTTTATATACTTTTTTTACGAAGTTTAGTGAAAACTGATGCAAAGTTGCATAATTGTATTTAAATACAAAAATAATTAATTAAACACAAAATACACGTGTATCTTTAATTTATGAATTTCAAAACAATGTGAACGGAAAAAGGTTCATTAAATTAATTAATTATTATTTAAAAAAATGTAAAATTGAAAATTTACAGAAATCCAAATTTTTATTCGAAAAAACTTTTGCACATTAAACAAAAATCGCTCTTTCTTTGCTAACTTATTATCCATCGATATAGTTTTGGGAAAAATTGTTTAAGCAACATAATTTTGAAATCTCGTTAAAAAATTCTTAAAATTGGAGGAAAATGAATTTGAAAAGAAATTAAAAAGTCAAATAATATTTTTGTGTGTTTAGTTATCTAGAACTTTACCTATTTGACCCTCATGGTAGCTGATTTTTTTTTTTAAAATAATTTCGTGTGTATGTGCATTCTCCTGATACAATTACAACAGTTATTTAAAACTTATTTATCCTTTTAGAATTTTCGTTTCAAAACCAGTCTTCTAGAAACTGAATTTGTTTTCGTTTTTTGAAGTCGTAAAAATTATAGATAATGTTTTGTTCTTTTTATAAAAGTTATGTCCTAATAAGCGAACAATATACGATCTTGCATCACCATCTGAATTTTTTAAAAACATGTCAAACATTTTGTCATGTCTCATGCATCAGCATTTCTTACTTTAATAGCCAATAACTATCAGTTTAATTGCATTTATAAAATTTTATTTAAAAAAATATAATTTACTGCAAGTCACGTCTATAGAAATTCTGTCACTCAATCTGATATATAAAGTGCGAAATAGTCATTTGTTTATTCCAATTACATTGTGTCATTGCTTCAGATCCATTATATCTCTGGTAAGTTGAAAAAAAAAATAGATAGCCTTTTTATGTATTTATGTTAAAAATGTATGTATGGAATTTTATGATCATTGGTATACAAAAGTATAAGAGGCGAAGTAAGAATAAAAATTATTATTTTGAGTATCGGATTAAAATATTTTAATGCTCAGAACGAAAATGGTTTAAATTTTTTTAAACAATTTTTTCAGATAGAAAATTATTTAAAAATAGCTTCAGGTATGAATTCACGCACTACTTGCTGATAATTTAAAGGACAAAGTCATTATAAAGATTGGATTACACACTCTCTGTATTAGTGGAAACGTACAGCTTTTTTAAAAAAAAAAATTAGTTTTTAAGTTACTATACGACGCAATCCACTCATCATAACGTTACTAGTAACTTAAATCTACGTCAAAATTTACTCTCAATGGAGAATCTCTTTCAGAGGGTCTTGCACGCGTTAAAATGGCACCATTATGATTTCAAAATAAAGTAAAAAGGAATTCGTAATCCTTTTAACTGAAACAAGTGAAGTTTCTGTCGCTTAACCGGTATAGTGGTATTGACTCTCGGTTTGGGTTCCAAAGCTTTGCTGTGAGGTTAATCGAAATTGAATAGGGAAAGAACCCCTTCATCACCTGGGAATTTGTCTGCATCAGATCAGCTAGGCAAAGATAGAGAGTCATCGCCTAAACTGGTGTGAAGAAACAAGTTTTGCCTTGGTTCTTACGTAGCGGCGCACGAGTTTACTATCTCTATGACCCACACTCTAAAAACAAAAACTAGCGATTTTAACTCAGTCTTAGTTAATTTTCACACCTCCAGTCGTGAAAATGCACTTCCCCGAAAGGAGTGGATCCTTTGTGTGTTAAACCTCCGACAGGATACTCCAAACGAGTGATTTTAACTCAGTCTGAGTTAATATTCACTCCTTTCCAGTGTCGAAAATGCGCTTCCCCGAAAGGAATGGATTTCACTCTTTTGTTTTAAGAGTGCAGATTCACGCCAGGCACTAGTCGGACGCTTAAGCAGCAGAAGAAGAACAAAGGGTGAAACCGATTTCCGATAGCCCACTCTCGCCAATCAGACCTCAATACAGATTCCCTGTCGATGAAGAGATTTCTCCCCCCCCCCCCCCCATCCTGTACTCTTCAATTGCTTCTTACCCAGCCCAAACCCAGGTACAATGTGAGAAAAAAAATGAAAACGACGACCCTCATGCCGTTTCCTGGAAAACAGTTCTAGGAGGAAAGTGCTTTCGCTGCTTGCGTTTTAATCGGAAGGACTATAGTGACCTACCAAGAGCGGTATCTTACCTGGCAGGCATCTTTTCCGCCCTCTTTCATGTTCCCCGCGCAAATAAAGTCAGGGGTCACTCCCTGGGGGAGTCTACCGTCCCGGATCGTGCCGTAGGCGGCGCTGCAAACCTTGTTGGACACCACTGGAATGTCGTCCACGATATGTAACTCAGATGTGCCGTAACCACCTACAAAATTTTTGATGAGCTTAGGTAGAAGAGATTAATATAAAAATACTTAAATACATTTTTCTCTTGTTTAAATAATGTTTCGTTGTTGCTAGTTTTTTATTCCATTGTTATTATAGAATTTCATTTCATTTTTATTATGGAATTTCATTTCATTTTTATAATGGAATTTCATTTCATTTTTATTATGGAATTTCATTTCATTTTTATAATGGAATTTCATTTCATTGTAATCTATTTAATTATTATTATAATTTTTCTCTGCATATTGCTATAATACGTTTTCATTTCATTGTTATTATACTTTTTAATTTCATTTTTATTGTAGTTTTTCATTTCATTGTTATTATGGCTTTTTATTTCATTGTAATAATAATTTTTCATTTCATTGTTATCATAGTTTTTCACTTATTTGTTATACGTATTTTATTTCATTGTTCAGATGGTTTTCAAAAGCATAATTTATTTCGTTTTCGAGAGCTCTTCGACGTGTACTGCTAAGATATTAAAACTCTCCTTCAAAGCTCCAACTTATGTCATGATTCCGTGCGAAAATTATATTGTCAAACGTTCAATATAATTTGAAACAAGTTTTTTTTTGAAGAAGAAGAAGAATAAGTCAATATGTCTCGTGAAAATGATGAGAAATTAATTCACGAAAAAAAGTGGATAAATAAAATACATTTTAACCTATTTCGAATATTCATTTTTCTTCTTCTGAATAGTATCCTTTAATTATTATTTAATTGAAAAAAATTGAAAATATTAATATTGTATTTATTTTTAATTAGAGTTTGATGTAAGTTCAATTTTTGAAAGTAAATACGTAAAATCCACATAAGTTCTGATTCTTTCACAAAATTTCATATTGAAACTTTTTCTCTATACCTAAAATATTTTTATTTGATTAAAATAAATCGTAGTACAAATTTTTCAATTGCAGCAAAGGCATTTTTTAAAAAATATTTCGCTTTCAAGAGGCATCATTTTAATACTTAACTGTTTAATCTCAATGTCAATTGTCATGTGATACCGATCTGAAGTATGATAGTTCTATGATAAGCATTTTCGCTTTTTCAGTGTTGAACATAAATGTCATTAATCAGTGTTTTTATCTTTACCGTAAGGTGTTTAGATATTACTTTTTAACACTATAACTTACCTTCAAAAGAAATATGAATGACTGTAAACTCTTAATCATGACTTGGTATTTTTTTATTTAGAAATAAAGCTGTCTGATTCAGTGAATTTTTTTTAATTGCTTGTAAACAATTTTAATTGGATACTTTTGTATTTCTCGAGCGCAAAAGATTAAGTAACTCCGCCAAACGGAAAATTTCCAATGATAACTTTGAATTGCGGAAACTTCGGTACTTTAACTAAGTACAGTTTTGTCGCCAAATAATTCCATTTGACGCGATTTGTGCCCGGAAAATTGAAAAGTTTTTTGTTTTTGTTTTAAGCAATACTGAACTAGAATCAACGACTGATTTTAGGCTAAAGATACCTGTTTTGGTAAATCATTTTTAAATGATAAACTTGAGAAATTTTTGTGCTCCACAATTGAACAACATTACCAATTACTATAGCAGTTATTTATCCAGTTATCCGTCATTAATATTTCGTGATGATTATCTAAATAAAAACAATATTTTTTAAACTTAAATTTCTGTACTTTAATCAATTAACTCCCCTAATTTCTATTCTAATTCCTCTAATTTAGAATTTTTACATTTATTTTGGTTATGATTAAGTCTAAAAATGTTGAACAACAAAAAGGATTAAACGTAAAATGGTAGCTCTTCAAGCTTTTGCGTGATATTTGTGTTACCACATTGCCTGTTATGTTAAAAAATGGTCCTAAAGATTTAATAAATAAATCACAACTGATTCAATATCATCATCTAAATGACAAAAAGGTCTGCAGTAGAGCTCGAATAAAAACTTCCCTTCCTGAGCTACTCCGTCAGAGAAGTCACAACAACGATCACCAGACACAGGACGATGCCCCTCATAGGAATGAAGATCTTTCCAGACAAATCAAGAATATTCCCAGAATGCAGGTATTGTCCGGACACGCAGCTAAATCCCGAGCACTTCTTCAACTGCTCTTCCTCCATCACTGCAGCACTCTTAAGATTGACTTCAACTGTTCAAGGGAGACAATCTATACGGACAAAGCTGTAGATGTGGCCAGTGCAGTTTTCGCCTCCTTTTGAACTACTTAACTGTGCCATCCCGCCTCTCTCTAATTGGATTTTTCCACACTATTTCACTGGTCACAAGACAACAACAACACCATCTATGCAATAAAATGGTGTAAATAAATTTACCGAAAGACGTGTCTCCCCAAGCCCCAACCCAGTAACGAAGTCTTCTGAGGTCCTTTTCGTCCAATTCTGGTGAAGGCAGACAACTCTGGTTTGTAAACCTCGTGCATAGTGATTGAAAATAGTTTTGGGGTCGGGATATTTGTTAGAGACAATAATATGAGCACGAGATAAAATATAATTTAAAAATAACTAGTCATGGGGGATTTTTGAACTGGTTTTATTCTGGTTGTGATTATGTCGAAAAAAATTGGACTCCAAAAAAGACTAGCTGCAAAATTATAGCTTTTCCATCTTTTGTATGGCATTTGCGTTACCATATTACCTGCTTTATGACAAAATGACATTAAAGATTGAATTAATTAATCGCAACTGATTCAATGTCCATGCCTTAATAACAAATAAATTTACCGAAAGACGTATCTCCCCAACCCAGCAACGAAGTCTTCTCTCCAGTGAGATCCTTTTCAGCCAATTCTGGCGAAGGTAGACAAATATGGGCGACCCACGGTGACAGAATCTCCTCGTCCAACGTGAGGATGGCGATGTCGTTGTAATGGAACTGTGGTTTGTAGTCCTCGTGGATGGTGATATCTTTCACCTGGAATGGGAAGCCTTTGTCCACCTTGATGTTGCCGACGTGGACGGTGAAATATTTAGGGTTGTCTTTTTTACTGAAAAAGAGACAGGGAGGTGATTAAGATTTACTTATGTAGATGATTACTAATATAGTTAAATTAAATTAGAAAATTTCATTAAAAGTCAATTTGTTCCAAATTTTTTTATAAGTTTGTTTCATGAACAAACGAAGAATATTTGCTCTGATCAAATCAAACTAATCAATTAAATGTATAATTTTTTATGCATAATTACAAATAAAGCGGAGACTTGCAGGAGTATCTAAAGAGCAATAAGCCTTTTTTTACTACTACCATTAAGGTTATTTTTTCGATTACTATAGGTTTTCGAAACAGTATTACAGAAGATTCTGCAAAAGGACGTAACATAGCACTTCAATCGATCATTTTTTTGATCATGAAAATCCATTCATAAACGTGGACGCACAAAAAATTGACTACAAAGTAACATTTGCAAAATATTTTACAGCTGTCATTACCCGTAACTGACAAAGCAGTGGGCTGCCGAAAGGACATGCTTTCTGTCAATCAAAGTACCTCCACACAAGTGACTACCATTTGAGCGAATGGATACCTGTATGAAAAAAAATCAATTAAGAAAACGAAATTAACATAAAACGCAATTAACAAAAAAAAACATATACTGTAAATACATAGACAGTCAAAGTCAGTTAACAGATGAGGACTAATGAAAGATATATAGTATATATAGATCAGATAAAGATGTAAACATTATGATAGATCTAGATTTCCGGATTTTTTTTTAAATATTCTACAGTATGTATATTTTTATTACAGATATTTAAACCCTTTTCTTTTCGTTTTCGCCATATTTGCTACAGCTTTTAAAAGTAACGTTCCAAGAAGTTTAATAATACCTTAAATCCACCAATTAAAACCACAATGGCTGTTGGAGTGCCCAGCAGATAACTCGCCGATAAAATCGAAATATGCACTTTTATGACAACATGCATAAAATTATTCGATCGTTAGCATTATTTTGTAAATGTGAGACAAAAAATATTTCAATTATGCAAATGATTAGAATGCTTTAAGCGTGATTATTCGAGCTCTAACGTTCGGTATGGTTTGAATTGTCACTACAGTTACCCGAGGGCTATTGGCAGCGGGCGTCGTGTTTTAGAACCACAGTCAAGTAACGAGCGGATAACTGAATAGGCACCCAATGCAACCGTTAAGGGCGAAATCGTAAGCAGCGTGAGGACTTTGAAGGATATAACGTGCACTCCCTTACACGGGGTATTATTTGTCTGACATTTTTGTCTGCTCGGGGCGTTTATAGGTCGGCTGTTATTTTGGCGATGCCCGGACCTGAGTCCTTTCGCATGCTAGGCGAGTGCCTAACCGACTAGGCTCTCCAGCCCCTATTCGAGCTCTAACATAACAGTTCAGGAATGTAATGCTTACCATCCAGGGAAAATCTCCTTGCCTCGAAACTTTACCACCCACAGGAGATACCATAGTTTCAACACTTAAATCTACAAAGGAATTGTGTGTGAAAGAATTTAGTTTTCTAGCACACATATTGTCGTAAAATTTTAAATACTAAAATTAATAACCTGCTGAGGGTTACAGGCGTAAAAATCCGTCCCCTGACTTTCATGTTTTTCAGCTGAACACATTATTATTACTTTTTATTTATAAATGTTAAAAATTTTCATAAAATTCATGCAGTGAACATTAGCTTACAACTTCAGAAGGTTTACTTACAACTCAGAGAGTTAAAATATTTTTAATCTCAACGCCATCGTACAAATATAATGTTTAGTTTTAAAAAACATGCTTTACGATGTATTGTAGATTTTGAAAAATTCAATAAATAAGTCCAAAAATTATAAAAGCTATCAATACAATTATCAAAAATATTACCAATGAAATTTAAAATACTTAAAAATACACTCATTTTTAAATAACGATGTATAAAATCCAATTAAATTGACCCTTCAATTTATTAAAATAATATGAACAGAAAAAATTATTGTTTATATTCTAAAAAATGGTTTCAAAAGCAATTAAGTATTTTTACGATAAAAGGTTTACCTAAAGGAGGATCAAACTTGTCAGGATTACTAAGATCCAATGGTGGCAAACTGTCTACAATTGCAAAAAACTTTTCCCGCGTTGGTGATTTTGCTTCTCCCCATGTTCTTCTACCACATTCTATATTTGAAGACAAAAAAATATATACTTTTTAAAGCAGAAACCAAATATACCAAAAATATAAAGACATGTTTATACGATAGGGGATAAGTAAACAGTAGCGACAATATATCGTCACTTAAGTTCCCGCATGTGCTATCTCACTTTGCACAACGGATCAGATTTACTGTACGGTAACCTTTTGCGCGATTTTTTCAGATTTGGTGATAAATAATTTTTTGCGGTAACCTGTCTGACTCCGACTGATGATTCGAATTCTTTGACTTCGCAACGATGACGCTTCCGGCAACCCTATCTGACCATTCTTTCTTAGCGCAGTATAGAGAGCGTGACGTCAAAAGTCACCAGAATACGGTCTTTTGGCACGATTTTGAAAAGTTTGCCAAGGGTTACCGTACGGTAAATCTGATCCGTTGTGCAAAGCGAGATAGCACATGTGGGAACTTAAACGAGATATGTTCATCAACTGATTTTTACGACTTTTCAACTCTGGGGGTCCAAAAACGGGTTTGCCCAAGTAGCCAGTTCATTTTTTATAAACTTCTGAAATAGAAGACTTTCTGTAAATCTGTAAAGAGGGAATTAAAATGTAGGAAATTGAAATTTAAGTGAGTTTGAAAGCGTCGGAAAATTAGCGACGTGAATCCAACTAATCTTATCTCTGAAGTTATAGTTGAATTTCGGATTTTCACTTACAACTGTTTCAAGAGTGTGGGGTTAAACATCCCGAAATCCGAAAGGCAGATATGCAAAAAATTGAAAGGCAGATATGAAAACCCGAAAGGCAGATATGCAAAGTGGTGGAGTTCCATTGCAAATTGTCCGACTATTTCAAATTTACTCAAATTTTAATCACACGCTAAAGCAAATGTTTTTCTTCTTTTGCATTGCAACAAAAAAATAGGCCGGCTATTCAGATAGAAAGAGTTTTTGCGCCTCCATTATAATAAGTATGAAAACCTGCAGGTAAAATGTACTTAGTGTCACTACTGAAGATCTTCACGTAAATGTATCCAAAATTAATTGAATCATTACATATGTACCTTCATAAGGAGAAGGTAAGGAAAAAAGAAGGCCAAAAAATCTAGTTTAGTTTAGTTCGTAATACCGTCGCACTACGACACGAGGGCTATTGGCGACGGGCGTCGTAATTTAGAGCCACAGTCAACTGACGAGCTGATACCTGAGTAGGCACCCAACGCATCCGTTAAGGGCGAAATCGTACACGCACCACGCAGCGTTAGGACTTTGAAGGATATTTAACGTGCGCTACCTCCACACGGAGTGTTATTTGTCGGACATTTTTGGCTGCGTTTATAGGTCTTCAGTTATTTTGGTGATGCCCGTACCCGAATCTGTGACATTCCGCATGCTAGGCGAATGCCTAACCGACCGGTCTCCTCAGCACCAAAAAAATCTAGAATTAATATTACCAGTCATTTTACGATAGCTTAACCCTTTCCTTACTGAAGCGCCCCAAAACGCCCGAACAACTAAGGATTCGATAATGTTATTCCTATCAAATATTACGAGGAAGCAAAAATCCTTCGTAGTGAAAGGGTTAATGATCCTCACCTCTGGTCCTGGCCAGTTCCTCGTTCACCTTCTTGATGAGCGCCCCGCCGAGGACCAAGGGCAGCCCGCAGCAGACTTTAGGAACCTTCTCCGCCACCCATCCGCAGAGTGTGGGCCAGCCGCCCAGTGCCAGCGATGCCGTGGCGAAGTTGCAGGTTCGGATGTCTTTACACTGGTTGCGGCCACCTGTGGCGTCGCGGCACTCTGCGTTCATGTAGGTGTAGTTCCATCGCAGGTACTCCTGGATCACAGGACCTTAGGAATAGAGTGGGAAAAAACTAAACTCCTCGGGGCAACAGCCCATTAATGGGCCAAGGCCTGCCATGCCCATTTCAGCTTACGTGATCTAAACTGTTAAATCAAAAGAGTGAAATCCACTCCAGTTGTAGAAGTGCATTTTCGACACTGGAGAGGATTCAATATTAACTCAGACTGAGTTAAAATTACTCGTTTGCAATGATCCTGTCGGAGGCTTAACACACAAAGAATCCGCTCCTTCCGGGTAAGTGCATTTTCCAGACTGGAGGAGTGAAATTAACTCAAACTGAGTTAAAATCGCTTGTTCGTTTTAAGAGTGTAGGGCTCTTTTGTGCTAGGCATATGTCCCGGTAAGGTGGTCAGCCTCACGCGGAACCCTCAGTGTGCAGTTCCCAATACATACTTGGTCCCCATTTTATCGAACCCACTTGAGGGATGAAAGGATGGGTCAACCTCGCCCATTCCGGGATTCGATCACCAGAACTGTGGCGTGGAAATGCGATGCACTACCACTAAGCCACCGAGCCTCAGATTCGACTCACCAATTAATTGAGAAGAACCATGAAGTACAGTTTACGACTGTTATTGTCAGGGGAAGAAGTAGAGGAACAAATGCTCATTATTTGGCTGACCCCCCCCCCACCCACCCTCCCCCACTAACACACATACAATTTGATATGTATTAACTTGTATTGCAACGTTGTATTAGAGCTCTGGAACAAAGAAACCCTAACTGGCAGTTAGGCTGAATGGGAACACTAACACGTAAAAACAGTAAAAATTGCCTTACAAATACAAATACAAAAATTGTCGACCAACAACAGGCCAGAGGCCCAGCAAGGTTTGTCCAAAATATATTTAATTCCTTACCAGTTTCCAGTAACTATCGAGATTTTTCTTAAAATCTTCAACTTTTATCGAATACACAACATATTCTGGCAAAGCATTCCACTCATTGACGACTCTATTGTAAAAAATAATGTTTCCTTACCTCCTTTCTAAAGCATGATTAATTCAATTTCTGTCCATGTCCTCTGGTCCGGCTATTTAAGGTAAAACCTAAGCCCTCCATGTCACCCTGTTTTATGAACTTGAAAATCTGAATTAAATCACCCCTTGTTCTCCTATTTTCCAGTTATTACATGTTTAAATTTCTTAATTTGTTATCATAATCGATACCCGATAGACCCTTAATAATTTTTGTTGCCCTATGCTGTACTCGTTCAATCAACTCTATATCTTCTCTGAGGAAGGGGGACCAAAACTGAACAGCTTATTCCAGATGTGGCCTTACCAATCCCCTTGTTTTTGTTAAAAGAGGAAAAACAGTTAAGTAAAAAAAGAAGTTGGAGGGGAGGGGGACCGATTTTAGTGTTATTAGAAGTTTCTATATATGGCCAAAAGTGTTCGGGATGAGAGTCGCCAGGTCATGGGTCTGGAGACTATTAAAATCTGTCAAATAAGTAAATTTAAAGGAAATATTAAATTTACTTATTTGACAGTTGTGTTGCAATAGCCTACTTTCCTATTACTTTAATACTCCCAGAAGTTCTGCTCTTAAAATTATGAAAAGATAGGACAAAATATAAATGACAAGTATTTGATTTCATGAATAATTTTCTTTAAAAAACTATAACAAAAAACACATTAAATCTGAATTTCAAACAGACCTTCATAGGACTGACTAACAAACTCACGGAAAAAGTCATAGAGAGACGAACAAAAAGTATAAATGAATAGAATTATGGTTTTATAAATTTTTAACAAAAAATTAAATTTCAAAATCAAACGCATTGGACGGAAAATGTGATATATCGTCTTATAAAGGGTAGATCGACAGACATACAAAATGTATGAAATATGTGTCTTTGATTTAATATCTTTTTAACAGGAAAAGACTATTTTTAACATCGGACCGATAGAACAGAAAATATGATAGTCATATGGACAGACGGACCTATTGACAACGGACAAAAGTTTAAAAAATAGGTTTCTGATGTCATTACTTTTGAACAAAGGAAATTTTTTTTTAATCGGACGGTAAAAGCGGAATTTGGAAGGAGAGTGCAGACGGACAGACTGAAGGACGAGAATCTCCACGATGTCAATACCTACTTTCCATATTTTAAAATTATTACGAATTAAAAACGAGGGCTGAAAATAAGAAAATTAAAATTTAAGTTTCTTAGGCGTCAATAACCTTAAAAAAATATGTATTACTGTAGAAAAATTTAAGAGTATACTTTACAGAAAATTCATCAACTCTTACTATTAAATAGGGGCAATAAAATTTATCAAAAAACAAAAATACAAAAATAAATAAAGAATAAGCCGAAACTAAATGAACTTTTAAAGTAAGACATGAATACATTTAATAAAACACCATTTAAAAACTGACATAAAATAGTTACTAACTAACAAAAATAAACAAATAAAATACCCAATTTAATTTTGTTATGCAGTAAAAGATTTTACCTTGTTCAGAATTTGTCGACGCTTGAATGTACACAAACAGCCATACAACAAGTACAAGTGTCGTCACAAAATTTCGGAGCTTTGCTCGCATGATGGTCTGTCTACCCGAATCTAAAAGAATCCAGGGTCGGTATAGAATTCACTTTCAATGTCGGAGGTTAGAGAACCTGTTCAGCCGGAAACCGGACGACGCCGTATCTAAGAGCATCATCTACAAACACGTAGAAATTGGGAAAGTCTACTTCCATTTTTGCTTCTATTCATTTTCAAGTTCAACCCATCAATTTTAATGGATTGGTTCGGCTTGTTTATGGAAATCGAGATCGCCTTTAGGGCAGTGCATAGGTTCTGTGACGCAGGACTTAGTATTATGCAATTTTTTAGCGAAATGAAGTAACGATATAATTTATTTTTATTTCGTACAATACAACCTGTCAATTTTAATGGATTATTTTAGCTTGTTTATGGAAATCAGGATCGCCTGCAGGGCAGTGCAAAGTTGCTATGACGCAGGGTTTTGCATTGGGCAAAAAGCGCATTTCACTGAGAAAAAATACTGTAAACATACAGAAAAATTTTAAGTGGTGTTACAGAAAAAAGTTTTTGTAATTCCGAACAGAAATCTTCATTTCTGCAATTACAAAAAAAATTCTAGTATTTGCAATTGTTTCCAACCAATCGTGTTCTTCTACATGAAGTTGCGCGCACATCGCCACTAAAGTTTGGCCCAGAGACATAACATAGAGTGGACTGCGCATTCATAGTAAAGCAGCTTAGGGATGGAAAACCAAAACCAGTATTCAAAAAATCGGTGGTCCCGGTTTTGACTGAAAACCGTTTTTTTTTTTTTTTTTTTTTGTATGAGGCCCTTCGGAACCGAAAACCGGTTTTTCAGAGAAAAAACGATGGAAAATGGAAAACCGGTTATTTCTAAAAAAAACGCCATCCCTTGCAGATTAGCATTATGTCCTAAACATCATAAATCGCCAAGAGGGGAAAGGTTGCTACATATGGCAACTTAACGCTACCGTTTCGTTACGAACTATTCCAAATTGCCGCAAGACCTGAATATCAGCTAGCAAACCGAAGTGGAGACTACCATCAATATCCAAGTCACGTGGGTTTCTACCAATCACGGCAGCTTGATTTTTTTTAATGTTTTTGCAGACGATTTTTTTAGCATTATTGGTATTTTTCTCTTTTGGCTTTTATAATAAATATTTAATTACATTCTTTTAATCTCTGCGCATGTTAACAATCGTGAATGTTGTACTCTTAATTCAGTAACGTTTTGTGCAAGATGCCAAATGCTTGTGAATTCCTAATTGTAAAGAGGGGTATAAAAAAGGATTAGTCACACTTTCACGGGTAAAATTTATTTAGTTCTGCATACTTTTAGTAATTGTGTGTTCTTCATAAACTATAATTTCTATCGAGGGAATTTATTCTAAAAGCTCTTTTATACTGAAGAATCAGATTCATGATTAAATCAACGTTGTTAGAACTCTAATTATAATAAATATTTTGGGCCAAGTCAATTAAATAAATGGTCTGAACATTGACAGCTTAGAAGTAGAATATTTTTTTTTTTTACAAATTGGTCAAAACGAAACCTGTTTTTGCAATCGTAGTTTTTGAATTATTTATATTTAAAAAGTAGAGCATTTGTTGAATTTGGAATGTATTGATGTGTTTTAGAAAGTTGATTTATTATTCCAGGTGAAATAAAGAAAGAAGCAATATTTCAAAAAAATATATTTGATTTTTTTTTTTAATCGGTTCGTTAGAACGAAAGTTATAGAGACGGCAGAAAATATTCACCATGTCAATAACCAACTTATATTACAGCAACACTCTACATAAACCTACTAATGTTCTTTTAAATTAATTTTTAAAAAAGAGTCCACATTCAATTGTTCAAGTAATCTTAAATAGAGGCACAAAATCAAAGAAATAATCTGATATCAAGAGGATCTTAAAATACTAGCGATTCATCCTTGCTCCTTTCCAAGCTTCTTTATCATAACATTAGATTGTCGGCCTCTGTGTTCAGGTCGTTGTGGAAAAACTCGCCAAATGGTAAACTCACCATAGATGCGAGCCAAAAGCGACACAGTCATGTGACTGTGTAAGTTAGATGTTTAGGACACTTTAGGTTTGCCAATGCGCAGTCCACTCTATGTTATGTCTCTGGTTTGGCCTCGATCGTGATTCCGAGGCACCAATCGCCAATTTATAACTTAGTTGATTGTTTCAAATGAATTTCACTTATCATTTCCTGTGCCGAAATAGCACAGTTGGGAGAGCGTTAGACTGAACTTCTAAAGGTTTCTGGTTCGATCCCGGGTTTCGGCAGTCTGCTATTTCTCTGTAGTATAGTGTTCAGTACCTCCGCCTGTATTGGGAGACTGGGGCTTGATTCCACGTCGGGAAAGCAGATATTTTGTTTTTCTTTGCAATTACACGGAAAATGTGGAATCCATAAAATTTTATTGTATAGTTACAGAAACATTACTTGTGTGAGATACATAAAATAGTCCTGTAAATATACATGATATATACATGTAATGCTAACAAAAATGTATTATGTGTTTTTACGGCACTATTTTTAGTAATTATTTACTAGAAATTTTCTAGGAAAAGTTTTTTACAAAAATTATTTTTGTAATGGCTACAGATTTTTTTTCACATTGTTGTAAAGATATAAAATTCGAATTAATTTGGTCATACTTTAAGTAGTTTATTATTATTTCATGAAATACAACTCAAGAATTATAATGGATTTGTTAAGCTTGTTTGTGGAAATCCTTTGAACAGTAGAGAAAGTTGTATGACGCAGGACTTAGCATAGGACAACATGCGAATTTGTAACAAAATAAAGCTAAAATTAATTTCTTTGTGTGTTATGTAATATATTCTAATTTCATACACGATTGAATACCCGTCAGTTGTAATGGATTATATAGTTTGGCTTATTTATGGAAATCAGGATGAGCACAATGAAACGAAATTTAAACGAAACACAATAATAATCTTTAAAAGTATTATTTAAACAGATGCTAATGTAGAATAAAAAAAATGTAAAATGGAGAAAAAATAACGGACCTAATTAGATATTCTTACAACAAAAAAATAATTCAAAACTGAAACATACTTTTCCAAAAAAAATATTTAGAAATTTTAATAGCTCACTTTTTCGAAATTTTGAAATAATTTTTAAAAAACAATAATTTAGGTTTACTTTAAAAATTCTTTATTAATCGTTGAAAGTTATAAGAATATTAGAAGTTTTAAGTTTATTTGTTGCGTTTTTCTAAAGGATTGAACCCCTTTACGACAGACTTGCGAATACCATTTACACTTTCCTTATCAAATAAATACGTTAAATTTAAGTTTTGTAAATTCTTTTTTTATTAAGAGGAACGGAGCTCTGGACCGGGGTCTCCAAACTCAAGTGCCTCAATGTTAATCCGATGGGGAAAACTATTTTCTCTGCCACATTTTCCCATCTGAATTGAATATTTTTACAAACGGATTTCTTTATGTGATAAATGTACCTGACTTACAGGTCACGACAATACCACATTTTGAAATTGGTTCGAATACATATTTTTAAATTTTTAATAAATAATTTTCCAAAAAGCATTTGAAGCAATTTTAAAAAGTGGGATTATTAAGACCTGTAAGTTATCTACATTTATCTTTTTAAAAAAAAAAACCGTTTGTAAAAATATTCAATACAGCCGGCGAAATGTGGCAGAGAAAATAGTTTTTCACCATTGGATTTACACTGAGGCACTTGAGTTTGGAGACCCGCTGTCCAACGCGCCCATTTCCCCCTTAATATGTCTTGCAAAAACAAATTCTATACCATGGTCTTCATTTGTATTACATTTGTTTATTTATATAAACTTATGAAAGATCCAATTGACTCAACATTGTCACCAGGATCAACCAGTACCCTAAGTACGGCGAACATGCCGCCCCGGTGGCGCAATCGTTAGGACTCTATCCTTTATAGCTGCTGGGGTCGGGTTCGAATCCTGGTCAGGCATGGATGTTTGTGACCGTCAATAACTGTTGTTATTTGTCTATGTGTTATTCATTTCTTTGTGACTGTATAAATTCTTTCTGTTTCTGTCCCACTTGACGAAAGCTTATAAGCGGTTCTCTGAACAAGCACACAAGCTGGAATATTATATATGTATAATACCATACATACCATACGGCGAACATTACAGAAACCGTAGGTGTGAAACGAGAATTAGTCATGACGATTTAAGAAAAAAACTCAAGGGCGATATTAATATAAGGTTAACGGGTATCCACTTTCAACTGAACCACCCTTTTTATTTATTCTACTTCTTGTTAATTTATCCATAAGAAACGTTTCTTTATTAAACTAATGTATATCAACTATCATATATTAAAGAATTAAAAACAATACATTTCGAAAAATTGCATTACCAGTTTGCAATTGTTGCATACAGAATTGCAAGATTTTCAATAGGTATGTATAAATCTTAAAAATAATGCAAATGTTTGTATCGTAAGACATTGATATATAACTCTTATCTTTAAATTATACACTATACATGTTTATTTAATGTGATATTTTCTGAAGAAAAGGAAAAGTTAATTTTCAATTGAAGAGCTTAGTGGAAGAACGTACTTAGTGACATTTTTGAAAAAATTTAGATTTTTGTATATATGAAAATATTATTCTCTCCTTTAACGATAACAAGTTTCCCCTTTTTCGTAAACTTAAAGTTACGTATATTTTTTTACCGTTTTCAATAGATCAATTTCAATTAGTACCGTTTTCAATGGATTTAAGTGCAAACGATAAACTTTAAAGTTATTTTTTTCGTTTTCACCTTTATGTCACTTAGCACGTTCTTCCTCTAAGCTCTTCAATTATGTTTTACAATTTGTATATTATGCACGTTTATAATTATCTTTGACGTTTTTCAAACAAATAAAAAATTTTTTTAAAAATTTGGCCTCATTATATATTTGTTTTCAAATACAATCATTTTTGCCTAGTAGTTTGCACCCTGTATTCTAAATACGATTTGTTATAAAAATCCATGATATATGGTGTTTTTGTTTAATTAGTGGATATGTTTGCGATTCCAAAACACTATTCAAAATAGATCAATGAATTTTATTTTTGGTTATCATGAAAAGCAAACTCATAAGTGTTCATGCTTTAAGGCCAAAAACACTTTTTATGAGTCACGAAACCCCTCAAGGCCTTAATCGTTGACTATTCAACACATTAGAAGTACTATACAAAAGGTGTACTATGAATAAATTTTCATCCGAGACCAACAACAAAGCAATTAACGGACACGCAAAATATATCTTATTTATAGTATGTTTTTTTAATACTGTAGTAAATTATTTGTTGTTTGAAAGTTACTTTAAAAACAAGGTTTTTGACCCAAATGATATCATTAAAAGGTTTGTAGATAATTAAAAGAAAATATATTTTCTCGAAAACAGTATTGATTAAATTTTGTAACAGAGCAGTAAACAACTTTACTTTTAACATGTAAAACAATATCATTTCATTCCCGTTTTGAAGTTCCTCTCTGGTATGTGTTGTAGTCTAGTACCTTATCAAATTTTCTTAATTTTAATTTGGTTTTAAAATTAACATTGATAAAAAAACGAATGAAATAACTATTTTTTGTAAGAGATATATGTGAATATACTATTAAAATTAAAATTATCATTAAAGCACAGAAAAAATATGTGTATGTATTTTGAAAAATTGTTAAAATTAAAAACAAGTATATATATCTAAAAAATGTAACCTTTTCCAGGGGTACTATCATTGCATTGAACTGTTTTATAACGTTTTTAATTATATTAATAACACATTTTAGACTTTAATGGTGAAATTATTAACAAAGAAGCTGACATTAAAGTATACGGGATTTTTAATAAATATTTTAGTGTACATGATGAACGAATTCCATGACTTTCAGTTATAAGATGTTTCGGTTTATTACAGTATTCAGCACTAAGTCATGTCACGATTTCTACTTTGTATAGTAAACCCATTGTAGTTGTAATTTATGTTTAATATTGTTCGTGCGTTGTTTTTGTTTGTTCCATTCAAATTTCAAACGGCAAGACTGGTACTACTAATATGAGACTTTTAAGGTGCATAAGAAGAAGGAAAAAATAAAGACGTTTTTATGTAGTTAGGCAGCATAAGAGCAAAATTTCATGGTTGTTTTTGTTAAAAAAAATAAAGATTGTTGGCAAATTAATTCTGAATTGCTGCGTAACCACTAATTATTTTTTTTAAATTGTGTAAATTAAAGAAATAACTAAAATTATAAATACCTCTTTGCATTAAAAGTGAACTTTAATCTTATAAATGCAATGGCGTAAGTTATTCTTAACATCTTTAAAGTTTTATTTACTGTTCTTTTTTTTTATTAAATGCATTTGGTTTTAATTTTTTTCTTAAATTATTGATGTGCAGAAATTCAAACATGAGTTGCTAACTCTCCATAGTAACTTATTGTAATTTTTAAAAAATAAATGATTTTTGCAAAACTATTTAAGACTATACATCTGTGAACTAAATTTATACAGACACCTTTATTATTATTTCATCAAATATAACTTTTTTCCTAAGCATAACTTCAAAAATTTAATGCTGCAATTGTTGAAACACTATTTTTTATTTTCTTTTAAAAATACCAAAACCTATTATATCCATGCATCTTTCAATATTTATGTCATACATTTCATCTAGGAACCTCATGCGAATTATAAAGAATGGCGATTCTTCATAAATTCCGGTCCTGGAAACTATTATTGCCGCTCGCTGCGCTCTCTCTGCTCGATCTATGCTCGTCTCTCGACGAAGATGTTTTCGTACTGGAGGACAAGAAACATCCGGAGAAAAAAACTATCGTGATTGTGACGAGGATAGACGAAGAGCCAGTGGACTGTGTGACTCTCAGTAACAGGTAAAGACTAACTATTTTTTAACATAACTAGCAGTATGGTCCCGCCTTACCGGGAACCCGTTAACTTCGCATTGCTTCCTTTTAGAGGCAAGCTTACTTGTGAAAATAGACTCAAAATCAAAACAAAATTAAATTCGTGTTGGCGCATGCGCACTTAAAAAAGCAAACACTAATAGAGGATGAAGCAGCCTTAGGCGAGCGCATATATCAACCAAACTCAATCAATCAAACTAATAGAGGATGGCGTCAAGCCCCCGTTTCGGCCCGGTCCATGTATTTTCAAGCCCTGTTATGGTCCCGCAATCCCACGTGGATGACGTTTTTTTAAAACTAATTATATTAATTAAAAATCACAATCAAACATGAAAAAACTAAGCCTCAGGTGCACATGTAGGTATTAATAGGAATCTATATTAAAAATTTCGATTTTTTTAGAGCAGTCTTAGTAGGTATTTTGCGATCCGCAGACATACCCACAGACAGACAAGCAGACTCTTTCTTTTATTATTATAGATTTCCTGTGTTTTTAAATTCAATATACTTTTAAAACATGTGTCGGGGTTCGCTACCCTCGAACCCTCTGAGATAGAAATCGTACTGAAGAAAGAGAGTGAAATGAAGAGATTCGACGGGGAAGCGTTGTGCGAAATGTTCGCGAGGAGAGAAGATGCGGCGGAATGCTTATTGTAACTGTTTATTTTGTAAATAATAAATAAGAATATATGAGGTAGTTAAAATCTCTTTCAACGTGAATCTACGAGTCGAAACATTTTATATTCAAAGCTACAGACAGGAGAAGCCCCCCCCCCCCATCCACCCCCAAAAAAAGCCTTAGTCCCGGCCACGCGATCTGCTACAAAATGCAAAGTACACTCTTACAAAACTCAAACAAAAGAGTGAAATCCACTCCAGTAGGAGAAGTGCATTTTCGACACTGGGAAGGAGCGAATATTAACTCAGACTGAGTTAAAATCACTCGATTGGAGTGATCCTGTCGGAGGTTTAACACACAAAGGATCCACTCCTCTAGGAGAAGTGCATTTTCTTGACTGGAGGAAAGAAATTAACTCAGACTGAGTTAAATCCCTCGTTCATTTTAAGAGTGTTGGCAGTGGCATCGCGGAAATTTCCATTCGTCTATCTATTTGTATCTCTATCCACAATACAAGTTCTACCCATCTGATATTTAAAAAATCTCCCTTATATCAGATACTCGTCTTTTGTATTTTTGGTCAGTCTTCTGAATGCTTTGCATCCGTCTGTTCATTTGTCCTGTAAGTGTCTGTTTCATTTTGTTTCTAACTGACCTATTTTAATATTTTTTTTGTTACAAATTTGCTCGGAGCCATTTTGACTATGCAACAAATTTAATTTGAACTCATTAAGGGGGAATGGGCACGCTGGACGGCGGGTCTCCAAAGCAAAGTGCATCAGAGTTAATCCAATGAAGAATATACAATTTTCTCTGCCACATTTCTACGGCTGTCTTAAATGTTTTTACAAACTTTTTTTATGTGATACATGTAGCTGACTTACAAGTACCGACAATATACCACTTTTTGATATTGGTTTGAATTTTTTTTTATTTTAGATGAGGTATTCGATGCAATTTTAAAACGTGTGATTATAGAGACCAGTAAATTATCTGCATTCATTATTTAAAAAAAAACCCGCTTGTAAAAATATTCAATACAGTCGAAGAAATGTGGCAGAGAAAATAGGTTTTTTCCCCATTGGATTAACACTCAGCATCTTGAGTATGGAGACCCGTGGTCCAGCGAGCCCATTCCCCCTTAATGATAATTGGCAATTGGCATTAGCAGCGTGAAAATGAGCTTTAGTTTAAAAGTAAAATAAGTAATGCAAAAAAGAATGAAAATATTAGAGAAATGAAGACTCTATATATAAGCAATTATTGTGAAGCAAATAAAGTTAAACGAAAAACGATTGAAAGAAAAAACTTAAAGCTAACGTTTCTATTCGGAAATGAAAGAGTTAATGGTGTTCACAAATTCGTCGTACAGGGCTAAGATTGTTTTTTAAAATTCAATTGGAAATGTCGTTTTAAGAGTGTATACTTATTAAAACTATATATTATTTCAGTTTTTTTTAAAATAGGATTGTGATATAACATTCATTTCTACTAGCATAAAAAATCTTTCTTGGATAAACCAAATTAATTCTTTAAAACATAAACTTTTTTTAATCATCTTGCAGGATGCTAGTAGAAGAAATCATATCATCTCCAGCAGAATACACCCTGTTGAACCTGTCCGGAAAAGCCATAAGAAATGTCGTGGAAGAATGCTCCACCGTGTCAAAACAACGAAAGCGTCGAGAAACCAAAGAAAACGATAACAACACCAAAGACGACGAAGATGACGAAGATTGTAACGACAGCGACGACGAAGATGAATGTGAAGATCAAGACGAACAATCTCCAGAAGATGCAGAAAATATGTGGAACATTATATTCCCTGGTAATAATTCATTTTTTTAAACTTTAATGAAAAAGTTATAATTTATCTCATATAAAAGTTGGTTCTGGAAATAAAGTTTACATTTGGCATTCCAGACACATTTAAGGCAACCAGGGGAAGAACTCCTTGATGGACTAGAAATCTTCCCTTGGCTACTGGAAACCGGTTTCTCCCTCGGTTCTTCTCTTGCGGTACAAACGTGAGACTCGTGTCTTGTGTCATTTAGGGTAGCCGTGACAGAAAAACCAAGAGAGAAACCGGTTTCTTTACACCACTTTAGGTGATGACTCGCTATCGTAGACAAAGAGGCTATCCAGTCAATGAAGGGAATTTTCTCCTGTAATCTTCATTTAATATTGATAGAAAATCATTATATGATGTTGTTTAAATAATTATGCAGTACGTTTAAAGTTAAATTCATTATTTTGACGCATAGTTATATTTTCAGTCATATTCTAAAAATGCTCCAATATTCAAGCTAAAAACTTATTTAATAACTGAGATTTCTTAGTTTTCAGTTTATTTATGATAAGCTCAATCAGTATTATGTGAACACGAATCTGAATGCTTATTTATACGACATCGGCATCAATATGTTTTAACTTTTCCGTTAAAAAAACTCTTGTATTTTGTTTCTATGTATAAGAACGATAATTCAATTTATATTTTTCATTTTTTTTATCTTTAACACCACGAATGCCTCGTTAATATGTTGACAGGTATTTCTATTGGTATTATTAATCCACAGGCACTAAATGGTGCGGCAACGGGGACATCGCCAAGAACAACAGCGACCTGGGCATCCTGAAGGATACGGACATGTGCTGCAGAAGCCACGATCGCTGCAACGATACGATACCCGCGGGGGAGACGCGACACAATCTCACCAACGACTCCAGATTCACTTCGTAAGGACTGATTTGAAGAGTACACGGGAATAATAACCGATTGATTCATTAAGCGGACGCCCGCAATTGTCTGCTAGGCGGCAGAAAACCGATTTCTCTCTTTCTTCTTCGCTTGGTCTGGATGGAAGTATTGGGATCGCCAATCGCCTGAATCTTGGTAGCTAAGAACCACAGAGATAGTAGTTAAAGTATTAGCGTGGTATATCACGTGACCTACAACACTGACTTCATTGGAGCTCTTCTGTGAGCTCCTTGCGCGTCCCGTCGTTAGCATTGGAGATCACGTGATCTGTCACTCTATTACTTTAACTACGATATCTATGGTAGGAACTGGTTTCCTTACACAAGTTTAGGCGATTACTCGCTATCATCGCCAAAGCGGCCTGCTAAGGAAACTTCTCTGCAAAATCAATCCCGTTTTTCCCGTGAACTCTTCATTTGTGTTTCACTCATTATCTACACGGCATATCCTACGAGTGAAAATTCTGCGAAATTAACTGTTCAAATTGGGGTATCATTATTTAAGCCTGTAATGCATGATTTTTTTTTCAACCCGAAAAAAATATTTGTATCTTTAATACTTGTACATTATGGGAAAAATACTGCAAAAAAATTAACTGCATTGGAATTTAAATATTTTCAATTTTTAAAATTTTTGTCATATGGAAAAAGCCAACTTCAAAATTCCAATTTTGATGAGAATGACTAGAAAACTACTAAATATATTTTAAAATAACCCTCTTGAACTATAATTATTTTTTAAAAACAATTTATTCGTATTTCGTACTGATATTATTATACTTTGAATACTGCCAAAGACGTAATTTCACAACAGTTAATAACCTCACTCTTTGATTTTGAATACGCTATTATTACTGTCAACTATGAGGGTTATTATTAACTAAAACTTCAGAATGCAATGTAATAAGATGAAAAAAACAGATTTGTCGAGAGGGAGCTCTACTTTAATAGAATAAAGTGGATTATGTTACTTGTTGCCATATGTCAACAGTTTGCATTAAAGGGTTAATGTTTGACATTTTATAATTTTCCTTTCCTCATAAAATACAGTGTAGGGTAGACTAACCAATGAATGAGCGCTTAAGCACAATTTGTTTTAAGAAAATTCATACATTTTAAGAAAATATAGCTTCTGGTTCATGACGATGTGAACACATCTGTCATTACATGTAAATTCTACAAAAAAAGGAGGTGACTTTATATTGCATTGCTTTGGATCTTTTTGGGGTCCAAATAAAATGTGGTACAAAAGGCAAGTGAATGAACAGCTCTTTTACCAGTGAATGAACACCAAAATATCCAGGTAATAAACATGTTGGAATTTAATTAATGACCAATTATAACCAATCATATGTCAGATAGCTTCCTACAAGATGGGAGGAAGTCAGTTTTACCAATCCATCCAGTGGAATGATTCATAATCCTTATTTTTAAATGTATTTACAAACTGTTCATTCACTGAGGCCTGTTCACTCACTGGTCAGTCTACCCTACTCTTGTTTATACGACGCATTCCCAACTGTGTTAGAAATTAGATAAAGAAATTTGGGAGCAGTCTGTGCGACTAATTTAAAAGCCTAGGCGCAAATGCACATTACCTAGGAACATTTTTTTAATTAGGGGAGAATAATGAAAAATATTTTCCTCCATTTTTGGAGTCTACAGTTCCTGAATGGACGATTTTAAGATGGCCGGATTTACATGTTTCTAGAGTCAACGGAGTTTCACGATTTTGTTAAATCACATGAGTTTCTCCAATGCAGGATAATACTGCAAAGTTTAAGAAATCACAGTTTACAACATCCGAAGTTTGTGGGTTATTACGGTCGTCTGAATTTTTAAATTTTCTGTCAGAGTTTCTATATAGTTGATAATCAACACATTTTGGTTATTTTACAATAGCCCCAATTGGGAGATTTTAAGAAATTCACCGAAGTTTCGAAATTTGTATATCGATGTAGAGAGATTTTAAGACTGCCGAATATTTTCGATTATATGTTCACATCAATGTTAAAATTTGGACCAGTGAAGATTTCTCATTTAAAGATAATTAATTTTGGCAAGAATCAGTTCAATTAATTTTGGCAAGAAGAAAGAGTTGGAAACCAGATATAAAAAAAGTCAGTATTTTTTTTTTTTTTAAATACTGTAGTCGCGGTAACTGAGACTAAATTTATTTGTCACAAAATCGAAAAGACTGATCGCATATTGCGATTAGCGACTGGTAATTTAGAACCCTGGTTGATCAGCAAACGGAGGTGTGTGGGAGCTAATATCCTCTTAAGACCCGAGCAAAATCCAACACCGTATATTCTTAATCCAAACATACTTTTCACACAAATATATGCTAAAAAGTATGTTTTGCTAAGGAATTTTTTGAAAAAAAAAATATATATTTAATAGTTACTTAGGGAGACGCCTTGAACTCTAAAAATACACATATTTTGTGCAATAAATGCAACAAAAAAAGGTCGTTTTACTTATTTATAGCTAACATACTATTTTATCATTGTTTTTATTTCAAAATGCCTCTAAAATTAACTATAAAAGAACTTTTGAAAATTTTGGGGAAAAATATTTTTTTTAATAACTCTAATATCGTATTGTAATAACAATGCTTGCTAAATTGAAGATTTATTTGTTTGTTATCTAGATTAAGCTGCGAGTGTGACGAGGCATTTTATGAATGTCTGTCCAACGTGAATTCGGTGTACTCTAACACCATTGGAAGAACATACTTTAACATTCTCAGGAGGAGATGTTTCACTAAGGACTACCCATTGACCGAAACTTGTAAGACTTATCGATCGTAAGTACACAAATTCAAGCTATATTACTACACTGTTTAAAATGGGTTTTTGATTTTAAGAACGATGTTATTATTTTTGAGAACATTATCGGTTAATAATAGCTCCGAATGTATTTTTCTAAAAGTATGTTCTAATTTGGGAGAATGTTTAAGAAAAATGATATGCTGCCATCTATCGCTCACCACCTCCACAATTTAGACATGTCGCTGAAGAAGAGAGAAATCGTCTCCAGGGACCAGTACCCTGGGAAACTGCGCAATGACCGCCCACAGGACTTTCAGAATCAACAGATTAAACGAAAACTTTCTCAAAATATACTCGGTGGGTCTTCAGTGGTACCGGTACTCGATCGCGGGACCTTCCAATCCGGAGATCGAGATCCTAACCACAAGGCTCCCCACAGTCCCACTAAGCTAGTTGTTTAGACGAAGTTCTGGGTTGATTTCAGTTTATTTTAGCATGTATCGTTTATGTTCACTTAGGTAGTTTCAAACCAATCTAAGGAGTTAAATAGAAAAAATTCTTTTACATGAGAAATTTAGTTTAATCTATGAATATTTTTAGCTTCTTGAAAATCTCATGTAAGGAGTACGAGAGAAACACAACAGTTCCAAAAGTGTACTTGTGGAAAACACCCAAAAGATATCGCAAGTTACCACTTCCAAGTAAGTATTATAAAGTCACTTTTTTTTCTTAGACATAAGCAGGGCCTGATCTTCCATTAAGCCGGTTAGGCCTGAGCCAAGGTTACCCAAATTTTAAGCGCCCCTAAATTTGAGTTTTCACCATGGAGAATGTTGTGGACCCCTCCAAAAATTAAGTTAATTTTTTTTAAAGTTGAACCTTCCTTATGTTTTTAGCAAGACTTTGACTTAAACATTGACCTACCATAACTGGTCTGATCAGTGTTATAAGGAAGCCTATAAATTAATGGAAATAAATATCTGAATTAAATATCAAATGGCTCTATCATAACAGGCCATCATGTGTCACATTTTACAAAAAGAAACCCCAAAAATAGTTGTGTCTGCCGTCTGTTTTTTTTTTCTATATCAGGCCCTGGCCATATGTGTGATATTTTACAACAAAAGAGTTCAGTATACTATAGTGATATTTAAGGGCATTCACACGAGCGAAACTTCACTAACCCAATCCGCGACTCAACCATATCATGCGCGTTTACATGAGCCATCGATTCCATGGAATGCCAAAATCCCCATTAGGGGGAAAAGAGGTCGAGCAGGATTCATAACCCAAATGATAGTCTGTGGCCGAATCCATGGTATGAAGCTTCAAACCCTCCTTCATTGGAGAATTTGCGAAACCCCCCAATAAACCCTGCAATTCCGGTTCTGTCTGGGAGAAAATCCCCAAGAGGGAAAAATTTCTGAGTTTGCTCTTCAATCCATGGATTTGATGGCTCATGTAAACGCGCCTATCTTCAACGCAAAACTCAAACTTTATATGGAATCTGCCATCTGCTATGGAATTTGTGGTTGAAAAAAGTATCTTCAACGGGGGGGTTGTCAACCCCACACGACTACACGACCCCTGGTTCATCCAACCTACCATTTGCACCAATTGATGCATAGATTACTGCTTTCGTCACAGAAAGAGACACTACGTCACTATAAAAATGACGGCTCTTATGCTGCTCCTTTTCCAATAGCTGATCTTGCGCAATCGTAGATTCAGCCAATTTTGACGAATTGTAGCATAAATGTGTACTAAACATGAAAATGCATCTCTATTTATGACTTTCTGATGGTTGCTGGGTCGGCGCTTGTATTCGGCTAAAAGACCGCCATGTTCACTCTCATAAATGAATGCTCAAAAACGACGAAATTTTCCTTAATTTTGACGATTCATTTACTGGCAAATGCTCCGAGTTTTCCTTTCCTCAAAGTGAGGAAATTTGAATCGTCATTTATATGAGGATTCGAATGTCGTAGAACCTAAAGAAATATTTCGTATGAGATTCAGTTCCCTCAAAATCAAGATACAGAATCGTCAAATCAAGATCGTTAAATTGAGGATTCGCGTTTACTCAACAGTCACGTGATAGTTTGAAGAAACAATCCTCAAAATTAACGAAATGAGGCTTGAGGATTCATGAATCGTTAAAAATGAAAGTGTTATTTCTGAGAGTGTTGACAATGGCTGGGGCAAGTTAAATATGTCGTGTTCAATAAGTCCTCCATGTTCCCATACCAAATTAATACCTCTTGGGATACCAGATCAGGGGTTATCGGCCCATGATCTGGATCAAAATTCCAATATGTGAATGAGAATGGATGTGTGAAAGAGACCTTCCTGTAAAACAGATGTGGCATGCTGACGAGCAAAAGTCGGACTGCCTTCCTTGCGGCGCTCAATAAAAACGGAAGCCGCCCCACTTCGCCTTAAAATCGGGTAAGCTCTCTACTCCGGGCTCGGTAACCGAGTGGCATTAGAAACAACAACAAACAAACAAATATTTTTGATTGCCCAAAAATGGAATATTTGAGCAACCTTTCTTTCACCTCTGGCAAACAGGGCCGTCTTAAACTAGGCCGGGGCCCTTGGGCCTACAATAATTTGAGGCCCTTTTGGAAAGTAAAAAAAAGTGAGAAAAAACATCAAATATCAAATACAGTATGATATAATGTCTCATTAATGATGATAGAATGCTGCTGGTTTTTTGGTTACGATTACGGTTTCTTTCGGGATTTCTGTTGAGCAAAATCTTTTATTACCTAGTACAGTTGGAATAGGCGCAGTCATCGATATAATGGCATAGTTTATGGCCTTGTAAATACCTTCTGATAAAATTACTAATTTGGGAAAAAATGTGCCCGACAAATATGTTTTGAGAATAAATGTGTGAGAGAAATTGTCGGTCCTTCGGGGTCCCCTGAGAATGGGGGCCCTGGGCACGGGCCCCGTGTGCCCCTATGGAAAAGACGGCATTGCTGGCAAACATGTCCAACTTCGCGAAGACAAAATTGAGATAAAAGTTGAATATTGATTTGCGTTGAAGATTGGGTTGTATGAATGAGCGTCCATGTTATGTGTTATGCCCTTTAAATCAAAGTTTTATTCTGTAATAACTTGATAAAAATAATACTATGTAAAGTATAGGATAGTAATTAACGCATGTAGGTTCATTTTAAATGGATCATCTACACAGTTTGAAAACGTTGTCCAAAAAGCACCGAGATCCTGGAACTTTCTAGCCTTAACCACTATTTGGAGCAATGATTTTCTGCATTTGCGGTACATTCAAATATATGAATCTACTACAAAATTAGTAATTCCATGATACAAATTGTGGTGGCAGCTGGAAAGTTACAAGATTCCGTGGCAATCTTGCACCAAACTTTTTACTAGTTTATGTTATTACAATTGAGGGATGAAACTTGCCCGATTTGATTGTAGCTTATATTTTCAGTAAAATAGTAGTTTAGATATAATTATCAGATATATCAGATTAAATTTATCATTACATTAATGTGGCATGTCAAATTATCTATTTACGTTTAAAAAAAATTCTAACTTTTTTTATTCAGTTGTAGGGTGAAAATTCTTTAGAACTTGGCTGCTGAATACCAGATAAAACCTTTCCGGTGGAAATCTAAATGGACTAGTATTGTCAGATTATTAAAGATTGTACTGGATTCATAAACATACGAAAGTCTCTATTCTTTCGATGAAAATTTGTCTGAATATTAAAATGTATTTTTTTTTTTAAATAAACAAGATGTTCTAAAATAATTTAATTCACTCATTACTACTAGCTCATTCGCCTATATTTTGTTTGACATACCTCTCCAAGTACTGTTTATGTGCTTCTTTGTTTGTTTTTTTGGTCCATAAGACGAGCATTAATTATGTAGAAATTTATTGCAATGCAATTATACATATATATTGAGCTAGTTCAATAACTTTATTTCTGCGATTTCAATCTTATAACAGGTCTACACTTGAATCCTAAGGTGTCGCCATCTATTTATCTATAGTGCAAATTCAAACTAGCCCCACTAAAAGTTGAGGCAGGGGCTCTTTTTGTTTGTGTTTACAGAATTTTCAAAGACGTCTCACGTTACTTGCTAATTTTAAAAGTTCAATATTTTTAAGTAAAATTCCCTTTAAAATTGAGCCTCGAAATTTACCATTTCAGCATGTTATTCAGTTTTTCCTGTTCTGCTAAAACTCGATGATTTTATTCCATTGATTATTAAGGGGAAAAAAACTGAAAGAAGTGTTGGGAAGTTATATATTTTAGCTTTATTGATTCGTAGAAATTTAACTTGTTTTTAAACATAAATTATTTTGAGGAGAATGAAACTTATTTGTTGCAGCATTAATTGAACAATTTAATTCGACATACCGGTTTTATCTATTGGCTTGTTTTAGTTGAGCGTTTAGTTCAAACCCTATTATGATCAACTGGACTACCCCACGTAATCTAATTTAAAATGTTGTCTTATTTTCACTTATCACATTGTTTGGTTGGTTAATATACATATATTTTCAGGTTTGTGTGCTTGCTCAGAGAGCCGCTTATAAACCTTCGTCAAAAAAGACAGTCAAAACACACTCACACTCACTTGCACACATATTCGTGACAGATGCTGCCATGTATCACGCTCCACCTCCACAATTTAGACATGTCCCTGAAGGGGATTATCACATTATATCTAAGGAAATTATTCAAAATAACGAAACAGTTACTTTTTTGGGATATAATGATTTAAAATTAGTATTAAATTATAATCACTTTAAAGAATAACTAATGCTTGTTCTACACTCCTTGCCAACCTAAGTTGGGTAAATAGAAATATGCTATTTAGAAGATCCTTCCGCGGATGTAAAGAGTTCCATAAATTATTTGTCAATTCATCCAGAACATGTTTGAAACATTAATTTCATTTAAGGTCTAAGAGATTTGATTATCATTTGAGAAAATTGGGCAATTTTATCAGAATGAAGAGTGTATTTTGGTTAAACTGTACTCAGATCATTTTGTAAACTCGTAAAACAAAAGAGTGAAATCCACACCAGTTGGAGAAGTGCATTTTCGACACTGTAAGGGAGTGAATATTAACTCAGATTGAGTTAAAATCCCTCGTTTGGAGTGATCCTGTCGGAGGTTTAACACACAAAGGAGCACTCCTTTCGAGGAAGTGCATTTTCTAGACTGGAGGAGTGAAAATTAACTCAGACTGAGTTAAAATCGCTCATTCGCTTTAAGAGTGTATGTAAATATTACCTTTCAAGAGTTTCCAATTAACGGGGACCAACCGCGCTTTTCCCTCTGTCTTTTTACGCTTTGTTTTTACCCAAGTTAGGTTGGCACGGAGTGTGGATGACTCTTTTCGATAGCATGGGCTACACACATATAAGGGCTATGTTATTCGTATGGTCTGCCCACACAGCCTTTTTTTTTTAATCTATGTTATTTTATTTGTTTGACAAAAATCGTAAATTTGATTAGCTTAGGCTGTTGTTGATTAAAGAAAAAACCTGAAGTTTATTATGGGACAGCCATATGACGCCAGTGTTATCAAAAGGAATAATCTAGGACACAATGTTAATTGGATATTGGGATTGAGTATTTATTGTTTAAATGTAAAATTATGTTTCATTGTTAATGCACGAAAAAAACTGCCTTATACAAGAGGTAATTTAATTCAGTTATTCAAATTTATGAAGTAGGGAAACATAAAGGGTTGAGGTTCAACTTAAATAGTTGAACCGGAGAAAATGGTCAGAAATTTAAAAATCCCTGCTTCAAAAAAGAAGGTAAGAAAACATTATTTTTACAATAGAGTTGTCAATGAGTTTAAAGCTTTAACCGATTATGTTGTTTGTTCGAAGATAGTACAAGAATTCACGAAGAATCTCAATAGTTTTTGGAGACGGGTAAAAAAAAATTAAATTCTTTCGGACCAATAGTGCTGAGCCTCTGGCTTGTTTTTGGTCGATAATTTTTGTATTCCATATTTTGAACAGTTTTCTTGGAGATAAAAAAAGTGGGAAAACGGGACAAAATAATACATGAGTGTATGTGGGCTACCCTGTGTGATTCAATGCGGTTTGACCAAAAGTTGAGAGTTTCATATCTTTTTGGGGAATGTATGAAAAATGCTCCTACTACCCATGAATACCCACATGTATCCCACATTAGCATGCTACCAACCGGGATTGTTGGGCCATTCTGCCCCTAACGGCGGCGCCCTTCTGTTCCCTTCAGAACTTACTTGAACGAGTGTATGTTTTGTAAGTATATAGTAACTAATTTGGTTTAAAATTTAGAGGATGCTGGATGTGTGAGTTTCAGAAAATAGTTTAGTTAGCAGTTTAATTGAGTTCAACCAAATGTAAAGTTGTAGAAAACCTTACTTATATCAAACTAGTGATGAGTTTTTTTAAGAAAATATCTTCAATTTTGCTCATGATATATGATAAGCTCCATATAAAAGTGTATTATTGGCACAAATAGTATAGTATGTAGTAGAATTCCACATATAATTTCATTTACGAATTACATTAGTAAATTTACATTAATCTCTTTAGTTTGTATTGTGTGTCATTCAGATAAATTCGGGCGTCTTGATCCCACAGAAACATTTAAATTTTCATCGATAAACTATTTGCGTCAATAATCTACATTGTTTACTTCATGAATATTTGATAAGTCTTATCTCGAGATAGAGGTAAAGTGGTAGAAAACAAATGGGTAACCTGAATTGCTTTAGAAGAGAAGTTTAAAACGTAGGTATAAGCAGACAACAACAACTAAACAGATTTTTTTTCTATAAATATATCATGGCGAGCTCTAATCGTGAAGGTGGTGTTACGTTTATTTGGGCAATTGAAAACTTTGATCCAAGCTTCTTAGGTGAACTAGTTAGTCCTGTGTTTCAATCCAAGTCTTTGGATCGTACTGAATGGATAATTAGTATGGATCCGAACAAAAATACAGATTTTATTTCACTAGTTCTAACAAGATGTTGTGCAAAAAATCAAGAAGACCACAATAAAATTATTTTGGATTGTGAACTGGCCATCATTAAAGAGGATGGTTCTTCTTTAGTATCGAAGGAGATAAAAAATCATGGATTTACAACTGATCACACCTGGTCCCCGTGTCAAAACTTTGCATCGAGGGATGAAGTGTTTTATGAAAATTCGGCAGAATTTATTCTTTATAATATCCTGCGTATTCGCTGCCGAATGTGGAGAAGATTCAACGAAGGAACACAGTCTGAGTTACGTTGGAATCACACGAAAATAGAAAGAAGCCTTTTTGTGTGGGAATTGACCAATTTTTCTGGTCTTATAAATAATCAAATCAAAACAATAGCCATAAAAAACTCTCTACCCGGAACTCCTACAATAACTTTAAACTTTTATAGAGAAATAAATAATGGAGAAATCGTAATTACAATTGCATCCCACGAAAGCTCAAAGTTAGAACTTTTTTGTCAAATAGCAGTAATGGATTACAAAGGAGATATTAGTAATGATAAGTGTTTTGAATGTGAAGTTATGAATCATGTTAGTACTGGTGCTCAAGAATTTCGACCACAGACCTGGGAATTTCCTTCGTTTATAAAATATGGTGAATTACTTAAAAACCGGAACTTATATTTGCCTAGGGATGTATTATCATTGCGAGTTGACTGTTTCTTTTGGGAAAGAAATGCAGTGAATGAACACGCTTCTCATGTTCCAATACAAAATTTACAGGTATGTGAAGATTTTCCTAGTTCACAAAACAGTTCTAGTCAAAGGAAAACTGAATTGGCGCTGTCAACTAGTGACAAAGAGTCAATGACGGAGAATACCGAGAGGCCTCAAACGTGTGACAAACAATGCATGACTGAAATTGCAAATATTGAAATAAGCCTTGATAATTCATTCGAAAATACACATGAAAAAGAACCAAGTATTGTAAAGCCCACTACCCATTCTCTCGAAAGTTTTGCCCACGATTTGCATTCTATATACAAAGAGGGACTGCTTAGCGACTTCAAACTATGTGCAGGAAGCAGGACTTTCCCGGTCCACAAGAACATCCTCAGTGCCAGATCTCCCGTCTTCAAGGCCATGTTCACAACTCCGCTGAAAGAAAAAGATGGCAAAACCCTGGACATTCCAGACATTGATGGGGAGACTCTCCACAGAATGCTGTTGTTCGTGTACTCAAATGAAATAGCAGATCTGGAGTGGGAAGATGCGCTTAACCTCTACTTTGCTGCTGACAAGTACAACATTGAGGACTTGAAGAATCTGACCCGTTCCATTTTGAAAGCGAAACTCAGCGCTTCAAATGTGTGTGAGATTATGGTGCATGCAGATCTACATGAAGATCCAGAGTTGAAGACTTCTGCAATGGAGTTCATTGTGGAAAATGACCAAGAAGTCATTGGCTCAGAGGATTGGATGAAGTTGCAAAAAACGCATATTCATTTGACAATGGAAATTTTCAGCGTCTTATACAAGGTAATAAGGAAACACAAAAATTGACAACATTTTGATTTAGATCAGATTTTGTCTTTGTACGTAGTCCGTATTATTTTGAAATCTCTAACAATTAGAGTCTTAGAAGCACATAAAAATTTAATTTTAAAAAATATTTAAGTAGATAGTTATTTAGCGGGATAGATAGTTACTTAGAGAATATTTTTCATGTTTTGTAAGTAAAAATTTTTATTGTTGGTAATTTTGTGTATGGGAGACTCATGTCACCTGATGCTACAAGAGACTTGATCCCTTGATGACAAGTCATATAAAATATGCACTGCAAAAAAATCCTGTATATTACAGAAAATTTCTGGCAGTAAAGTTTTCAGAAAATATACGTAATGTACTTACAAAATATGTTGATAGATTATTCCCGTATCAAAGCAATGCAGAAAATATTTGTAATTAACAAATATTTTCTGTAGCGCAGGCACTTTACAAATAAAAGGATGAACCCTTAGCCCGTAAACGAATCAACTGATTCTAATTCCTGAAAATTTGGGACGCATGCTATCCCCAAAGTTGAAACGAATGAAAGTAATTATTAAAAAGTAATTTTTTACAAAAAAAAATTAGTGCATTCTCCATTGACCACCTACTGCATTAAGTGGATTTTAAGCTTTACTTAGGTAATGCCAATATTTATTCGCTGTAAATTTTCTCGTTTTGCATTGATTTGGGCATATTCATTTAAACTCTTTTTGAAATTTAAAATCTGTCTCTAATTCAAAATCTCGTCTATTTATAGGATCAAGTCTCCCTTTTAGAATAGCTTTTATTATTTATTGTAAAACATTTAAAAAATTATTTTTAACAGTTAAAAAACGACTTAACTAAAAAATACAGTAGAGCTTTCAATAACAACTAATTTTTTTTTAAGAAAATAATAATATTGATTTTTTAATGTTTAACGTAAATATTCTAAAGAAATCTAGTTTCGTTTGAACTGGTATAAGGTTTCTTTCAATTAAGTGAAACTTAGTATTTTTTTTCATTATTTAAAAAACAGTCAATTGTGATTATTAAAGGATTTGCAAAATCAAAAAAGCTACAAAAACAAACAAGACATTGAGGCATTTGGTCCTCAACAATTAATAAAAATACTTTTTCTAAAGAGTTATTTGTTTACAAAATAAAAATTAAAAGCTGAAAAAAGGATCAAGTGACCCACAAGTCTAAAAAAATAGTATTAGAAAGTATTTAAAATTAATTATGAAAATAATTTAGTGATGTGACTGCTTGAATTATTATTGGTTTTTTGTAATAAATAAACTATAAATTCACAAATTTTCGTTTTAAGATTCCTTTACCAATGATGTATGCAAAAATAATCATTACTCTATCATCTTCTAAAATTTAATTAACAGATTTAAAATTTAAAGGAAAATTTAACAAATGTTGCGGAAAAGGAGTGCAGTTTAGTAATATGAATGATTGAGTGTTTATTGATGATAATGTGTATGAGTAAGGGAGGTACGTTTTATTTCTCAAAGAGTTTGTAATGTTATTTTTTATTTAATCTGGTACTTCGTTTTTTAATGTACGTGATATTTTCAAAAATAAGTAACCTCATTACAAAAAAAGTAAAATCTATATTGTATCTTTCCTTTACATAAATATGATACTTTTATTTATTACACTTTTTAAACCCTCTAATGCATACTGTTGCCGTTGGTCAACAAGTAACAAAATCCACTTTATTCTATTAAAGTAGGGCTCCCTCTCGATAATTTTTTTTATCTATTACGTTCCATTTTTAAGTTTTAGTTACTAATAATCCTCATAGATGACAGCAGTAAAAGTGTATTCAAAATTAAGGAGTGAGGTTACTAACTGTTGTGAAATTACGTTTTTAGTAGCATTCAAAGCATAATAGTATTAGTACTAAATACAAATAAATTGTTTTGAAAAATTAATTATAGTTAAAGAGGGTTATTTTTAAATATATTTAGTAGTTTTCTAGTCATTATTATCAAAATTTAAATTTTGTAGTTGGTTTTTGTCATATAGAAAGAAAATTAAAATTTGAAATATTTAAATTCTAATGGAGCTAAATTTTTTTCAGTATTTTTCCCATAATGCATGAATATTAAAGATACTTATATATTTTTCGGGATGAAAAAAAAATCATGCATTAGAGGGTTAATTGCTAAGAACTGTAATTGACTAACTTTTAAACTGTAAAAAATCTCCATTTTTTATTTTATTAATAATTTTAAATTTACCAGTTTAATCAAGTGTTTTATCATAAAAGGGGAGGTTTGCTCAGGTGTGGGACTTCAGTCTACAGGACAAATCAGCACACATTGTTATATTTCAACATATCAGTATTTTTTCTTTGAATTAATGCAGTAATTTATCTCAAGGCATTGTTGCGTTCTTATCTGAAGCGTTTCGTTTAGATAAAGCGTTTTTTAAAATCATACAAAGGAATTTGCATCAGTAACTCTCACCTAGAACAGCTACCACATATGATTCTTAGGAGAGAAAAAAATGCCAAACAACACTTTTTTCTTAATTTAAACTTTTAGTCGCCATAATTGCTTATTTTAATTTACTTTCTTTCCCAAATTCAATTAATATATCCAATGCTAATTAACTTGCAGTTCAAAGGGGAAAAAAGTAAAATTAGCTCTAAAAATGGAACGTGAACTTATCATAACGTCGTCGTTTATACTTTTTCAAACAATGGTTTACAATTTTCGAACAAAAAAAAACCCTATAATTTGTAGTTTGCTGTCTTTATATAATTATGTATTAATAACCACTGTAAAGTAAATTTTACTATATAATTAATAGTTCATTTTGCATAACTGATTCTTTTATGTTTATTGTGTTGATATGTCAGTTGTGTTGCAATGATATTACTGAGAAATACATTAATTCCATTATATTTTAATTTAAAAATATTCTTTTATGACTCGGCCTAAAGAAATGTTAAATCTTAATTCATAATGTCAAATTAAGTAAAAAAATTAAGAAATTACATCAGACTATAGGCTATATATATATTTTTTAATTTAAGTTTTATTTACAAAATTGGTCATTTCTCTGATTTTATTAAGTTAATTATTTTCTTTTACTTTAACTCGAATGTAATGAGCTTGTTTTACGTCCTTGGTGGCAGCAGTTCCACAAGAATAAAAATAAGGTCTCGATTTGTTAATCAATAAGTGACTATAGCTTACCGCGTCAAACCACTACACTGTGACGATTTAATTTCAAATCATGATATGTTAGGTATACGTAAATGTTTATATTCGTTATATTTTTTATTGTATTTATTAGTTATATTTATATTTCTATTAAATGCACTTAAACTACAAGGTAAACCATTTGCTCATTTTCTTTTCTACACATTCTGCTACGATTTCTACAATACATTCACTTACACTGTTGCCACGTAAAGTTTAATAACATCTTTAGTCACTTTAATAAATCTTTACAATACACCGAAACCACAAATGAAATCCAGCAATGAAAGCATTAATAATTACGTCACGTGAAACAAACCGACTGAGTCCATTCACAAAAATGCTACAATTGTGTTAACAATTAGTTTTTAATTATTTGTGATTTTGGCAGATCATGTGGATGGGAAAATCGTAGGTGCGCATGTCTTATGATTATATGGCATGTGTAAAAAAACCTAGAGTACCCATTTGACTTAGGTTCTGTCGGCAAAATTAATATCTCGGCATACTTTAACGACCACAGAGAGCTCATATTCATGGTAATCTAAGAGTCAAAATTGATGGCTAGAGCCGCCTTGATGGTGCCACAAAAAATTGCTCTAAATTCTGGGGAATATGCCGAGTCTGAAAAAGGCTTAACCACCAATAATGTAGCCCCACTGGAATGGGGAAAAACTGAAATTACAAAAAAAAAAAAACCCACGTAAAAATACTAGTTGCGTAATCTCTTTTGCTGGACTAATAAAAAAAAAACAATTCATGAAATGCTTTTTTTACTGTATATACACCACACCTTCCCAAAACAAACAAGCATATGTTTCCTGTTTTAAGTCTCTTAAATGTTGGCAGGTATAGGCAGTCGGAATTATTGTTCTGTTTGCAACAATAGCCATGGCAATATTGACAACACTTTTTCCTCTAAAGCGCGTTGGCGTGTCCCGCCGCCGCAATTGGAGTTCACGCGATCTCGCCACTCTCATTCTTTTTATTATGATCTCTATGGGTGGAAAGCAAATTGTTAATGAGATTTGCTATCGAGCATAAGTTTAAAGCGTATGTATAAACACACAGCAACAAAAAAGATTATTTTCTATAAAGACATCATGGCGAGCTCTAATCGTTAAGGTTTTACGTTTATTTGGAGAATTGAAAGCTTCGATTCAGTCTTCACTGGTAAACTAGTTAGTCCAGTGTTTCTATCTAAATCTTTGGATCGTACTGAATGGATAATTGTGTGAATCATAATGAAGACGAAAATTCTTATTCACTAGTTCTAACAAAATGTTGAGCAGGAAATGAAGATGACCGCAATAAAATAATTTTGGATTGTGAACTGGCCATTCTTAAAGAGGATGCTTCTTTTTTGGTATCAAAGGAAATAAAAAAATAATGAATTCAAAACTGATCACAGCTGGATCCCGAGTTTAAACTTTGTATCCAGAGATGACGTGTTTCAAGAAAGATCGGAAGAATTTCTTTTCTCAATGTCCTGCGTATTCGCTGCCGAATGTGGAGAAGATTCAATGAAACAAAACATTTGGAGTTTTGTTGGATTCACGCGAAAATAAAAAGAAGCTTTTTTTGTGTGTGGAAAATGACAAATTTTTCTTGTCTTAGAACAAATCAGATCAAAAACTATAGAGGTGTGGGTTTACAGTTACCCCTTTCAATACCAATGACAATTTATCATCATCATTTTAGAAATTTGTTTCTGATCGTCTATAGCCATTTATGATATCAAAAAGCATATCTTCAAACTTTTCCTTTCAAAAAATATTTTTTATTAATCCCGATAGATATTACGCCCGTTATTTTTTTTAATTAGGATCAGAAACATAATGCCAAATGGCATCACTGGGACTGAAAGGGTTAAATTTAGGAGCTATAATTGGTATACTTTTGATTTTGTTTGCGTGCAATCAGTTTTTTTGCCCTTAATCAATTCCTTATTTTATCTCCAGCCATTATTGAGAACTTATCTGGAACATTAAGATAAAGTGTGGATCTGATAAATGCTTATGCTTACATTTTTTCAGCACAATAAGGCATATGAAACTTTTGTATTGAAAGCTACAACAACAGCCGATTTTATAATGACGAGTACTAATCGCCAAGACGTAGTTACATTGCTTTGGGAAATTGAAAACTTCACCCAGCTATTCACCCACAAACTCGAAAGCCCAGTGTTTCTGTCAAAATCTTTGGACTGTACTAGATGGCAATTGTGTTTGTATCCAAAGGCTCAGTTGTGTGATAATATTAATGACGATTCCATTTCATTGAGTCTTACGAGATGCGGTTCCCCCAATCAGGAAGTCCATAGAATTGTTTTAGATTGTGAGTTGTCAATTATTGACGACGATGAACAAACTACTTTGATATCGAAGCAGATTACAAAACACGGATTCAAAGAAAATCACAGCTGGTCACCTTGCAAAGGCTTTGTGTCAAGAAATGATGTCTTCTTTGAAAGAAGGAGTGAGTTCATGCCTTGTAATGTACTATATGTTCGTTGCCAAATGTGGAAAAGTTATAAGGAAACGACGATGTCAGAATTACATATTTCTCACACCAAAATAGAAAGAAGCCGTTTCGTCTGGAAAATTAACAACTTTTCCTGTCTTAAGGCGGATGAGGTGAAAGAAATGCACGTAATAAATAGTCAGTCCGAGTTTCCTGTTTTAAGTTACAGATGTTACACCGATGAAATTAACGATGAAGTCATTTTTGAAATTGAATCGGACAAAAGTAATAATATCGGCATTTGTTGTGAAGTAATGGCTCTGGACTGTCTTGGAAAAAAAATTGAGTCAAATTGGCAGGATTTTGCCTCATACGATGAAAATCCCTACAAATTTTCTCCATATTTAGCCTTAAGTAAACTAATTAGCAATAAGGCAATGTATTTGCCTAAAGATATACTGTCATTGCGAGTTGACTGTTTCTTCTGGAGTAGTGATATAAAAGATAATACTTTTCCCACCACTCCTATACCAAATTGGAGACCACGTAAAAGTTTACATGCTGCAGAAAGAAAAGATCGACAGGAAACAGTTGCTGTGCCAACACGGACAAATGACGAACAGTCCATGACCGAAAACGTTCCGAGTCCACGAAAATGTGACAAACAATGTATGACTGAGGCAGAAAATACGAAAGTATTCCATCACAAGGCTGAAACTATGCGTGAAAGAGAAATATGTGATGTTAAACCTGATACCCAACAGAATTTTGAAAGATATTTTAAAGATATGCATTGCATGTATGAAGAAGGACTGCTTAGCGACTTCACCCTGTGTGTAGGAAACAGAACTTTCCCAGTCCACAAGAACATCCTCAGTGCAAGATCTCCTGTCTTCAAGGCCATGTTCACCACTCCGCTGAAAGAAAAAGATGGCAAAACCTTGGACATTCCAGACATTGATGGGGTGACTCTCAACAGAATGCTGTTGTTCGTGTACTCAAATGAAATAGCAGACCTGGAGTGGGAAGATGCGATTAACCTCTACTTTGCTGCTGACAAGTACAACATTGAGGACTTGAAGAATCTGACCCGATCCATTTTGAAAGCGAAACTCAGTGTTTCAAATGTGTGTGAGATTATGGTGCATGCCGATCTACATGAAGATCCAGAGTTGAAGTCTTCTGCAATGGACTGCATTGTGGAAAATGACCAAGCAATCATTGGTACAGATTATTGGATAAAATTTCAAAAGAAATATATGCATTTGGCAATGGAAATATTAAGTGTCTTATACACAGTAGTAAGGAAGCGCAAAGATTGACAAAATTTTAAGCAAGAGCTAATATTGTCTTGGAACATAGTCCTGATTATTTTTAAATCTTATCATTGGTGTTTTAGAACACACATTAAAATGTATTAGTAAACAGTATTCAAATTAGTTTTCTTTTAGGAAGTTACACTTCAAATAACAAAAAACCTGCTCAAAATTTATCAATTATGCCACAAAAAACTAAATATAATTAGTTATTAATTTAAAAATTATTTTGGCTTTAAAATCGAGCTCGTTTGGGATTGTATAGATAGTAAGAGATGGGTTATTATTGTGATACAAATTTAATTATATTATAAAAATATGATAAAGGATACAACATCAATAGAAACATACCATTTATGTGCTCAGTATAATTTCTTAATAATTTTAATGTTTTGCACCGATAAACATTGTTATATTGTTGTTAGTATTGTAGATAGAAGACTCGGGTCACCTGATGCTAGAAAAGACATGATCCCTAGGTAATACTAAATGATATAAAATATGCACCGCAAATCAATTCATGTTATATTCAGAAAATTTCTGGAAGTAAAGTTTCCAGATAATATCCATAATTCACTTACAAAATATGTTGATAGAATATTCCCATACCAAAGCAATACAGAAAATATTTATACTTAACATGCATTTCCTGAAGTGCTGGTACGTTAAAAATAATGATTTGAACTCATGACCCATATTTACTAATTCTTATTTATGAAAATTTGGTACACAGGTTAGAGTCCCAACGTTAAAATTAATTTGAGTATATATTAAAGTAAGTAACTATTACATAAATTAGTGTAATTTATATTGACTGCCCACTGCAGGTGATTTTTAAGTCTAATTTAGGTAATGCCAATATTTATTCATTGTAAATTACTTTTATTTTGCATTGTTGGTCATGGTCATATAAAATCTGTCTCTAATTCAAAATCTGTTTTCATCTGTTTATGGAAATATGTCTCCTGATAGGCGGGAAATAGTTTCATCTATTTTTTTATTGTAAAAATTTTAAAACATGATTTTGAATAGTAGAAAAATTGCTACACTAAAAAGACAGTAGAGCTTTCAATAACCACTATTTTAAATACCGAATTATTTTAAAATATCGAAAGAGATCGAATCTCGTTTGACCGGGTATCAAGTTTCTCTTATTGGTCAAACTTATCCTTTTTTTTAAGTTTTGAAAAACAGATAATTGTGATCATTCAAAAGTGATTTTTAAAATATAAAGAAGCTTCTACAACCTGGCATTGTGGCATTTAGTATTTCAAAGTGACTAAAAAATACTTTTTCTCGTTTGACCAGGTATCAAGTTTCTCTTATTGGTCAAACTTATCCTTTTTTTTAAGTTTTGAAAACCAGATAATTGTGATCATTCAAAAGTGATTTTTAAAATATAAAGAAGCTTCTACAACCTGGCATTGTGGCATTTAGTATTTCAAAGTGACTAAAAAATACTTTTTCTCGTTTGACCGGGTATCAAGTTTCTCTTATTGGTCAAACTTATCCTTTTTTTTTAAGTTTTGAAAAACAGATAATTGTGATCATTCAAAAGTGATTTTTAAAATATAAAGAAGCTTCTACAACCTGGCATTGTGGCATTTAGTATTTCAAAGTGACTAAAAAATACTTTTTCTAAGAAGTTATTTTTTTACAAAATAATAATTAAAAACTCAAAAGAGGTTCAAGTGACCCAAGTCTCTGAATAAATTAGTATTAGAAAGATTTTAAAATTAATTTTAATGGAAATAATTACGTACTGTGAATGTTTGAAATATTAATGCTATTTTAAAAAAGAAACTAACTTATTTACAAATTTTCGTTTTAAGTAACTTTTACCAATAATTTATTCACAAATCATCACCACTAATCTTTACAAATTAGTGAAAGAAGTTAAAATTTAATAGGAAAATTAAGCCACGGATGTTGTCCATAAGGAGTGCATTGTAATAATATGAATGATTTAGTATTTATTGATGATGATGTACTTCAGTAACGGAGGTACATTTTGTTTCTTAAAGACTTTGTAATATTACTTTTTATTTAATCTTTTACACCCTTTTTTTAATGTATCCATTATTTGCGAAAATAAGTAATCACATTACATAAAAGATAATTCTACGTATGTATTTTTCTTATGCATAAATATAATACATATATTTTATTATAATATTTAATTGGTACGCTGTTAAAAATTTAGCACTTGCTTTCACCAAAAATTAGGTTCCTAGTAGCTTTAACGGCTGTTCGGTGAAATGTTTCACGATATATTTTCTGTATATGTTTGAACCATTTGTCAGGTTTTGTGTTCCGAAATCTGAAAAATGGTTCAACCGAATACAGAAAATATGGTGAAACATTTCAGAACACAGCCGTTGCAGCTACTAGGAACCAAATTTTCGATGAAAGCAAACACAAATTTTTTTAACAGTGTAAAACTGAAAAAAACTAACTTTAAAACTGTAAAAAAATTGAAAAAAGTGTTTTTTTTTATCAATACTTTTAAATTTATCAATTTAATCATGAGTTTTTATCATATAAGGGGAGGTTCAGATGTCTGATCCAAGATAAGAAGTCAAATCGAGCATACATATAATTTATTTGTGTCATATTGTTTTTCTTTAAATTAATGCAATCATTTATCTCAAGTCATTGTTGTATTCTTATCCAGACCATTTCGTTTAGATAATGCGTTTTTTTAAATATATTTCTAGCAGTAATTCTCCCCTTCAACCACTACCACACATGATCCTAACAAACAAATTTGCTAGACAGCTTTTTTATTCTTAAACTTTTAGTCGCCATAATTGCCTATTTTTATTTACTTGCTTTTACAATTCAATTATTAAACCCCTTTTTGCTAGCTAAACTAACCTGCAGTTCAGAGGATTTATCAGCCAACTTTATTTTGATTCTGACTCGCCAGGTGGCGTTACAAATTTTCGCCAAATGATACGTCTGGCGATTTAAAAAAGGGGATACGTTTCTCTTTCTGGGGAGTGGAGCACGGCAAGCTTTCTCAATCACAAGATAAAGATTATTCGATTGTAATCAGGTTTAGGCTAACGAAAACTGGTTCCGGTACTCTTTTGCGAGCCCGGACGATGTTCTGGAGGGAAAAAAATTGTGTTGTTTGGTTATTTCTCTTTCATTTAATTTTTTTTATTTGTTTATTAAATTATATTTATTTTGTAAATATTACGATCTTTCAGGAAACGATTTCTTTTCTGGTTTGCTCGTACTAATACATTATATTTCTATTTATACTTACCGAGATTTGATACCGCTATGAACTGCTCTAAAGTCATCCCTGTAAACTTCGGAATACTAGTTTAGCTTCGGCACATAAACAGTATTGTTCTTAAGGGGTCATAGAAGTCTTAAAAATGTGCAAAGAAGATGATCTTTAATGTAATTTTTTAACTACTCAACATATAAGTATATTTTTTATATGTAATTTTATAAAATTTATTTATTAATATAACAAATTTTAAATTTATGAAACTTCAGCCAAAACTAAAATATATGATAACAAACATAAAACTATTTGAACACATTGGAATTAGGCTTGCGTGCCAAATTTTGAGGTCAAAATTGAAGAAATGAGCAAGAAAATGACTTTATATTGTACAAATATGTACAAACAAAGACTTGTACCTAAATTCTGAGCTCAATTTTAATTAAAATTTAAGTTAATAGCTTTTTTCTAAAAAAAAATTAATAAAAATGTAAGAAAAAAGCTTGGAAAATAATTACTTATTAAAATTGAGTTTAGAAATTAGGTATAAGTCTTTGTTTGTACATATTTGTACAATATAAAATCATTTTCTTTGTCATTTCTTCAATTTTGACCTCAAAATTTTGCGCGCAAGCCTAATCCCAATGTGTTCCAATAGTCTTATGTTTGTTATCATTTATTTTAGTTTTGGCTGAAGTTTCATAAATTTTAAAATTTGTTATATAATAAGTCAATCTTATAGAATTGCATAAAAAAAATTATACTTTTATATTGAGTAGTTAAAAATTGCATGAAAGATCAAACTATGCTTTGTAGTTCCTTCTTTGCACATTTTTAAGACTATGACCCCTTAAATCTAGTTCCGTACTTTTAATTGTTGGCGTAGCAATCTTTATGTTTGTTAAAACTAATGGCATACTAATGCAAAAGTAGAAACCCCAATGTATAATGAATCTGTCGTATTAGCAGTTTTAAAGGCAATAATAAGGTCAGCAAGATACAAACAAACGCGGGTTTATGGTCTTCAAAAACATGTGCAGGAACCTTTTGTATTACTAGTGGCAGTTTGTCAATTTGTTCATTCGGTTGATCTTGTAAATTAGACACTGGTCTCTTTATTACAAGCCTTACTCCCGCCACTAATCTGTACATTCGTTCTGAAAGAAGCTTTCTACATTGCACACCTTTGGAGCGGGGAAATCTTGACGTGTTATTTGCAACTTTTCAAGGCCTCTAAAATAGCGTCGGACAGAGTGATTGGCACATTAAACTTTCAGTACTCTGCCACCAAACGACACATGTTCTTGAATATTGCTCGAGAAGTTCTTAAAGAATTAAAAAGCCTACATGTGCAGTTACTTTAGTACTAGAATGAAATTCTCGTCGAAACGCAAGGGTATTATAATAACATTAACTGCCACCTATAACCACTTCCGCACAAGATTTATAACTTCAGAACAAATATAGACTAACCCAGCATTCAGTTACAATTTGAATCTTCAACTCTAAAAATTGGCCACTATAATTACATTTTTCCTTCCGCAAATTAAATAAATTATCTTTATAGTTTGCTAAACTTATTTGCAGTTTGAAGAATAATTATGTAAAATTGAACGAGACACATCCTGTAGCATCCTTTCCGTGATCTTTGGCAATGCTTTGAAAATCTCACCTTAAATTACACGAGATTCTTGTAATTAAATAACTATCAATAACTATAATATTTGAAAAAACCTGATATATCCAGAACATTTGGCAATGATAAACATGAAATAACTCCAAATTGCACTGATAATTAAAGGAATTTAATTGTAAATTAATACCAATTAGCTCTTTAAGCAAAAAAAAGTAACACTGTGAACCACTTTCTTAGTAAACAAATATAATAAACATTAAAAAAAAATCACATTTTGGTATATTTTTTATAACGCCATTCCAAATCGATTTACAAAGAAAAAATTAATAATCTTTAACATTTCAAATAAGGTTTTTCGTGATATTGCTGATGTGGCAACAGTAATTTAAATGACTAAGAATTCAATTCCAATGCTACTTTAATGGGTCGTTCGTCGACATGACAAGATGACAGATGTCCGTATGGACGTACAAACAGAAGAACAAAAAGTATGAAGTTAGGTCCTTGCTGTCCTATCTTTCGATGACAAAAATGATTCTTAAGATCTGATGGATAGAACAGATTTCGTCACCGAAGTAAGGACAGACAGACGGGACACTTTGGGAAGACTACCATGTCAATACCTTCTTTTCTATCAAAAAAAATGTTTCGAATTTAAAAAAAGATTATAAAATATTCTAAAAATAACGTCAGGGCTTCATCCTCATTGACTATACATCCCAGGACCCCTCCCTAAACATTTTTAAATAAACGTTTATATTTCTCCCTTCAATAAACCCACAGACTACGGCCGTCATTTTAGAAATGGTAAACCAAAGGTCACTAAGTGATTCGATTGAATAACTCGTCAAATATTCAGCCAAATGTAACAAAAACTAAGATTTAGGGTTTATGAGGATTCTTAATATTTCTTAATTATAAAATTGGGTGCTGCCATTGAAAATTTTAAAGTTAATAGCATTTTTAATATGAAGACGGCTCCTTATGCAATTTTTTGTCCTGCAATTAACTCATGATGTTATATAAACACAAAGTCAAAAAGGTTCTATAGGATGACTAACGTTCGAAATAATCGCTAGTGGGAACTTTTTCCACAGCTGTACATATCAAAATAGCTAAAAGTATCCAAGCGCCAATAGCCCTCGTGTAGCTCTAGTGCGACGATAATTTAAACCAAATCTAATCTAAAAGTATCCAACCTATACTACAACTAAAGTAGTCAAGTTTAAAAGTCGCGCGAAATTCTTTGACTGGATTTATAATGAGCTCCGCCCACTTTTCCATGTGGTTTAGGTTTACAGTTTGAACGATTTAGATATTGGCGTTTTTTTCCTTCTACGATTTGGCGACATTTATTTTTGTGTGTCATCAAATTTTAAAATCATAGATTCTCGTTTGTTATGAACGTTTTTGTCATAAAAAGTACTTGAAATGTAAAAGCATCATTTAAATTCTGTATTAACATACAAAGATAATGCATGTGTGAATTATTTAAATTAATAATAAATCTTTTTAATCAATTAAGCCAAGTTGTCCTACAGATGTCGCCACGATTCTCAAAATGAAGCTTTTAAAAAAAATTAATAATTAAAAAACTGATTGATATTGTTCCTTCAAATCTTTTTTAAATTGTCTTTCATCCCTATTTGCGTATCTGGTGCAAACAGATCATACGTTTAAAAAATACTTTTCAAGAAACTATGATTTGAAAAATAAAGCATTACGTGTATAGGACTGACAGTCCCTCTTCAAAGAAAAAACAATAAAACTACTTAATCTTAAAATAGTAGTGGAACTTAACATTTCAAATACAATAAATATGTCGTTTATATTTTTTAAAAAATTACCATTCTTGAACAAAAAAACTATAATTTGTAGTTAGAAGTCTTTTTATGATTATTATTACATTAAAAAACACTGCAAAGTAAATTTTCATATAATTAATAATTCCTTTTGTCTTACTGATTCATTTATATTTATTTCGTTGATATGTTTGTTGTGTTGCAATGATATCAATATGAAATACTTTGATTTAATAACATTTTAATTTAAAAATATTTTTTGATAACTCTTTCGCAACAAATGTTTAAAGTAAAGAAAATAATGAAATTACATCAGAGAATATGTTATAAGATTAATAAAATTTAAGATTTATTTACAAAAGTTGGCATTTTTCTAATTTTATTATGTTAATTTTTTTTTACTTTAACTCGAATATAATGAGCAGATTTCATGTCCTGTGTGGAAACAGGTAAACAAAAAAATTGAGGTCTCGATTGTTGGTAGGTTGGCAGCATTTTCAGACTTGTGGGTTTGGTCAACGACCCGCTCATAAACCTTCGTCAAGTAATACAAACACAACACACATATACGTTACAGATGCTGCCATCTATTGTGCACCACCTCCACAATTTAGAAATGTCCCTGAATGGGACTCGATTGTTTAATCAATATAGTGGCAGGACCTAACCTTATCAAACCCCTACACTGTGATAATTTACTTGCAAAAACGTCGTCTTTGGTGACTTTAAATATTAAATATTAGTTTAATTTTAAATTTATTTTTTAATTAGTTTAATTGTATATTCTTACTAAACACACTTAAAATATATCGTAAAGCGTAAAATATTTGTTCATTTTCTTTTCTACGACATTCTATAGCTCTGTTGCCACACAAAGCTTAGTTACATCTTAAGTCTTGTTTTTGAATTTTTACACCACCTATCACCGAAACCACAATGGATTCCACGAAGGAAAGCGGAAATTATTTACGTCACGTGAAACAAACCGTTTATTAGTTTTTGATTATTTGTAATTTTATGAATATATATCACAGTCAAGTTTCACTTGAAACGGTTTTTGACGATTTTGTAAATTTTCAAAAATACATATGTATGGGCCATAGCCAATCTGTCAGTGAGAAAAATCCAATGAATTTTTTTTTTAAAGAAACCTATATGTGCTACCTTCATCCACTTTTCTAAAATACTTAAGAGGAATTTCGTTAGTTTATTTTTAACAAGTAATTAAACATTTTCATAATTAGTGTATCCATTGGATATACCATAGAGTCCACAGAGTGGACATTTATAATCATACGTAATTACGGTTTTATTATTTATTTTTATATAATATAACCGGTTTTATTATTTATATATAATATATATATATATAAAAACATCATAATCTAAGTTATTATCTAATTCCAAAAGTGTGTCCACTCCAAAGACACTCATGAATACTTACCGGAGGATTCCTACGGAATACAAGTGATATAGACATATGAAGACATCTCAGACAAAACAAGAAGTTCTTAAAGAACTAAAATAGCCTACTTTCCTGTTACTTAAATACTTATTAAAATTCTTATCTTGAAAAAACTAGGTTCGTAACAGTAAGTGACATCAACAACCGTTTTTCCACATTTAATTTAAAATAAATTTCACTAAACACAGCATCTAACTAAACACAGCATCTTTCACTAAGCACAGCATAATTCACTAAACACAGCTTTATTTGCAGTTATAAATAAATATTTAATTTTTCGTAGAACAAAAACCAAAAAACTACTCCTCAATAAACATTTACTTGTTAAATTCGGCTAGTTTCATTTATTTTATTTCGAAAATTAAATGATTATTACTTAAATCGTTTGCAAAAAATTTATATTTCAAACAATAAATATGTAATATTCTTCGCTTTTAAATAGAATGAAAACAATTTATATCAACAACAAAGCTCTTGTAGTGAAATATATATTTGACGTCATCTTAAATTGATCGATGTCTCAAAAATAAATTTATTTTAATTTATTGTCTAAAAGAATTAAAGTTTCTCAAGCAATTGTTGCTATGGCAATGGTGATTTAATTCTAATAAAAATGGCTTCCTATGCTTTTTAAATAAGCATTAAATTTTGAAGTTTTTAAATAACTGAATTACTTAGAATTCGAATTCTTTTCTGAAATTTTCAATGTATTCTAATTTCGATGCGCTGAATTTTTTTACGTATCTCACTTGTCCGTAGCATTTGTAGTTAATTTCAGCGATTTAAATGACTCGAAATTGAAGTTCAATGCTAATTCAATGGGAAATTCGTCGTCAAATAGTAGATTTATGTCCGTCCTATCGTACAGATAGACGGAAAAAAAGTATGAAAGTTGGGTGTCTGAGGTTATACCTTTCTTATAAAAAAAGAATTTTTAAAATCGGATTGATAGAACTGATTTTGGAAGGGGGGTACGGACGGACAGACGGACGGACGGGCGGACATCGACCGCATGTCAATACCTACTTTTTCATTTTTTTTAATTCTTCGAATTAAAAAAAAAGAAGAGTGGGCTAAAAAAATATATATATACAGCAACACTAAAATAATCAAACAATAAAGTACAATTGAATCATAAACAAAATGACTTCCTTATTTTCCCTTATCGCTACCCAATTTTATTTTAGAACATTAAAAACTGATATCCACGGAGTGAACACATTTTATGAGAGACGAAAAAAAAATCATTTAAACAAACAAACAAAATTATTTGTTTCTTTGCTCTTTTAGTTTTTAGCCTACTTTTCTTTTTTTTTAATTCGAAGAATTAAAAAAATAAAAAAGTAGGTATTGACATGCGGTCGATGTCCGTCCGTCCGTCTGTCTGTCCGTCTGTCCGTCTGTCCGTCCGTCCGTCTGTCCGTACCCCCCTTCCAAAATCGGTGCTATTCATCCGATCTTAAAAATTCTTTTTTTATTAGAAAGGTATAACCTCAGACACCCAACTTTCATACTTTTTGTCCGTCTGTCTGTACGATAGGACGGACATAAATCTACTATTTGTCGACGAATTTCCCATTGAACTTGCATTGAAATTCAATTTCGAGTTATTTAAATCGCTGAATTTAACTAGAAATGCCACGGACAAGTGAGATACGTCAAAAAATTCAGCCAATCGAAATGAGAATACATTGAAAATTTCATAAAAGAATTCGAATTCTAAGTACTTCAATTATTTAAAAAACTGCAAAGTTTAATACTCATTTAAAAAGCATAGGAAGCCATTTTTTATCAGAATTAAATCACCATTGCCATAGCAACAATCGCTTGAGAAACTTTAGTTCTTTTAGACAATAAATAAAAATAAATTTATTTTTGAGACATCGATCAATTTAAGATGACGTCAAATATATATTTCTCTACGAGATCTTTGTATGTTGATATAAATTGTTTTCATTCTATTTAAAAGCGAGGAATATTACATATTTATTCTTTGAAATATAAATTTTTGCAAACGATTCAAGCTATAATTATTTAATTTTCGAAATAAAATAAATGAAACTAGCCGAATTTAGCAAGTAAATGTTTATTGAGGAGTAGTTTTTTGGTTTTTGTTCTACGAAAAATTAAATACTTATTTATAACTGCAAATAAAGCTGTGTTTAGTGCTGTGTTTAGTGAAAGATGCTGTGTTTATTTAGATGCTGTGTTTAGTGAAATTTATTTTAGAATTTAAGGTGGAAAAACGGTTGTTGATGTCACTTACTGTTACGAACCTAGCTTTTTCAAGATAAAAATTTTAGTATTTAAGTAGCAGGAAAGTAGGCTATTTTAGTTGTTTAAGAACTTCTTGTTTAATTTCCAATAATAGTTTTTATATTTAAAAAAAAAATACTGTGAATATTTCTTACAGAAATTAAAGAATCTGATACTGCAGTTTATAAAATCTTCTTGAGGACACACTCTAAAAAATGAATGCTCAAATACGACGAAATTTTCCTTCATTTTGACGATTCCGTTACCGGCAAATACTCCGAGTTTTCGTATCCTCAAAGTGAGGAAATTTGAATCGTCATTTTTATGAGGATTTGAATGTCGTCTAATCTAAAGAAATATTTCGTCATTTTTGAGCATGTGAGTACAACAATGAGATTCAGTTTCCTCAAAATCAAGATACAGAATCGTCAAATCACGATCGTAAAAGTGAGGATTCGCGTTTATTCAAAAGTCACGAGATAGTTTGACGAAACAATCCTCAAAATTAACGAAATGAGGCTTGAGGATTCATGAATCGTCAAAAATGAAAGTGTAATTTCTGAGAGTGCAGTCAGTCCTCGGAGTGGACATTACAGAGTTTTAGGATAGAATTTCAAAAAGATTAAAATAACATATTGAAGTTTATTATTACTCTTCTGCTTCAAAGCATTGTTGTGAATATCCTAGAAGTTAACTTAGAAAAATAATTTAAAGACCCTGAGGGATAAAGACATGGTTCCTATATCTTGTTTTAGCAATGACCCATATTGATAAATAATATATATTTTGTTGTTTTTCAATAAGAAGACACAAAAAAGTTAGGTATTATTATTTACAGGCAAATATGAAAGTCCAAAAGATCAGCGCATCAAAACTGGAAAACGTTGAGAATCCAAAAAAAAACGAATTGGAAGTGCTTCAATTATTTAAAAAAAATGAAAAATTTAACACGTGTTTAAAAAGCATAAGAAGGTAATTTTTAATGAAATTAAATCGCCATTGCCACTTAATAATCGTACGAGAAACTTTATTTACATAAAATAAACATTTAAAAGAAATCATTGTTCTGCTTAAAATCTATTTAGAATGACAACATAATATGTAAAACTGTTAGATTCTTTGATTGTTCGTATTTTTGTTTAGAAAGAGGCACAAGGTGTTTTTTTTTTTAAGTACAAGTAATTTTTCATTACCATTTAGGGATTTATTAAGGAATAATGACTTTTTAATTCTTAGTATTCCTTTTGTCAAGGTTTTTCAGTCTTTTATTTTTTAATGGTATTTAGAAATTAATTCTTTCAGTAAAAACTAACTTTAAAAAACCCAAAAGATTGGAACCTTTCTGTTAATATGGTAGAAGCATATGGGAATAAAACAACAAAGATTTTAATCAGATTAGGATCATACCTTAAGGCTGGAAGAACAACAATGAAAGTCCGTAATGATGAACCAACTACTACTTTTAGACTTCTACTAAAAAACCTACTAAATTAAGTTGTAAACAAAAGTAACGAGTTGTGCTGAACCTAATTTTTTAGAGAAAAAATACAAACCTCGAAAACACCCTCTCACGTGAAATATAATAGAATTAAAACCAATTAAGTTTTAAAAAATTCCAAAAATAAAAACAACTTGCACGATAGAACTTTTAAAAAGAAACTTCAGATGAAAAAGCGTTTATTTTGAAAGTGAAGTTGAAATAATCAATGAAATAGTATTCATTGATTATTTCAGAAAAAACCATAATGGGAGGGTAATCATTTGAAACAAACTTATAGAAGCGTTTATTTAAATTATGCATTTTCTTTCGATTCAGTTTAATAAGCATTAAATTCTAGGTGGAGTTCGTCAAAGAAGTGCGGAGAAAGAAATAATTATCACAATTATAATAAATTCTAGTATCAAAAAATAATCGGTAACTGGAAAAATGCGCTTTTCATTGTTTTGCAAGATTTTCAGTTTCGCTATCGTTCCGTTTTGAAATTTGATTGTTTTATCTTATCGTAATTTAAGTTATCATTCTTTCGATAAATAGCTAACAGGTTTTTTTCTAATTATGCTACACTAACCTATGATTCCTTTATAACTTGGACGTAAAAACTCCGCTTAAAATCCTCTGTTTGTCCATCTACTAGAACTAAACATGGCTAATTCAGCCTTGCGCAGAGCAGCTGGGAACGGCGACCAGAAAATGGTGAGGCGACTCATCGAAAAGGGCGTGTCCTTGGACAGCCGCGATCAGCGAGGAATAACCGCTCTCCATATTGCAGCCATACGTGGACGGTGCAAAGTTGTCCAACTGCTCATCAGCAGCAAGTGCGACATCAACGCCTTGGATCATTACGGCAACACACCAGTGATGTTAGCTGCTGATTCATTGAGAAAAGATGTCGTGGGCCTCCTCCTTCGCCATGGAGCCCAAGTGAATCACGCCGATCAGGATGGATTGTCTCTCCTCCATATGGCCTCTTTCAATGGTTGGGCAGACACTGTCCAGCATATCCTCAACGTTGAAGAAGTTGACGTGGATGCCACGATAAGAGAAGGGCACACTCCCCTCATGATGGTTGTATCTACACAAACGGGACTTGAAGATTGTGCAGAGATCCTCCTCAGAGCCGGTGCTGACCCCAACCGAAGAGATAAGCGCAACCGTACTGCCCTGCACTTTGCGGTTTATAATGGTTTTGCCGGAGTGGTTCGAGTGCTGCTTCGTGTAGAGGGAATAGACCTCAACCCTCAAGATGATAAAGGTCAGACACCCTTGCACTGGGCCTGGGCTTGCACGAAGGATTGCAAAGGAATCCTGAAGGAGATCTTGGAATCAGGGGCGGACTATACTATAAGGCGCAATGACGGAGAAACAGCTCTTAGCTTAGGTATTAAGCAAATGAAATTGACCCTCGAAGATATCAGGTTATTTGTACAACAAGGGCTTTACTTACAGGAAAAAGAGTATGTGCGCATATTCCAAAATTCAATTCTTAAGGAAAGTGTTCTGAAAGACGTGAGTCTCTGCACCCAATCCATCGTGAACACATTCCACCGCCAGTCCTTGCCTGCATTGAAGAGCAATCGTTTCTATGCTGAACAACTTCCGAATATTGATAAGTTTAAATTAAATGCCCGAGAAATAGATGAAGTGGAAGAGTTGGTCAAGTGTGAGATAGGAAGAAGCAACTTCTGTGATGTGCTCAAGGTTCACCCAATGCAGTGGCGTAGCGAGGGGGGGGGTTACGGGGGGTCAGAACCCCCCCCCCCCCATGGGGACTTAAAAAGGTTTTTTTGCAGAGCTCCAATACCAATTATCTCAAAAAATCCCCCCCCCCCCCGGCGGGGGGGGGGGGGGGGGTAAGGGAAGGGGAATCAAACATTTCTTCTAAAAAGTTAACCGTTTTGAATTGCTGTAATAATTTTTACGTAGAACCTCTTTAATGCCATCTCGATAATCGCACCCCTTGTCTTTTTAATTACTTTGTCTATAATTAATGTTGCTTCAATTCAATTTCTACTCTACACTCAGGAAAAATTGCGTTAGGGTATGTAATTGTCCAGGGTTAGGGCCCCTAGTCGGAAAGACCTAAAATTGCTCCTACGGGTCCCCCATTCGGATAGGGAATCCTTTTTGTCTCTTATCTATTTCTGGATTTCCCGCGCTATTGACAACTTTCCATTCACATTTGTAGAAAAACACAAAGATACACAAAGGCAGCTCGTTCTGTACTTGTCATTCATTGTCGAACTTAAAAGCCCTAGGAAACTCCAATAGTTTTAACTGTATTTCACCTTCACCTCTATTTTTATAAAATAAATGATATTTTGGTTCAAAAATTAATGCAACCAAAATATTACTCAATTCTTGCAAAATAAATCGCGTATTTTGATAAGTCTTCACTAATCACGGTATTGAGGTAAGTGACGATTTGTTAGATTATATTTTATATAATTATTCATTATTTGTATTTATTAATTGTTATCATTTTTGCATGTCATTTGTAGTAGCTATATGATGCGAATCTTGTTTGTTAGTTCAAAAAAATTAAATAGAAAGCTTTAGATTTATTTACCCAAAACGTCAATTGTTTTGTTAACTTATATAAATCAGTAACTTTAATCCTCATTAACTTTATAATACATCAGTAACTTTAATCCGGAATAAGTTTTAAGCGTGTTTATTAATAGTTATCATGTGTTTAAATTCATCATTAATGAAGAAATTTGACTTCTTATGATAAAATTCATTTTATTTGTAATAAATAATTTAATATTTAATTAATACTTTAAAATTAATAATTTAAATGCATTGTACTTAGTTATACAAATTAAGGAATGTTATTAATTATAACGTACTTTGTTTTAAACAGATAATTATAATTAGTTCTAATTATTAATATTTATTAATTAGCATTTTCAATTAAAAACTACATTCATAATTATTATAAGGAAGTTTCCTTTAAACTAAGTCGGCAACTTCAAAATTTTGTAACCCCCCCCTTGGAACAATCCTGGCTACGCCACTGACCCAATGTCTCTAAAAGCCCTTTGTATTCTAACTCTAATAACTTAAAAGTTATTTGGACGGAAACAATCTCCGCTTCTCCAGACTTTGGCGTCAGTAATGAGCCATTTTTTAAATACCATCTCAGTACTAAGTTACGTAGTTTGTAATATTTTTATGAGGGAGTAAATTATTTTGAAATTGAAGCTAATAATAATATTCATTTACCAATATATGTAGCAAGATTTTATGAAAGCACGAGGGAATTTTCTTAAATATGTAGAAAATTCGAACTATATAAATATTTTCTTATTGTTTATTAATTGTATTACTTAATATTAATAAATTTTTTCTGTAATTCTCTTGATTTTTGTAGGAAATAATTTAATAATTTTTAGCTGAAATTTAATTTTCTGAATTATTAATACTGTACGCATGTCAAACAGTAGTTGTGTCAAGTTAAAATATAACAATTTTCAATACCAATGCCATGAACATCACTAAAATATATCCATTTAATTTCGAATCATTTTATGTAACGAATTTGGATAATCGGAGCTAAAATTACTCATTCGACAATTCTTCCAAAAGAGGTTGCATTTATTTAAGAAACTTGTAACTGTCATTATTTATAAATCCCAACATTGTGAATATGCCGTCAGTACTTTACCAATAGTATAGTTTCAACGTGCATCAGACTTGTACACACGGTGTTGTTTTTGGTAGATTTCTTTAACATCACAATTCGTATATAGGATGGATAAGACGCGGACAACACTCGAGAGGGTAACTTATGGGGGAATGGACACGCTGGAACGCGGGTCTCCAAACTCAAGTGCCTCAGTGTTAATCCAATTGAAAAAAAAAAACAATTTTCTCTGCCACATTTCTACGGCTGCATTGAATATTTCTGATAACGTTTTTTTTTTTAATATTTAATGCAGATAGACTAGAAACTAACTCTCTATCTTCCCATCACTGTTTGAAATTGCTTCGAATATTGTGTGTAAAATTATTTTTTGGAAAAAATTAAAAAAAATATTCGAACCAATTTCAAAAAATGGGTTTGTCGGGACCTGTAAGTCAGCTACATCTATCACATAAAAAATCCGTTTGTAAAAATATTCACAACAGCTGTGGAAATGTAAGGTAAACTAGGCCTCCGGGCTCTCGATTTTTTTTTATATATGTGTTTGAGAGCAAGGGCGGGATCCACAAAAAAATTGTCACAGGAATTAGAAAATTTAATAGAGGTAAGTTAGACGCAGATAAAGTAAGACGAAGTAATAAAAAATTTGCAAATAAAATTCATCAACTACTAAGTCAAAAGTTATTTGTAATTAAGGCTCTTTTCAATTTAAATTAATTTCATTAAAATAATTTTGAATTAAAAATTATTTTGAAAAAAGTAGTTTTGAATTTAATCAATTTTGAATTAAAATAATTTTAAATTAAATATTTTTTAAATAAAATAATTTTGAATTACATTATTTTGAATTAAAATATTTTGAATTAAAATTATTTTTTATTAAAATTGTTTTTAATTATTTTTTTAAGTAAAATTATTTTTAATTAAATTTTCCATGGTATACATAGTTTTTTACTTTTATAACAATTTATTACTATTTATGAACACTATTAGCTTTTATTTCACATAACAATTTTTTTCATTTTTAATCGATAATTAAGGTTTTATTTTTTAACTAAAAATTAAGTTCAATAAATCATAAATAATCAATTATAGAATATTTTTTATAAGAATTTAACTACTTAGATTTTTTAAATCATTTGTTGTACTAAAAGATTAAACGATAAGCTTCAAATATTAAATATAGTAATATAACGAGATTAGTGTAAAGTAAAATTTGACATTTATTTAATCTGTAAACATTTAAATAATAAAATATACTAAATGCAAAACTAATTGCTCGAAAATTAATTTTTTTTAAAAGGAGTGTATACAAAAACATTTGAAACAAGTAGTAACAAAATAATAAGGTGCAAAGTAGTTAAAATTTAAAAAATAAACCAAACAATGAATGTTTATCTTGAAAAATCACATAGTAACTCAAAATATAACGCGACATATTTAAAAGTTAAAGTTTAACAATAAAACATTTAAATATTTTAACATTTCAACCTTCACCCAAGCTTGTTCCTATTTTCAATTAAAATTCGCAAACCCTATTTTCAATTAAATTTCAAAAACATCGTACAGGCGATAGGCCAATGAGAAATAATTAAAAAAATTGTTTTCAATTATGTCTTTTTATAAAAATAGCAAATAATTTATATTAAACAGTAATTAAAATTTAAATGAAAACAAAAAATATCCATTTATAAATTTATATTAAGCATTCAGACAAAAACTGTAAAAAAGAGGAAAATAAAAAAAACAATTTCCTTCCTTCATATACTTATTTGTGGCCGCCCCGGTGGCACAATCGTTAGGATGCTAGCCTTTGAAGCCGCTGGGGTCGGATTCGAATCCCGGTCAGGCATGGATGTTTGTGACCGTCAATAAATGTTGTTATTTGTCAATGAGTTTTTGTTGTCCTTTCTTTGTGTATATCTTGTATTTGTAAAAACTCTTTCTTTGTCTGTCCCACTTGACGAAAGCTTATAAGCGGTTCTCTGAACAAGCACACAAGCTGGATTATATATGTACCATACCATACGAAGGTAATTTTTAACGGAATTAAGTCGCCATTGCCACATAATAACCGTACGAGAAACTATTTACACAAAAATAAACATTTAAAAAGAAATAATTTGTCTGCTTAAAATCTGTTTAGAATAATATCTTATAATATATATAACAATTAGATTCTAGCGGCTCAGGGGCTAAGAGGTCTAACGCATCCGCCTCATAAGCCCAAGATTGCGGGTTTGATCCCCGGCTGAGTCGTCGGATTTTCTGGATGGAAAAATCCTGGGTGCGCATGTCATATGATTATGTGGCATGTAAAAGATCCCTGGAGGGTCCATTTGACTTGGATTCTCTCGGCAAAATTAAATATCATCGGCATACTTTAACATCCACACTGCAAATCTCTGAACAGATTATGAACACATTGCAGAATACTTTATTTGTCTCCTAGTTTAGATCACATTACAGAACACTTTCTGGAACATATTTTGAAGTGCCTTTCCAAACACTTTATTTTGTCTCCCTTTTTAGATCACAATCCGGAACGCATTTTGGCACTCATTTAGAAGCACCTAATGGAACAGTATTTTCTTCAGAACACTTTTAGAACGCATTTGGCAACGCTTTTTGGATCTCATTCGGAAACACTTTCCAAAACACATTCAGGAACGTTTTTAGAAACACATTCGGAAACGCATTTTCAAAACACATTCGGGAATGCTTTTTCAAAACACATTCGAGGACGCTTTTAGAACTCTTTCGGAACTCCTTTCAAAACACTTCACGTAGGATTTACGGCACACTTTCAGTAACACTTTTATTGAGCAGCAGTTTGTTGTATGGAATAAAATTTAACACTTGCTTTAAATTTTTACATGAAAAATGTTTGTAGTCTTTAAAAAAACTGGTACTTCTGTTTCATGTTCAACGGTCATGTCGACTTGTCTTATGGGCATAAAACAGAAGAATTGTTTTCTTAAAGACTTCAAAACATTTTTTATGCAAAAAAATGAAGCATGTGTTCACTTTTTACCATACAACAAACTGCTACTCAATAAAAGTGTTACTGAAAGTGTGCAAAAATCATACCTAAACTATTTTGAAAGGTGTTCGTAAGTGCAAAAAATAGCTTTCCTCTATGCGTTTTGAAAAGCATTTCCTGCAAACTGCCACTCAAATTAAAAGTGTTGATGAAAGTATGTCAAAAAGAATTCAATCGTTTACGCCAGATACAATTTTCAAAGATATTCTATTTATGCATATAAATAAAGAATGCCAAAAGCTACACTTGATATACCAAAAAGATTTAATTTTGTTAGTAATTTCTAGTCACCGAATTTTTCTAGAAAAGTCCTTGAGTTTATAATAAAAAAATGAAAATCTCCCGATTTCTGCCTGGGATCTCCTTATTTTTAAATCTAGCAGGTTGGCAACTCTGGTAAATGTCTTAACTTTATAAGACAATCTTACTATAATGGTTAAGAATAAATGCTTATAAATAAATGTTACATAATTCATGAGTCAATCAACTCATAATTCTAAAATTTGACTAAAAGCAATTTAAATTTTTGAAATTAATTTCAATGAATTAACGCGCAATTATGTTAGAATTTAACATGGATTTTTTTAAAAACTAAGTCATTTATCTTTGTAAAAACATATGGCAATTTAACTAGCCCTTCTCCCAGCCTATTAATTTTTCATGTTGAGTTAGTATATTCCTGCAACTACAAGATGCTTTTGTGCAGATTTACAGCAATGCTGAAGACATGTATGCCTGTCTAACCTACCTACCCAGCTGCTTACTTACCTCCCTGCCTAACCTATCTGCCAGCCTTACCTTACCTGCCTATACCTGTCGGCCTGCCTAAACAACCTACCTGCTTGCCTGATAACCTGCCTTAACTACCAATCTGTTTGAATGTCTGGCTGCTTAATTTTACCTACCTACTTTCACTAGTTACCCTCCTCTACCTTTAGTATATATGACTAACATGTCTGCCTAACCTTATCTTACCTACCTGCAAACTTTTATTGGCAATAATTGTGATTATTGTTTTCCTTGTCTATTTTGTTACCAGGAAAATTTTATGTATTCTATTGGAGTTAGGAAAAAATTTTAAAGCAACATAACTTCAAAAACTCAAATGAACGTATTAGTAAGATGCAGTATGGTTTAAGTAAATACATATGCATGTCCTATACTGAAAAACTAAGCTCCTCGTCGCAACAGCCCATTATCGGGCCAAGTCCTTCCGTGCCCAATTCAGCTTTCGTTACCTAGGGTTCTGGGCTGCTATGCATACGTGGTCAACCTACGCATTACCCCCAGTATTTGGTATCCAATCATGCTTGGTCCTCATTTTATCGACCCACTTATATTATGAAAGGCTGAGGGAAACTCGCCTAATCCGGGATTCGAATCCCGGACCTGTGGCATGGCAATACGAAGCACTGCCATTTTGCATCATATATTATACTAATGATCTTAATCTCGTTAGAAAATAACTTGGGTCACCAACCAAAATTTAGTTAGAATATGAATGTCTTATTCTAACGTTAGAATTAAAACAATGAAGGTATGCATATCTGATTTACCATGTACATAAATGTTAAAATATATTTTTGTTTTAACATTTTAAAAAAAGTCTTTGTATTTGAAATTTTAAAAAATGTGGTTTTTACAAATTTACTTAAGCATGGCATACTTTACGAGTTTTTATTACATAAGAATATTACGATATGATCCATAAACTGCCTTTGGGAAAAGTAAATGAAACACAAAAAAATTGCAAAAAATAATTTTAATAAGAAAGAATCAATTAACCGTACGTGAATACATACAAAAAATATAATGACATACAACAAATACAATGTTAATAAAATTTTGGAACCATCTAATCCTTGATTCAAATTTCAAATAAGATACCAAGACCCCCCCCCCCCCCCCCCCCAAAGTCAAAATAACTATTTTCAGAAGTCTAATCGGATCGCGATTCGAAATCCAGATCATTTAAATATATTGCAAAATCATAAATTTTAGAGTCAATAACACAATCGATTTCTTACAATTCACACCTGGTAAGATGTTTCCTCCACAGTTAGGATTATTAAAGCAGCCACACGTTCCGCACAAACTTAATTATAAGGATTTCAGAATGTTTTCAAAAAGATTCACGTTGCGGGTCTTAGTTTACTTGTTTAAACTTGTTGTCCAGTGTCTTCTGTGGTTGCCAAACTGTTGCTGTCCACTTCTACCCTCTGTTAGGAGTTTTAACATAGCCAACTACTTTTTGTAATCTAAAAGCGCGATCAAGTGATTGAAAGTGTTGCATTATAAATGTGCAAATGTACAAGTGTTCTATGAAGTGTTTAAAATCAGTTGAGATCCAAAAATTAGTTTGAAACTCTATCAAAACAGATTTTCAATCCTTGTAATTTTCAACGACGATGTATTCTACCATGTGATTCAAAAGTGTTTGCAATATGTTCTATAATATGTTCCAAAAACGTTCGCCATGTGATCCAAAAGTGAAATTCAACAAATCCCTTAGCAGAACACATTCCGAACACTTTGTCAGCGGTTCTGGAACGCTTTTAGAATTCGATCTATGCGACGGAACGCATGTGGAACACTATCGGAACACAATTTTCATGAAAGCGCGCTAAATCTGTTCCGAATGTGTGTCCCGAGTTTGCAGTGCACAGAGAGCTCAGATTCATTGAATCTGGGCGTCGAAATTGGTAGAGAGGGTCTCCTAGATGGTGCCACAAAAGAATGGCTCTCACTTCTGGGGAATATTCCGAGTCTGCAAAGGCCAATATCCAGCCCCATTATAATAAAAAAAAACAATTAGATTATTTGATTGTTCGTATTTTTTGTTTAGAAAGAGCCGCAAGGCATTCTGTTTTTAAGTAGAAGTAATTTTTCATTAACATTTAGGGATTTATTAATGAATAAGGACATTTTAACTCAAAATATTCATTTTGTCAAGGTTTTTTTAGTCTTTAGTGGTAAGTAGAAATTAATTCGTTTAGCAAAAACTAACTTTAAATAACACAAAAGTTTATAACCTTGCTTGTTAATGTGGAAGAAGCATAAGGGGAATTTAACAGCGAAGATTTTAATCAGATTAAGATCATGCCTTAGAGGCTGGATGAAAAACAATGAAAGTCCATGGTGATGAACCAACTACTAAGGTATGGTGAGTGGGGTAAAATGGGTAGGGGGGTAAAATGGGTAGGTTTTTGTAATTTACTATGAATCACATAGTACACTCAAAAATTAAATATTTTAATTTGTATTATTATTTTCAGACATTTGTTGGCAACATTTTTTTCCCTCAATCTAAGTTTATATCTTGAATCTGGCAACATCTATTACATACTGCTAGAATTCTACTTAAATGAAAAATATTAAATTAAGTTGTACACAAAAACAATGAGTAATACTGAACCTAATTTTTTAGAGAAAAAAACTACAAACACTGAAAACACCCTCTCACTTGAAATATAATCAAATTAATACCAATTAAGTTCAACACATTGCAAGAATAAAAACAAGTTGCACGATAGAACTTTGAAAAAAGAACCATCAGATGAAAAAAGGTTTATTTTGAGAGTGAGGTCGAAATAATCAATGAAATAGCAGGAAAGGCAAAACCAAAAATGGGAAGGTAATCATTTGAAACAACCTCATAGAAGCGTTTATTTAAACTATGCGTGTTCCTTTCGATTCAGTTTAATAAGCATTAAATTCTAGGTGGAGTTCGTCAAATAAGTGCAGAGAAAGAAATAATTATCACAATTATAATCACAAAATTATCTGAAACTGCAAAAATTGCCTTGTCATTGTTTTGCAAGATTTTCAGTTTCGCTTCCGTTCCGTTTCGACATTTAATTGAAGAGCTTAGTGGAAGAACGTGCTAAGTGACAAAACAGGCGAAAACGAGAAAATGAGCTTTAAGGTTTCTATTTTGCATTCATATATGTTAAAAACGGAATTTGAAAACCGTACAAAATATTCCAAACTTAAAATTTATGAAAAAGGGGATACTTGTTATCGTTAAAGAACTTAGTAATATGTTCAATGACACAAAAATCTTAATTTTTTCGAAAATGTCACTTAGCACGTTCTTCCACTAAGCTTGTTTCATATTTATCTTATCGTAATTTACGTTATCATTCTTTCGATAAATAGCTTGGATAATAGATTTTTAATTATGCTACGCTAACCTATGATCATCTTATTACTCGGACATAAGAGCTCATATTAAAATCCTCTCTTTGTCCATCTACTGGAGCCAAACATGGGTAATTCAGCCTTGCTCAAAGCAGCTGGGAGTGGCTACCGGAAAACGGTGAGGCGACTCACCGAAGAGGACGTGTCTGTGGACAGCCGCCGTCGAGGAAGAATGACCGCTCTCCACAGTGCAGCCATACTTGGACATTTCGAAGTTGTCCAACTGCTCATCAGCAGCCAGTGCGACATCAACGCCGTGGATTATTACGGTTCCACGCCAGTGTTGACTGCTGCAAAATCATTGGAAAAAGATGTCGTGGATCTCCTCCTTCGCCATGGAGCCCAAGTGAATCACGCCGATCAGGATGGATTGTCTCTTCTCCATATGGCCTCTTTCAATGGTTGGGCGGACACAGTCCAGCATATCCTCAACGTTGAAGAAGAAGTCGATGTGGACGCCATGGCGAGAGTGTGGGTCACTCCCCTCATGTTTTCTGTCCACGCAGGATACGAAGATTGTGCAGTGGTCCTCCTCAGAGCCGGTGCTAACCCCAACCGAAGAGATAAGCGCAACCGTACTGCCCTGCACTTTGCGGTTTATAATGGTTTTGCCGGAGTGGTTCGAGTGCTGCTTCGTGTAGAGGGAATAGCCCTCAACCCTCAAGATGATAAAGGTCAGACACCCTTGCACTGGGCCTGGGCTTGCACGAAGGATTGCAAAGGAATCCTGAAGGAGATCTTGGAATCAGGGGCGGACTATACTATAAGGCGCAATGACGGAGAAACAGCTCTTAGCTTAGGTATTAAGCAAATGAAATTGACCCTCGAAGATATCAGGTTATTTGTACAACAAGGGCTTTACTTACAGGAAAAGGAGTATTTACGCATATTCCAAAATTCAATTCTTAAGGAAAGTGTTCTGAAAGATGTGAGTCTCTGTACCCAATCCATCGTGAATAAATTCCACCGCCAGTCCTTGCCTGCATTGAAGAGCATTCGTTACTATGCTGAACAACTTCCGAATATTGATAATTTTAAATTAAATGCCCGAGAAATAGATGAAGTGGAAGAGTTGGTCAAGTGTGAGATAGGAAGAAGCAACTTCTGCAATGTGCTCAAGGTTCACCCAATGTCTCTAAAAGCCCTCTGTATTCTAACTCTAATAACCTAATAGCTGGTTGGACGGAAAAATCTCTGTTTCTACAGACTTTGGCGCCAGCAATGAGAGATTTTTAAAAAAACACCTCAATACTTGTAAGGTCGTTATTTAGTCGCTCGGCCATTATACGATTGCTTGTGGCAACATTTACGTTGTGCTTGATATTTGATTTTTGGAACAGCCGTTGTGTTTTAAAAACTAAGAATAAAGTTGCGTTATTTCCGTTTATGTCATGTCTTACAATACTAAGTTGTGTAGTATGTAATATTTTTATGAAGGATTAAATTATTTTAAAATTGAAGCTAATAATAATATTCATATACCAATATTTGTAGCAAGATATTATGAAGACACAAAGGAATTTTTTTAAATATATGGAACATTCGTACAAAAAAAATATATTATTTTCTTATTGTTTATTTATTGTATTACTTAAGATTAATAATTTTTTCTGTAACGGTCGTATCCACCAGCCACGGGATCAACCTGAGACAGCCTAATCTAGCTTTGTTGCTCCAACTGGTTGATCGTGTTTTAAATCGGCATCCCTATCCACCAGCGCAGGATTTAGTCGTCCGCAGAACATCTTCCGGAAGTCTTCTATGATTGGCCAACTGTAATTTTAGGCTTTATTTGATTGGTTGGTTGGTATGATATAGGTGTATGTATTTTCCGGCTTGCTTTATATGATTAACTTTGAATACGGATTGTAAAAAAACAAAGTGAAATATATATGTTTATTTATTGTGCTTTGAAGTATTTTTTTCGTAGTAATATCTCTCTTCTGGTAGTGTTTCAAGTTGAAAATGGATTTTTTAGTTGCTTCATGTGAAAGGGACCTGGTTTTCTTGCTGATCGCCAAGCCAATGAACAAGATTTAGCAACACTTTTTTTAAAATATGTTTGGCTCAAAAAATTAGTCAATTTTATAAATAAAAAAATATCTAATATTAGTGTTACGATCCAAGAAGACACTGTTTTCATTAAAAAAAAAGTATAACATTACAAGGAAAATAAAATTAAAAGGATTGTAGAAAATAGTACACAAAAAATAATATAGATGGGGCTACTGCATGTGAAAATCGTTACATTTTCAATGTTCCGATACATCGTTATTTATTGTTAATAAAAAGTTTATATACTATGAAAAACATTTTGGTAAGCTTAAATAAATTTGGTGTCCACTCCGATTATATCTCGCCTTCCAATGTATTCTAAATTTTCTAAATCATTTAAATCTTCCTCATCATAAGACTCGTTAGAAATCGGCCATCTTTTCTGTTCGCAAAACTGCTCGAACGCTATTGGTAGATGGAATGTAATACTAGGTTTAAACCACCTCGAGAGGTGGTTTATTCTCGAACGACTAGTCTAGGTTTATTCTCGCGATTACGTGTTGGTGGATACCGTTTTGCGGCTAGTCCCGCACTAGAACCTGTTCAGAGAATAAACCGCGCCTAATCGTGGTTGGTGGATACGACCGTTATTGTCTTAATTTTTGTAAAAAAAATATTTGTTTTATTAAATATTACAAAATTATTTAAAATTATTTTTTATATTATTTTTTACAAAATATTTTTAATCATTATGAAAATATTATTGATCATTATTAACTAAAACCAATAATGACTCTAATGAGAACCAGTCTTGCTCTTATGCAATGTGATGAGATGATATATGAAGAACTTAGTGGAAGAACGTGCTAAGTGACATTTTTGAAAAATTGAGATTTTTGTATCAATGAAAATATTACTGTAACTTCTTTGACCATAAAAAGTTACTCCTTTTTTGTAAACTTAAAGTTGGGTATATTTTTTACGGTTTGCAAGTACTGGTTTTTTTTTCAACAGATCTGAGGGCAAACGAAAAACGTTAAAGCTTATTTTCTCGTTTTCACTTTTTTTGTCACTTAGTACGTTCTTTTACTAAGCTCTTCATATATGAGAGATAAGGCACGAAAAACTCCTCAGTTGTAGTATACTTATTTTACATTTATTTAGCAAAATAATTACCTTAAAAAATAAAACGCTGAAAGCAAAAAATATATTCATCTTTAGATCGCACGTGTCAGTGGAATTTCTTTCACTTACTAATGAAGGAAT